>OZ012659.1:77777561-78339912 GCA_963942545.1 Oxycera nigricornis
GATACAAATGGAATTTTTTATGAAAAAAACACTACTTTTCTAAAAAAAATAATAAATCGTAAAAAACGCTTTAACAATTTTTTTAATATATAAAAACATCATAAAAATGTTGATACGCGTCGATTGACACCTTAATGATGGAAAGATTATATTTGGTTCTCGATATGTAATGAATGACGTAAATGACCTTGAACGTTTAATGATTTTTTATTTTTATTTAATTTTTTTTGTAAATATGAAAAAAAATTGGCTGATTTTTTCACAAGAACTATTTGGAGTATATAAATTATATAAACATTGATTACTTAGGTTTGAAAATCAGGTTAAAAATTTTGTGTTTTTGAAAAAAACCCTAATTTTTTGCACGTACGTACGTACGTACATACACACACACACACATACATACTTCTTTCTAAAAACACTTTATATATACTCTATAGACCTCAAAACGTAAAGAAAAGTTGAAAATTTCAATTTCGATTTTCGAGGCACAACAAGAACTTCCCATATACTGGGAAGTTAATAATGCCTAACGCAGATTTTTTACTTATCTTTAGGCAACCTATGCCAAATCTGATCGTAGAATATTCGCATTAGGGAACTTTAATTTTCATTACTTTGCATGGACTATAAATGCCATATGACCTTTCGTTTATCATTTACATTTATTTACGAAAGTAAAATCAGTGGACCTAGCGCAGGCCGTATCTTAAATTATACTCGGATAAACCATACAAAACACGGATATTTGGTTATTAAAGACATATTGTTCGTATTCAATTGAAATACCATTATACCTACCTATATAGCAGAACCTATCAAAGCTTAAGGGTTAAGGTTAAGGGTTTTAGGTTACTATTTTCAAAAAACACGATTTTTTCGATGGTTTTTTTCATAGAAGGAAAAAAGATATCGTTCTGAAATTTCACACAAATATTTAGTAACATTTAAAGTATACAGTAATAGTATTCAGCATTAATTTTTAAAACAGTTATTTAGATTTTACGATTTTTTCAAAAAAAATGCCCAAAATTGATGGCGGACGTGATTTCTCGAGTCTGGAACATTTGAGAGGGGAAAATTAAAACAAAACATAATCCTAGTTCAAATAGCTATCGCGTGAACTAAGATAATTTTTTCTGCCGAAAAATAACAAAATGGCGGCCATTTGAAAAAGAATCGAGTTTTGAGGCTAGAAAATCAGCTGGAAATCGGAAAATTTATGTTCGATCAACATAATCCTAGTTCATGCGATAGCCAGATATGTCACTAACAACATATTAAAAATTCAGTATGATCGGCCCAATATTTTTTTTTAAAATCATGGTGACGATTCACGATTCGATTGTTTTACGCGAGTGCGGTCGATTTTCGCAGCGTGTCTAGAGGCTGAAATTTCTATTGCAATGCCCATCAGTTGCATTATTTTTAATACACTTGCAAATCCTTCATTAAAAATGCAAGAAGCAGTGTGAGCAACAATTTCCATAATGATCATGCCAGCAAAAGTGTGCTTAGGGATGAAATTCCAAACACAATAATTTAAACTTTCGTTATTATTTTGGGTGTTCCCAAACATCTTTGTCTGATGTGAAGGCTTCGTACATGGGTTTGAGGATTTCCTGTGCTTCTTGATCAAAAGGTGGAGCATGTTTATAGTTTATTAATTCACCAGCCACTTCAGCTTTACTGTAATTGCACGAAGAGCCAGTACCAGCTGGACAATAAGTGTGCTTTGGATTTTCATCGGTAGAAATTTCGTGGTGAAACGCTGCCCACATTCCTTTTCGCATTTTTTCCTTGGAATCGGAATTGCGTCTTTTTGCCAAACCATAATAAGTCGAGAAATTTTTCATTAATTTAATCGTTAATTTCTATGATTTTTCAGTATATGCTTTTTTCGGTTCACTTTCTTATTTAGTTTTAGAGGAACTTTCAGCCGTTTTTTTGCTTTTATTTGTTGCATTGTACGCTTTTTTCTTTCCTTGGCCCTTCTAAATAATATTTTTTAACGTGCCAAAAAAAAAAACAAGTATAAACCGAAGCAGATGTTTCAAAACAAGTGGGGAGCCGAGAACGATGAAATACGCCGGAGAGAGAAAATGTGCTTTCGCCGCGTTTCGCCGCTTACACCCTTAAAAACTAGTTTAAATTATTAATATCGCTCTAAAACCTTTTACATCGTATTTTTGATGGTATTTAGAACTAAAATCAATGCAAAAAAATATTTAAATTTTTTGAAAATTTAAAAGCTAAAAGCCCTCTTAAAATGAAATCTTAATTCAGTTATTTCGACAAATAAGAGTGCTACACCTATTGACTAGATTAGGTGTGGAATAATCTCCAGATAGTCATGGAAAACATACATCGCATTAAAATTATTTCGAGTTGAATATGCGTGTAGAATATACAAAAAGGAAAATAATTAAACTTTTAATATGCCATAATAACCACACAAACATAATATGTAGTCTTCATCCAGTATAATGCGTGTGAACATTTTCCACCTAATTAGCTCACCATGGGAGGTGTCTAATTGGCATAATATTAAACGGTATGCGACGCAAAGTAGGGTGCTTTTATTTATACTTTTATCCCTTTCTAGCAGCAGAACGTTCCCTCGTTAGTATGGAACGGTGAAAAAGTAACATCCATACAATTTCCAGGCTGCAACAAACCAAACAGCTATGACAGTTGTGTGGAAAACCGCGCCCAGTAGTTTCAATTGTTTGTGACACGCTCAATCACTGTTACATTAAGCATTCTTTGAAATGTCTCAGTTATTGTCACACTTTGAGTTTCTTCCAACTCTTCGATATAACACTTTAAGGGGCAATCAGAATCTTAGGCACGCTTTTCATGATCATAGAAATATCTTTATCAAAGTTATGGTCATAAATATTTGATATAAAATTCGAAGGTATCATAAAGTGTAACATTACGCTACACCACATTTCTACATCATAATTCATCAATATACATAGTTACGGAGAAATCGCCCGTGGGGGTCACATTTGTATTTTTATTTCACATTTTGGTTAAATATATTGATGAAGCATCAATAATAACAGGTTTTTCATTAAATAATACACCAAACCATAGATTTTTGTTAAACGCAACAAAAGCTTTTGGACATGTGCGCTCATTAGACATTAGTACAAAAATATAACAAAAACACTTGGCTCATTTTGAAAAGCACCAAGCTTTGTTAAAACAAAGACTGTGACTTCTATAAGCGTAGAAATTGGGCTTGAATCGAAGCGATGGCACTTGAAATGCCTATATATTACAAAAAGTTTAATTTTGCATGAGTTGAAAAATTTAACAAGCCGCGAAGTGCAATACTTGAGGTCTCCAATTTTTCAGTTATATCTACATAAATATTAAAAATTTCAAACACAACAATAATAATAATAATGAAAATAATCATATTTTAAATAATAATAATGTAAAGAACTCAATTGGACCAGGGCGGATAAGTTTTCAGTTAGCTGTCGAGGTGAGACAAACTTTGCAGAAAAAGTTGTGGAATAACTCGCATAACAGTAATTGACTCATCCTCCCTCTCAAAATGTCCGGAATATTAATAAAAAAATCGAAATGTTGAAAAATTAAAAAACAACTGGCTTTTACTACTTTTCTACTCCTAGCTTTAAAACGGTTAATTTTAGAGCAAAGTTGTGAGTAAATAAATTAAATTTTTTATAAGATATGATTGGTTAAAATTTTAAAACATTTAACCCTGGCCGCAAAATAGCAATAAATAAAAAAAGACAAACAAGACTTATTTTACTTTTTTTACGACTTAGAACGCATTTATAACCTTCATAGTTCGCCTAGAAAATCTTTATGGGGCATTTTACGTGACACCGACAACGAAAAAAAGTGAGGTTCTGAAATTCGTTCATATTGGGCACATTTGTACTTCTAGGGTATATGAATGTGTACACATAATATTTTTGTTATTTGATGTTTAGTTGTTAAGATATGGATATCTATAGAATTTAAATTTTCACAGCAGGGGTTTTTTGAAATTTTATTTTCATATTGAAATAAATTATAATTAAACGATAAATATAGTGTTTTGTTTAGAAAATTTACTGTTCTTTTTGATTTTCAAATGAGATTCCGAATTCGAATTTTTTTCTAGTTTTAAACCGGAAGTGAATATTTAAAATATTTTTTTTTTGATAATTTCGACAATTTTAATTTTAATTTTTTCTACTGTAAAATAAAGCTTAACATGTATACAATTTACCATAAAAATTGCAGAATGTGATCTAGATTCGTTTAGGAGATATATTAATTAGAGTGCGTGCATGTCGCTCTGAGCGTGATACGTGTCGCTTGTTAAAGCTGTTTGGTGATGTAAAAATGCATTAAAACGTTGATAATATTTCAGTGAAATTGATTATTTATCGTTGCTTTACCTGTTTGTGTCATTCTGAAGTTAATATATCTCCTAAACTAATCTAGATCCCAGATAACAAAAATATTATGTGTACATATTCATATACCCTAGAAGTACAAATGTGCCCAATATGAATGAATTTCAGAACCTCACTTTTTTTTCGTTGTCGGTTTCACGTGAATTCCCTCTTATAATATAATAAAACAGCATACAAATTTTCATTATAAACGATTCAGTGGATTGCGCATAATAATTTTGCAATCAATATTTATTTAAAAAAAAATTTTTTTTTGAAATCTTGCAAATCAGAATCTAAAGCATATAGTAGTTTGAAGTTGTTTCACATATGAAAGAGCATTTCACCTATAAAATGCACTTTACAAAATTAAATTCGGATTATTAGGGCGGCCTCAGAACTTATTGTTAAACCTGGTAATAAATCTAAAACAGTGCTGGGCGGCTGCGGACTCAGTCTGATTCATTCCTAAACTATAAACAAAAACATATAAAATTGGATGATCAAGTAAGAAAACCAATTTATTGATACTGATGAAAATTGTAGAAAAATTTGATGTTATCATTTTTCTTATTATAATATGTCAAAACTATTATTTCAAACATGAAAAGAGCAATAATATTATTAAATATTATGTGTATTCTAATGGTTGCGAAAATGAATTTTTTTCATGAGCTTATAATTTTCTTTGAGTTTTTGCTTCATTGCTATTATTTTAATATTGAATTAATAATGAAATTTTTCTCAATATTTTGAAAATTTTATGGTTTAACATACAATACAAACTTATTATACTTTAACATACAATGTATTATCACATGAACGAATTTTTCGTAATAATAATCATAGCATAAAATTATTAATGTTTTTATAGTTCAATATATTATTTCCTGTTTGCAGAAAATCTGCACATTACTGTACTGACTATAACAGTGAATGCGGAGTAAGTCCGTGACAGATCACTCTCTTGCGTTTTGTGTTTGTTCCAGAAGTGAGGGATATGTTTTCAAAGTATCTAAGTGCAACACTCTAGCAATACATGTGGATATTTACTTAAAAAGTATACTTACGTCCTTGTAGTTTAATTCAAAACATATTAATGTTTCCACGACTTGAACAAATTTTCAATAATTTTTGGAGAATCGTTTTAGTTTTAATAAAAAAAACCGCAACAAATTTACTTGTCAAAAAAACATATAATTTGCATTTCGGGCAAATAACGCAATTTTTTTTTCAAAAACAAGTTTGTGTGTGTGTGGGTGTACGTACATATATTCGATTTTAGTTTTTTCGTTGATGATACGAACAAAAAGTCGCGACGAATTTGTTAAGATATTATTTGAAGCGAATTGACAATAATACGAGCGGAGTAAACTTTGCTAAATTTCTGTTCGAAAGATCATATCTAGCGAAAAAACGTTTTATTGACATTTTGAAAGTTTAAATCAAAGCACAATAGTATTTGTATGATTCTATCCAATTTGGTATACCAGTTTTTAATGCAATAAAAACCAAGAAATTGCACTTCTCGTGATCAACGATTAAAATACCAGCAGCTTCGAAGAGATGTTTCCAAAAAAAATATTGCTTTTTGCACACATACATAATTAATTTAATCAATAATCAATCCTGGATTTTGAAATCAAAATAATTGTTTTCATCTATTAGCACCTGAAACAATCAATGCGATGAAAGCTCTAGTGCTTTACAGAGTTCTTAGCAAAAAAAAACATTTTTCATATTGCAAAAAAATATTTGAATATGAGTACGATAGACAATTCAAAGTGAATGCTGGGATGATGCGAATAATATTCGCTAGTTTAACTTACTTCTCACTGAACACAAAGTGAACGTAAAAATAATAAAAATAATTATTGAGTCAACGCAAAAATACATCAATTTTGGTCCAACATACTTAAGCATTGTAACAATGAAAAATAATTCATTCATCAATGGACAGTTTCATTGACTGATGAATGGTAGGTAACATCGTTCGTCAATAATCAGGTATCGAATGAATGTACATAAGTCATCGTACCAATGGAAATTATTATTCGTAACAGAAAGATAACGTAAGTTCAAAAACAAAATTTTGCAGAAGCTGTTGTTAAATTTGCAGTCGACTTTTTTACTATACAATGGCTGGCTATAACATTCAAAACATGTTTCTGGCACATGCAATATTCTACAAATCATTGCGGCATATTTAATTTTTGTTTTGCGAAATGAAAAAATACTTGTTTCAAACTTACAACCTTTCCTATTTACATGTTTCAATGGGAAGCTCATGCGATCGATCCGAAAATTCAAATTGAAATTTTCAACACATCTCTACGATGTAACATGTATGGAGTAATTTAAAAGAGTTTTTTTGTAATAAGTATCTGTGGTTATTTACGTATGTGCTTGCGAGAGAGAGTGTTCATTTTTTTTACGACGATAGCTCATGAAACAAGCCGCGAGGTGCGACCCTTGAGGTCCACACGGTCAACTTTCCAGTAATATCTACATAAACATCAACAATATTAAACACAATAATAATTTTGAAAATAATTCTACTTTAAGTAATATCAATGAGAGGTATTCATAGCAGTAACAGGAATGAGTTAATATGAATCATATCGTCTACGGGAGGGTCCATTGATAACGTAAGGTTTTTGGTCGATGAGGACAGATTGAATATTCACGCGGATCAATCGGTGGGGGCCTTTTTGGTCTAGAAAAATTTTGTATATGCAGTCAAAAATAGGTTCAATTGCATGTAAAAAGTAAAATGTATTACAAATGATGATGGTTATTGAAATCTCACGATTACTAAAGAATGAATCTACTAAAAACTACAATTTTTCATTTGATGAAAGCTTTTTAAAGCATATGATCTTGCAAACTATTGACTACAAAACATTTTACCATTCAAAGCGTTGATACCGCAAATGCAAATTTGATTGAAATTTTGATGGTTTTTAAAATTTAAGCAGTTTTTTAATTAAAAAACTACAAAAACTATTAAAAATTTGCTCAAATTATGAAAATATTTTAAAACTTGGATTGAATTTAGAACAATTTTTTTAGAATAAAAGATATAAAGTAATATCATTCGTATGAACCCTCTTTACATGGTAACTTTGAATGATTTTTTATTTTTAATTTAGTTTTTTTCATTATCATGGAAGAAAATTTTGCTGGTTTCTCTTCAAAAACTGATAAGAATCTATAAATTTTATAAACTGCTATCACTGTGCTGTGCAAATCAACTTAAAAAAAAATATTTTTATGAAAAATAAAACATAATTTTTCGCATTTTCTTCTATTAAATTAAAAAACGGCTGAAACGAATTTTTATAATGTTAAAAACTTCACAAAGATGTTAATACACGTCAACTGACACCATAATGATGCAAATATTATATCTGGTTCGTGAGAAATAGTGAATGATAAAAATGACCTTGAAAATCATGATTACTTTTAATGATTTTTTATTTTTAATTTAATTTTTTACGTAATCATGAGAAAAAGTTTTGATGTTGTTTTCACAAACATTGCTTGGAGTATATAAATTTTATAAACATTGATTACTATATTTCGCAAATCAGGTTAAAAATATATTGTTTATGAAAAAAACCTAATTTTTTGCACTTTTTCCCTTAAATTAAAAAACGGCTCTAAGAATTTTTTTTAAAAATTGACAGATTCATAAAAGTGTTAATACGCGTCGATTGACACCTAAACGATGCAAACCGTATGTTTTGTTCGCGAGATATAACGCATGACAGAAATGACCTTGAAGATCATGATGATTGTTGATTTTGTATTTTTTATTGGATTTTTTTTGTAATCATGAGGAAAAAATTTTAATGACATTTTTGGAAAAACGATTTGGAGTAAACAAATTATATAAACATTGATTACTTGGACTTGAAAATTAGGTTAAAAATTTATTGTTTTTGAAAATAAACCAAATTTTTGCCATTTTTTTCAAAAAACTAAAAAACGGCTCGAAGAAATTTTTTAAAAACTTGATGAAATTACGTAAATGTTAATACGCGTCGATATAAACTTTGTTCAACGAAATCATACGTTGGGTTCGCGAGATATAACGCATGACAGATAAGACCTTCAAACGGGCAAAACAGCAAATCCCCCGACCGAAGTGTTCCAAAAACTAATTAGCTCGTAAAATTGCAAAGACGCTTCGATTGACACCTTAACGAAGACAATGGGACTTTGTTTACGTGAGTTATGCTCGTAGAAAAAAGTGTCCACGTACGTACGTACACACACACATACACCTCCCTTTCTAAAAACACTTAATATATACTCTATAGACCTCAAAACGTAAAGAAATGTTGAAAATTTCAATTTCGATTTTCGAGGCGATTACAAGAACTTCCCATATACTGGGAAGCTAACAAATGTAACATTGACTGTAACCTCAATCTAGCCGCAAAAACGCAAAAAATTACGTTTTTACAAAACAAAACATGTTTCAACCTTATTTGAGACTCAAGCAATCAATGCTCGCTTAAACCTGATACTCTAAAATGTTTTTATCAAGAAAATAATTTAGGTTTTGTCTATAACTACAAAAAAAACAATTAATATTAATACAATACACCCTCAATAGTTGTCTTGAATAAGCGGTTGGTACGAATGTATTTTCCCAAATTTTACTTATTCTAATGGCGCTGTGGCAGTGTTCATCAAAACGTTTAATTATATGTATAGTTTTAGCAAATTTTCAATGATTTTAGAATAACCATTTTTTGCTTTGAAAAAAAAGTTCCTAATAATTAAAAAAAATAGCTAGCTAGCTAACGGATTCATTATAAATATTCGTTGTTTATTGATTTTATATGATGATGAATCTTGATTTTACATTCGATGACAACTATTTAAGGTATCTCATATAGGCACAAGTGTAAATTATGAACTGGATTTTTTTAGCAAAATATTTTTTTTGCAATTTGATTTGGTTACATCAAAAACAACTGTGTTGAGTTTATTGAAAAATGTACCATATCAAAGGAATAATAGGACAAATTGCTCGATATACAACTGCCTCATTAGAGCAAGTGATAATCAAGTTGTAATATTATTCATATCGACCACTTATCGATTAGTAGTTTATTGTTTTTGTGTGAATATGTTTTGCAATCATTATTTTTCAAAATAAGAAATCTTTGAAACATCTGACCTTCCAAAGCGTTTATTGCGCCAAATACAAAGGTGATTGAAATGTTTTTTTCGTAATGTAAGTTTTTTTCTTAATTTGAAGCAGTTTTTTATTGAAATATAAAAAGGATTGTTCTAAAATTATTAAAAATCTGCTCAAATCACACCAAGGTTAATACATGATGTGATCAGCATCGCGTGTTGACTCTCCCTATCAATGATCAGGAATCCTTTCCCAGCTGAGTGTACTGAAAGGGGGCATCCAGCTATGATTCGAATGACTCTTAAACCATCGACGTTCCAAATGATAGTCTAACACTGAAACTGCTTATCTATCACCGCTCTTGGTGAGTTAAAATTTATTAAATTATTTCCTAAATAAATGCAAGGTAGGTGTTTCATAATTCATTAAAAAAATTCACGAAAATGAAATTATATTACAAATCAGTTGCTTTAATCAGGTAAAATATCAAGGTTATTTAATATTTATAATCAATAAGGGAGTGTCCACTGATCATTTGTGAAATTTTTGAGTTCAATGATTGTAAGAGTTTGTATGATTTCAGTTATCTCCCCCGTGTCTTACGTAAGATTTTATATATCTTAAAGTAATCAGGCGTTGAATTTTTTCTGAATGTTAGCTTTTGTTTTAAGATCAACTGAATAAGAAAATAACCAAGCCGCGAGGTGCAATCCTTGAGGTACACACGGTCAGCTTACCAGTAATATCTACATAAATATTAAAAATATTAAACGCAAAAATATTTATGAAAATAATAATACTTTAAATAATAATGATGAGAGGTACTCATAACAGTAATTGAAATGAGTTAATATCAATCATATCATCTACTGGAGCGTTCATTGATTACGCAAGGCTTTTGGTGTATGGGGGTGGTTTGATTGAATATTCACGTGGATCAATCGGAGGAAGGCAGGCTGCAAAGCCTTTTGAATTAAATTTGTTATTTTCATATCGATGCTTGAATGACAAAAGAGCGCTAGCAAAAATGAATGCAGTTTTTGTTATTACGCCCATTGAAGTGATTTTCTTGCGAGGTGGCCATTTTAAATAGATTTGCTCAAAATTGCCACGACTTCGGCATAATCATTGAAGTTGTATTTTTTCACGATTTTACATCAATGAGACTAATAATTATTTCTTATTTTCTGTTGGTCTTGAATGAATATGAATATGCAGTCAATAATCGGTTTCGTTGCACGTGTTACAAAAGATGATATAGGAAGTAATTGAAATCATAAAAACACTAAAGAATAAATCTACTAAAAACTACAATTTTTTTTTTGATGAAAGCTTTTTAAAGCATATGATCTTGCAAAGTATTGACTATAAAACATTTTACCATGTAAAACGTTGATTACCACAAATGCAAATTTGATTGAAATTTTTTTAGTTTTGAAAATTTAAGCAGTTTTTTTATTACAATTAAAACACTGTGAAAACTATTCAAAATCTGCTCGAATTATGCAAATATTAATAAATTTTGATTGACTTTACAGCAATGTCTTTAGAATAAAAGATATAAAGTAATATCATTCGTATGAACCCTTTTTACATGGTAACTTTGAATGAGTTTTTATTTTTAATTTAGTTTTTTTTTCATAATCATGGAAAAAATTTGGCTGGTTTCTTTTCAAAAACTGACAAGAATGTATAAATTTTATAAACATTTATTACTGTGTTGTGCAAATCAAGTTACAAATTTTTTTTTTATGAAAAAACCCTAATTTTTTACATTTTCTTTTATTAGATTAGAAAAACGACTGTAATTTTTTTTTGTAAATTTTAAACATCACAAAAATGCAAATACACGTCGCTTGACTGCTTATTGATGCAAATGTTATATTTGGTTCGTTATATATAGTGAATGACAAAATAAACTTCAAAATGATGATGACTTTTAATGATTTTTTATTTTTAATTTAATTTTTTTTGTAATCATAAGAAAAAGGTTTGTTGGTTTTTTACAAAAACTGTTTGGAGTATATAAATTTTGTAAACACTGATCACCGTGTTTCGCAAATCAGGTGAAAATCTATTGTTTATGAAAAAACCCTAATTTTTTGCACATTTTTTAATAAATTCAAAAACGACTGCAACGATTTTTAAAATTTTTATAAAATCACAAAAATGTCAATACGTGTTGATATACATCTTAAACATGCAAATCCTATGACAGTAATGACCTATAAAGGGTCAAAACAACAAACGACAGAAGTGTCTTAAAAACTAATCAGCTCTTAAGATTGCAAAGGCGTTTCGATTGACACCTTAGTGAAGTCGATACGACTTTGTTTACGTGAGTTATATTCGTAGAAAAACTGCCCACGAATGCACGAGTTATGCCATTCAATACTTTTCAACAAAATATTCATTGGAAAACCAGATAGAAGGGTGAACATCTGGTCACCAAATGTTTTAGAGATAAGTAAGAGATGAAGCAATAAAGTTAGGTTGGGAAGGATCATGCGGCACTTGGTGGTGCAACGTGATGCGGACAAGATCTGCTTGTACGAAAATAATTGTTTTAACTAACGTACGTATATACACACACATATACACACATATAAACACTTAAAATATGCTCTAAACACCTCAAAATGTAAAGATATGTAGAAAATTTCAATTTCGATTTTACGAGGTTAAAAATGATAATTAGTTTCTAAAGTAAAACGACGAAATACTACAAACACAATGTCTATGCAGCAATTATAGGAAGTTAGCAATACGTCTATATTTTAATTTTGCCAGAATTTTGATTCCAACCTTTTATCTTTCAAGCGTCTAAATGAAAAAGCCGTAACATAAACATCAGATCCTCTTCCACCAAAAGCCTTACGTAATAAGAACGCTCCTTATTAATATTTAAAGTATTATTATTTCCACTTTTTATCATTTTGATTGATTTTGGTCTAGATCAGTGATTCCCAAAGTGGTCTATATCGACCCACAGGGGTCTATGACAACCTGCAAGGGGTCTACGTCGGCGAAAAAAAAATTAGGGGTCCATGAAATGAAAATGGGGGTCCACGATAGTGGATCTCAACATACACTGATAGTACCTATTTACTTACTTAGTACTATTTACTTAATGATAGTACCTATTTACTTATTACTTAGTACATTATACTATCTTATAGTATAAAGACATATACATTATTTATAAAAGTACCTATGAACACGAACTATGAATGAATAGAATGTAAAACTCAAAGAATGATAAAAATAAAAAACATAATCAAAGCCAGTGTAGATTGGAGCCCATGACGACTTGTGCCGCGTCCTAGCGCGCCAGTATCATCTTGTTAGAAGCATACGCGCAGTCTCAGAGCAAAGATCTTTGTTTTTGCTCAGAGCTTCGCGAACTTGCACTGACTTGTTCAATTCGTCACTCAATAAATACGAACGTGAGACAAATACGTTCATTCGTTTCCTGAATCTTGAAAAGGAAATTGCTAAGAAAATATTTAAAAAAATATAAACTGGTAGTTTATCACACAAATTAAAGTGAATGAGTGTTATTTTCTTTGAGAGTGCTGGAGAAAAGTAAGTACTTTTTTTTTATTAAATTTTAGTTTTGTACTCGTAGTTAGCAAATATAGATAAATTACGCCAATCATGACTTCAGTTATTAGTAGTTTAATATTCAAACATACTTCGACATACTTCTCTACATTAAAATTAAAATTTTGTATTGTTGCTTAAGTGGAACCAGTGAATTTTTACACATTACTGTCGAATGTACATAGAGATAAATTGCATAACAATTTGTTATTATTTGTTGTATAATATTTTATTTTAACATTTTTTGTCATGTTACTTTCAAATTTCCTTAAAGTTCCATCATATCAAAACCTTAAGTAACATGCCTAACATTTCCCTTCTCACATTCATTTATAATGGCTGTACGCCTATGCCTGCCATATGACTTTATGTCTTATTTAAATAGATTAATTTTTCCCACAGATGACTGATGCCATGTCCGAATCTAAAAAGAAATGTCGACAGTACAGTGTTGATTATTTAAAGCTTGGCTTCATTCCGTCATTGTCGGACAAACAATTGCCTATGTGCCTTTTATGCAACAAAGTTTTGGGCAATGACGCTATGAAGTTGCAGGATCATCTGAGAAGATGTCACCCTGATAAAACAGATAAAGATTTGAAATACTTTCAAACACTCAAAGATAAACTTCAGAAGAGACCCACGCTAGACAGAATGTTCGCTTCGACGTCACAAAGAAACGATGATGGTTTGCGGGCGTCTTATAATATATCGCTACTTATAGCAAAATCCGGAAAACCGCATACTATCGGAGAGAAGTTAATTTTGCCAGCCGTTGAAGAGGTTTTAAAAACTGTTTTACACAAACCTGCATCTGATATCATTAAAAGAATTCCCTTAAGCAACAATACTGTTGGAAGACGTATTGATGAAATGAGTTCTGATGTTGAAAGCTTCTTGTGTAATTATTTGCAAACGACCCATTTCTCTATGCAACTGGACGAGTCAACTTTACCTTGTAATGCAGTATTATTATTGGCATACGTTCGTTTTATTATGAATCAAGAAATCTACGAAGAACTGCTCTTCGCAAGAACTTTAACAACCGACACTAAAGGTGAATCAATATTTCATGTTTTGAAGGATTACTTCATTGAAAAAGCAATCCCTTTATCAAATATAATATCAGTAGCTACAGATGGAGCACCTGCCATGGTTGGACGTTATCGTGGATTTATAAGCTATTTAAAAAAAATGTGTCAGGGGTGTTAGCAATACATTGCGTCATCCATCGACAACATTTAGTTGCTAAAAATTTGAGTGTTAGATTGCATGAATCTCTTCAATTAGTCATTGATGCAGTAAACCGAATCCGAAGCATCGCGTTGAATACGCGGTTATTTGCGCAGTTGTGTGAAGAAAATGACGAACACTTTCATCAATTACTCCTTCACACTGAAGTACGCTGGCTGTCGAAAGGCTTATGCTTGACAAGATTTTTTGCACTTTTTGAGACTATTTTAGAATTTCTGGATACTAAAGATAAAATTTTAAAAGACAATTTAATGAAGTGGAAAACCGACATCGCCTATTTAACAGATTTGTTTACAAAATTTAATATGGTTAATTTGCAGTTACAAGGCGACAGTCTAAATTTGATTAAAACAAAGTCCATCTTATCAGCGTTTGTTGCCAGAGTTAAACAAATGAAGCAAAATATTGGACGGGGCGAATTTTACCAGTTCCCCAATTTGTCACAGACAAACTGCCAGGAAGACGACGTTTCAACCTACGTTCAACATTTAAATGCCCTCTATTCAGATTTTGAAACTAGGTTTGAGGACGTTTTGACTATGATGATACCACCGTGGATAATTAACCCATATGGTGACATAGAAGAAACGAATGTCATAATACAAGAGGAACTTACTGAACTAAGTACAAACGAAGAACTTAAGGTTCAGTTTAAAAACGGATATCAGCAATTCTGGCTGCAAAACAACATATCCGTTGCTTATCCCGTATTATGGAATATAGCGAGGAAATTTTTAATTTCCTTTCCATCGTCATACCTAGTGGAAAGGGGGTTCAGCGCTGTTACCAATCTCATAACGAAAAAAAGAAACAGACTGGACATCATTAGCCTAGGAGATTTAAGATTAAACCTTACAAAATTGACGCCAAATATTGATAATTTATTATTAAAGCATCAGGTTCATCCTTCTCACTAAAAACATTTACTTATTGCTTAGTTTATTTTATGTTACGTATATTTTGTATAACAGATACAAAAATTTTTTTTGAGTAGTTTTAATTTAAATTCAATTAATAAATGTGTAAAACTTAACATGTATTTTTAATATGAGTTTTTAACTCTAAACTTCATTACAGTTAGAAATTTACAAAAAATCAATATCAGGTAAATAGGGGGTCTACCCAAAATCGAAAAACATGGCAAGGGGTCTACGACACAAAATAGTTTGGGAACCTCTGGTCTAGATATTACTTGGATGCTGTTAGTGTGGACCTAAAGGTTTGCAGCTCGTGGCTTGTTTAGTGATTGTTTTTGCTACCTTTCTTTGTTTTTATTAAAAAAGGCGATACGTGAAAGACACCAACCGTGTGCAATTGAATCCGATCCCTTTCGAAGTTGTAGAGATAAATAGAGTGATGATCTCGTTTGAAGTTATTCAGATAAGTTTGTAGTATCCAAAATAGAACTATTTCAAACACCATACCAACTAGAAAGTATGTGACTTAGTGCATAAAATAACATAAAATCACTTGCAATAAAGTTTCGATCGTCTGACAAAATTCATTTCGGTTTTAATCAAATTAGTTTGTATCAAAGGCGAAAAGGTCTTCAATTTTTTTTCTATTTGCAAAATTATTCAAAATTGTTTTTAAGATGGTCTAAAATTTTGGACCTACGTTTTTGACATTTTTTTTCAAATAAAAAATCTTATCCCACGATTTCAAAACTCAAACTGCAAAGCATGTTTTCTATAATAACTAATTTATTACCATGAAAAGGTAATTGATCGCATTTTCATTTTCAAGGACTATATGGAGTTGGTGAAAATTTTCAAGGATATATGATTAAATTTTCATCAGTTCTACTACATTCGGTTGAGCCTTTTTTACTACGGAAAATATATACATAGATTTACGCCAACACTATATTTCTATTGACTAACATATTCTATTTACATTAAACTTCCAGAACTAATCTAATTAATGTTGTTGTAATCTGTGTGTTTTCCATAGATTCCACTTCTTTAAACACTTATTTACAAAACAAATACAGTGAATGCAAAATAAAGTAACCTCTGTTTCGTTTTTCTTACATTCACCGAGAACACTTCTAAGCAACTTATTCAATTTTCCATGTATTTTCCATTCAATATGCCCTTCGCTGGCGTGAACGTCATGAAACTTGCAATACTTAGTAATGAAATTATAATCGTTTTATGTGCCAAGGAAAAAGTCCTGGTGAATGGCAATTCAATTTAAAAGTCATTTAACGCAGCAAAAATTTAAAAATATTACCTGACATTGTTTATCAATTTGTATGCCATAAAAATGAGTACTCTTGTAGCATGTTAAGACACAGTCAGGTTTAGGTGGCCAGTAACCTACCTGTCACCTAGCATCTTAAGTACATAAATCTTCTATTGATCGTTTCGGAGAAGTTTATTTAGAAGTGCTTTTACATGGCTGCAGATGTTGTCAATTTTCCGGGGAATGATGTATTATCGATGATAGCTTTGTTGAATGCATACAAGTTCCTTACAGAAATTGGACTTTGTGAAAGTTTCGTGAAACATATTATTACGAAAGTTGAACTTATATACTTGCTTAGTTGTGAAGCTTATCAGCTATTCCAGATTTTCATTGGAAAAAATAATTTTGATGATCCTTTTAATTGTTAACAGATGATATGGAAGACTATTGTTAACTTCCCAGTATATGGGAAGTTCTTGAAATCGCCTCGAAAATCGAAATTGAAATTTTCGACATATCTTTACGTTTTGAGGTCTTACGAGTATATTTTAAGTGTTTTTATAAAGAAGTATGTATGTGTGTGTGTATGTATGTACGTACGTACGTGCGTTCACGGACAGTTTTTCTACGAGCATAACTCACGTAAACAAAGTTGTATCGACTTCGTTAAGGTGTCAATCGAAGCGCTTTTGCAATTTAAAGAACTGATTAGTTTTTGGGACACTTCGGTCGAGAGGGTTTGCTGTTTTCACCCCTTGAAAGTCAACCCTGTCATGCGCTATATCTCGCGTACAAAATGTACGATTTGCTTTGTCAAGGTGTCAATCAACGCGTATTAAAACTCACGTAATTTCATAAAATTTTGAAAAAAATCGTTGTAGCCGTTTTTTAATTTTTTGAAAAAAGTGCAAAAAATTGGATTTTTTTTCAAAAACATCAAATTTTTAACCTGATTTTCAACACGCAGTAATCAATGTTTATATAATTTATATACTCCAAACAGTTTTTGTAAAAAAAAAACCAAATTTTTTTTTCATGATTACAAAAAAAATTAAATTAAAAATAAAAAATCTTTAAAAGTCATTATGACCTTCGTGGTCATTTATTTCATTCATTATATCTCGAGAACCAAATATAATCTTTGCATCATTAGAAAGTCAATCGACGCGTATTAACATTTTAATGATATTTTTAAATTTTAAAAAAATCTTTAAAGCCATTTTTTTAATTTAATAAAACAATATTGAAAATTAGTGTTTTTTTTCATAAAAAGTAATTAATATTTAATAAAATTAACATCGTAATAATAAATGTTTATAAAATTTATAAACTTTTATCAATTTCTGTAGAGAGACCAGCAAAATATTTTCTCATGATTTTAAAACAAATTGAATTTAAAGTAAAAAAAATCATTCAAAGTCACCATGTAAAAATGGTTCATACGAATTTGTATACCTTAAATCTCTTATTCTAAAGACATTGTTGTAAAGTCAATCAAAGTTTATTATTATTTGCATAATTTGCGGAGATTTTTAATAGTCTTTACAGATCCGTGTTTTAACTTTAATAAAAAAACTGCTTAAATTCTGAAAACCAATACAAATCAAATCAAATTTGCCATTGTGATAATCAACGTTTTGAATGGTAAAATGTTTTGTAGTCAACACTTTTTGAGATCATATGCTTTGAAAAGCTTTCATCAAATAAAAAATTGTAGTTTTTAGGAGTTTTGTTCTTTAGTATTCGTAAGATTTCAATTACTTCCTTAATCATTTGTAATACATATATTTAACTTTTTACAAGCAATTGAACCTATTTTTGACTGCATAATCAATGTTTCTCAAAATCAACAGAAAATAAGAAATATTTATTAGTTTCATTGATGTAAAATCGTGAAAAAATACAAATTCAGGGATTATGCCGAAATGCTAGTTTTGACCGCAACTATTCAAAATGGCCATCACGCGACAAAATCTCTTCAGTTGTCGTAATAACAAAACTGCATTCATTTTTGCTGGCGCTGTTTCGTCCTTCAAGCATCGATATGAAAATAACAAATAACGTCGAAAAGGCTTTGTAACCTGTCCGACCTCCGACTAATCCACGTGAATCAACAGAAAATACAATCAAACCAATCCACGAAAATCTTTGCGTAATCAATAGACACTCGCGTAGATGTTACGATTAATATTAAGTCATTCCTATAATTTTTATAAGAGGTACATTTTTATTATTGAAACTAGTATTACTTCCATAATTATTATTGTGTTTAATATTTTTAATATTTATGTAAATATTACTGGGAAGTTGTACGTGTGGACCTCAAGGGTCGCACCTCACGGCTTGTTTTCTCATGATTACGTAAAAAATTAAATTGTAAATAAAAAATCATTAAAAGTCATCATGATTTTTAAGGTCGTTTTTATCATTTACTATATCTCACGAACCAGATATAATATTTGCATCATTATGGTGTCAGTTGACGTATATTAACATCTTTGTGAAGTTTTTAACATGGCAAAAATTCGTTTCAGCCGTTTTTTTAATTTAATAGAAGAAAATGCGAAAAATTATGGTTTTTTTCATAAAAAATATTATTTTAACTTGATTTGCACAGCACAGTGATACCAGTTTATAAAATTTATACATTCTTATCAGTTTTTGAAGAGAAACCGGTAAAACTTTTTTCCATGATAATGAAGAAAAACTAAATAAAAAACAAGCCGCGAAGTGCGACCCTTGAGGTCCACACGGTCAACTTCCCAGTAATATCTAGATAAACATTAAAAATATTAAACACAATAATAATTTTGAAAATAATACTACTTTAAATAATAATAATGAAAGGTATTGATAGCAGTAACAGGAATGAGTTAATATTAATCATATCATCTACGGGAGCATCCACTGATTGCGTAAGGCTTTTGGTGGATGGGTGATGATGATTGATTACCACAAATGCAAATTTGATTGAAATTTTGATGGTTTTCAAAATTTAAGCCGCTTTTTTAATCAACAGACTGCAAAACTATTAAAAATCTGCTCAAATTATCCAAACATTTTAAAACTTTGATTGACTTTACAACAAAGTCTTTAGAATAAAAGATATAAGGTAATATCAATCGGAAGAACCCCTTTCATATGGTAACTTTGAATGATTTTTTATTTTTAATTAAATTTTTATCATAATCATGAAAAAGTTTTGCTGGTTTCTCTTCAAAAACTGATAGGAATGTATAAATTTTATAAACATTTATTACTGTGTTGTGCAAATCAGGTTAAAAAAATATTTTTTGTGAAAAAAACCCTAAGTTTTCTTATGTTTTTCTATTAAATTAAAAAAACCGCTGAAACGGATCTTTATAATGTTAAAATAATCAAAGACGTTTTAAAACACGTCGATAAACACCTTAATGATGCAAATGTTATATCTGGTTCTTGATATATAGTGAATGGAAGAAATGACCTTGAAGATCATTATGACTGTTGGTTATTTTTATTTTTTTATTTAATGTTTCTTGTTATCATGAGAAAAAGTTTTGATGATGCTTTCACAAGCACTGCTTGGAATGTATAAATTTTATAAAAATTGAATACTGTCTTTCGTAAATCAGGTTAAAAATTTATTGTTTATAAAAAAAAACCCTAATTTTTTGCACTTTTTTTTCTTAAATTAAAAAACAGCTCCAACGATTTTTTTAAAATTTTTACAGATTCACAAAAATTTTAATACGCGTCGATAGACACCTTAACCATGCAAATTGTATGTTTGGTTCACGAGATATGTATAACGCACGACAGAAATGACCTTGAAAATCATGATGCCTTTTAATGATTTTTTATTTTTTATTTAATTTTTTACGTTATCATGAGAAAAAGTTTTGATGTTGTTTTTACAAGCATTGCTTGAAATATATAAATTTTATAAAAAGTGAATACTGTCTTCAGTAAATCAGGTTAAAAATTTATTGTTTATTAAAAAAAACCTAATTTTTTGCACTTTTTTTTCTTAAAATAAAAAATGGCTCCAACAATTTTTACCAAAGTTTGATAGATTCACAAAATTGCTAATACGCGTCGATTGACACATTGATCAAGGAAATCGTATGTTTGGTTCGCGAGATATAACGCATGACAGAAATGACCTTCAAAGGGTCAAAACAACAAACCCCCCTGACCGAAGTATCCCAAAAACTAATAAGCTCTTAAGATTGCAAAGACGCTTCGATTGACACCTTAACAAAGTCGATCAGACTTTTTTTACGTGAGTTATGCTCGTAGAAAAAAGTGTCCCCGAACGTACGTACGTACGTACGTACACACACACACACACACACATACATCTCCCTTTCTAAAAACACTTTATATATACTCTATAGACCTCAAAACGTAAAGAAATGTTGAAAATTTCAATTTCGATTTTCGAGGCGATTACAAGAACTTCCCATATACTGGGAAGTTAATAAAAAATCAATCAGTTACCTTGTAAAGAGGGTTCATACGAATGATATTACTTTATATCTTTTATTCTAACAAAATTGATGTAAATTCATGCAAATTTAAAATATTTGCATAATTTGAGCAGATTTAGTCTTTTAATTAAAAAATATGCTTAAATTTGTATCAACGCTTTGAATGGTAAAATGTTTTGTAGTCAATACTTTGCAAGATCATATGCTTTGAAAAGCTTTCATCGAATAAAAAATTGTAGTTTTTAGTAGATTCATTCTTTAGTCATCGTAAGATTTTAATAACCACCATCATTTGAAATACATTTTACTTTTTACATGCAATTGAACCTATTTTTGACTGCATATACAAAATTTTTCAAGACCAAAAGGCCCCCACCGATTGATCCGCGTGAATATTCAATCTGTCCTCATCGACCAAAAACCTTACGTAATTAATGGACCCTCCCGTAGACGATATGATTCATATTAACTCATTCCTGTTTCTGCTATGAATACCTCTCATTGTTATTACTTAAATTACTATTATTTTCAAAATTATTATTGTGTTTAATGTTGTTGATGTTTATGTGGATATTACTGGAAAGTTGACCGTGTGGACCTCAAGGGTCGCATCTCGCGGCTTGTTTTTTTTACTTTCGTTCCTCTATTGTCCTGATTTACTTAGGATGTTTATCTGCTTTCAAGCTCTCTTTCCTATTGGACTACTTGGGTTATGATAGGTTACGTAGGTTACTTAATGTTCTTGGCATGCTGTTGCGTATTCATAGGTCCCCATTTTACTTTCAGCCCCAGGCCCCACGAAGGCTTAATCCGGCACTGGTGTTAATGACAAAAAACTCAAGTTTGCAAGGTTTTTGTCCTAGTTTAATAGTTTTACAGATGGCAGCCTTAGATAAGTTGAACTATTTATGAGTACACATTCATAACTTTATTATTAAGTCCTTTTTACAACACAGAAAGATGCAGAAGAACTAGTATTGAACACCGTTAGACACATGTTAGAAATTCATAGGTGACACAACACATTAGTAACTTTGGAGTAAGTTGCATTATGTGCCGCTTATTACTGAAAGTAAGTAAAAATGGCTGACGCAATCTTGAACATAATTTGCATGGATGGATTGAGCCTAATTTGCATGGACATGACATGCATTATGTTTAATGCATTTTAACAACCCCAGTTCTAAATTTACAGAAAACATTTTGCAAAGTAATGTCCGAATATATTAATTTGCGTATTTTTACATGAAATTTCATCTTTTTGTCCGCCAAACTAGGTTAAATATGACTGTACACCGATTATATGGAATTAACATTTTCATCAACTTACAGTAAAAGTATAGGTACTCGTGAGAAGATAATTCAAATTGCAATAACAATCCAGGAACTACAATTTGATGTACTGTTAACCCTAAACACCTCTTATTCTGTCATTTCCAATGTAAAGATGACATTGTACAAAACGAAATACATGTCGCAATATCCTGCTGCTATCAGCATGTTTACTCTTACGCATCTGTCTGACTTTTCGTGTGTAATTATGGGTTCAGGTTTGATTATATAATTTGATACAAATATGAGAAAGGAGCGGAAACCAGGAAAAGGCCCGACAAAACTGCTCTACTCGAGTTCCAGCCACGCATGCACAGGGTGGTGCCAAAGGATAGTCCCCGTGAGCTCTCAACCTCTGTCATTTCGTTACTGAAATTGAATTTTATACTTACTCCTTAACTTCGTCCATCTCATGCACATTATTGTTTTTGAGGATAGCCTAACAGTCGACGGTTCTGTTTTGTCTCGTGAGTTGTGTATAACGCCCTGGAAATGTAATGTGCGGAGCCGCCTCGAGATTTTTCCAAACGAACCAGAACCCCAAAAACTTCTTTTTCCTGAGGCAAATTTCATCCCTCTTTCGTTTTCGATTAATATTTGTACTCAGTCTCATTCGCTCTGACCCCATCAACGAAATCAATTCAGGGGACTATTTAAGAGATGAGATAAAGATTGCGAGTTTATTATATTAATAAGTAATCGTTTTTGGTGCTTCCATTCAACGACAAGAGAATCAGGCATTAACCCAGTTAACTGTTGCATGAAATGATTGAAAATTTCAAATCGGTGAAAAATGGTGAAAATAGCACATAAAATATTCGAACAATTCGTAAAACGTAGCCTGCAAATAGCGAAATCAATAATATTAAATTACCTTGACTTACAAACTTGGTAGGTTTCGTAGATTTTAAAACTATTTTCAAAACTAAAATTGAATTTGAAATGCTACATATTTATAAGTAGTAGAGGAATTTAAAACCCAACTAAATAGTTTTTGAGTTCAACAGCGCAAATATGAATTTTACTTAAAAGCAACCCTTTTACCCAGTTCCGTTAAAACAAATTCGAAAAAAAGATACACAAGCTATTTATAGAAGCACCCCAAATCAGTGCTAGACGTAAGTCAAGGTTTTACTAACCTAATCTGAGCACTCAAGAGTTTTTACTTAATAGTAAAACCGTGGAATTGATTGAATTCAGTCATATATAACTGCATATTTCATTACAACAAAGTATCTCATTCCGTTTTACTATATGAATGGAAAATAGGTATCCATCGAATTAATCTTTGAGTGACTTGTAGAGTGCGTTTGACTGGTAGTCTTCACCAGAATAACTTTCCGCCACATGTTTGTTGCAACAATGTTCTCGATTTTCAGTCAGTGGAAATTTACTGCCCCGAAAACACAAACGCACACGTATTTACATATGTTTGTATTTTCACTGCCTATATGAACTCATATCGTAAGCCCTTAACACTTTATCCTAAATTCGCATCTCGTTCATGTGTGTAGGTAGATTGAAATTCGTCAATTAAGTTCCCTTCAAACTATTATCCTGTTTGGAAAGCAGATTTTAATTAAATTTGCAAATTAAACCGCACAGCCAAGCAAAGCGTGCGCTTGTGTACATGCAGTGTGGGAGGGGGAGCTTCTGCCCCAAGCTTAGCTGAAGTCTCAGAGTCGGGGCGTACGAAATTCAAATATAACTTTATAAATTTGTATGTTTCTGTAACCACTTGGGTCTTAATGCTTTGAAGTCGAAGAGAGCTTGCTCTTATGTGGTTGCTTAATGGACTAATAAAGCCGGTATTCAAGGTTTTCTTAGGTTCGTAGATTGTTTGATGATCTCGCAAAGTGAATTAAGATTAGCTGCAGACAGCGAGTATAAAGTTACGTGTTTCTGTGGCGAAGAAGAAGAAAACGAAACCTACTTTATTTTGGTACAAATAGTATTATTACAATTCTCATTCAGTGCATTAATTGACTTGAAATGAGAAAAGTTTACGGCTATGATAGTAATAATACTTCACCATCAATTTATATTCTGGTTCTTTCCCGTTCCAATCGTTATATTTGTTCAGTAAAAACCTTTACATTTAGACGAAATTTTATCAAAAGTTAGACTAAAACTTTGTTTAGAAAAGCCTAAAACGGCATTGAGGTCCAATAAAGAGAAGATGCAACCGGCAGTGGCGAGGGGTGAAAAATTACTGTGGGTAAGCTGATGAGTTTCTAGCATCAATTTTCACAGCTGTTTCGCAAGCCGGGAACGCTACCGGCTTTTTGATTTGTTTCCATATCCTATTGAGGAAAACCGAGGTGCCATTCCAACAAACAGGAGTTGAATGCCCACGGCACCTTAAATTATTGATGAATTCGAGACTCGGAAAGCTTTGCTGCAACTCTTACAGATGTTGATCGCTTTGCTGGCTATTATGGAACTATGTGTAGAATGAAGAGAATGGAGTATGATGGAATAAACACTGAGATCAAGTGGAACGATTGTGCTTGTTTAACGTGATGCATGCAAGTAAATAAACACTTCATTCCTTTATAAAACTGAAGTGTTAGACATTTTGGAACATATTTGGAAAAAGAAGCCGATGGGAATCGGCTTATAAGAACGCCTCGCCACTGGCAACCGGCTGAATCTGTGTTATCGCCTTGCACTTGCCTCATGTAGGCATGCAAACGAAACTCAGTCCTAAATTTGAATTTTTTGAAGATGAGATATACACTCGTGTGCAAGGGCGGATACAAGGGGGGGGGGTCATGACACCCCCTGAGCCTAGGTAAACTAGTGATTTTTACGATTTTTTGCAATATTGTCTTCTTTTATTGTGATTTTCGAGGCAGTGACCCCCCTGAGTCAAATGATCCCACGGATCATTTGCCATTAGGTACCACTCGATAAATTTATAAATAGTCGTCGATGAAATTTAGAATGTGGACCAGCACTGGCGCCTTACAGTACTGGGCGAGTCTTGTTCGCCAGTGCTGGCCCAGTAGCATATAAGCGCTGGATGATATCTACGGGCGGACGTTGCAAACAGGTACTAGACAGAAAGCGCTATAGCGTCGAAGCCAGACAGTTGAGATTTTACATCCAAAAACACATTTGAACGTATTGTAAACAAAGCGAGCTGTCATCCGAGCATCGATGAGAATGTAAGCGGGCAGCTGTCAGCAATTCTCCGTCGTACAACGAACGGCAGTAGGTCTGCAGCCGCTGCAATTCAAAATTTTTTAATTCGAATAGCTGATTGTCAGTTTTATAATATTTTGGATCATGACACCAATAGGTATACTCTTGGCCATTTTTTTGGAAAGTTATGAACAAAAATATTTCCCGAAATAATGGCTTCCAGTTGATGAGAGCTTTGCAATACATTTTATCATCATATCATTTTATATTTTCTGCATACCCAAATCTGACGTTGGGTAATTTTTCTTAGGATTTTTTAGTATCCTGTCTTCGCCTAAAATTTTCTCAAAGTCCATCAGTCTGGTTTTGGTTGCTAGTTACCTTGATCGGCATTGTGTAAGGCAGACAACCTTGTGTTCGTTCTAAGGACAGACGGTAGTCTGACCTGCGTGCCATTTACCGTCGCCCGCAACACATTCCTTCGAAATATCGACGACTACGAAAGGAAATACAGTTCATTCAACACCTGCAACAGGAAGGCCAGTGCCAATTTGCTGGCCCAATGCTTTAAATTGGCACTTTTATGTTTTTTGTGTACACCAAGTCACTTTTCTATGCTAATAAAACAGCAACTATTGATGACTTGGAAGCCAAAATACGGCATGCAGTTGGCGAAATAAGGCCAGCTACGCTGGAAATAGGAACGACAGGATGGCCTTCATATGACGCAGTCGTGGTGATCATATACCAGAAATTATTTTGAAACACTATTTGCCATGAAATGAGCTAATAAAACCCAAAAATGACCATTTAAATGAATAATCTTTGTTTTATTTCTTCAAAAATGCTATGCTTTTAAAAACAGCCCAAACATGCATACATAAACTCATTTTATATCAAATATATGAGTTAGAGAGCAGCCAGATTTTGAACAAAAATTCATTTGATCTCTTCCCCCTAGTATAAGTTTTTGTTAATCAAATGGAAAGTACGTGATAACGACCTACAATTATTTTCTGATGTATCAATCGAACAAATAGCTTGATTATTAGCTCCAAACAGCGTCAGTTTTGGTCTGAGATCATAAAACCACTGCGAATTAATGGTAATCTTTTTGTGCTGAAACTAGAAAAAATGAACTTTTTAAAAATGTTGGCTCCACCCTGATGCAACAAACTATTAAGGAATCTTAACTGATATTATCGAATAACTAATTGCAGAATAACTAACTCCAGCCTACCATCTGGAAACTGCTCTTTCGGAAAAATAAAAAAATGCGATTCTGATGCATGATGCAATCCGTACGATGAGGTCATACTTAGACAAAAATAATGCGCGCCAAATAATCGTTTGTTATTAACCTGGCATCATTCATCAAATAGCCTTTGATCAAGTTTTATTTATATTATAAACATTGCTCCTACCCCTATACATGTAATGCGATCTCATAGTTCGACCAGCTTATTTCAGCTCACCCTCATAATGTGTCATGTTGTGTCACGGTTTTCGGACCCTTCTTCCTTTAATGTGTGTTGCTGAATTTTAAATTGAAGCAATTACCGAGTGTGATTTCATTTTGTAGAAACGTAAGATACAGGGGAAACACAAAGGAAGCTAGTACAAACCCCACGGACAGCATGACATCGAATTGAAAAATTAAGTCATCTGGCATCCCCACAAAGAGAGTGTGTGAGTGCGAGCAATGGCTCCCATTTTCAGCTGCTATTGTCAGGGGAAATATCTACTGCCATTGGCTTTGAAGTGGATTGAGAATAATCGCTCCGCCCATATCCCTGCCACTGCGACAAGCATGCGTTAATGGAGTCGAATGCGCCTCCCGGCGAAGCAGAATCTGGCCGATGTGGCTTGCTGCAACATTTTATCTACAACTCCCAGCGTCTTCCCTTCTTCGACACTCTCTCTTGAAGCAATTTGTTGCTGCTGGCTCGCAGTGGCTGGCACCCCAGCAATTTCTTACAAACCTAATGAGCATTTAACGTCCATTAAGCTGGCACTCGTATGGTCGATAGATGTATTTGCAAGCAGATCGCGGGCGGAAGCGAGCGTCAATCTTTGCGCTTTGTCAGCGTTCAATTGGGCTCGTAATTAATAGCGTTAGGGCACCTACTTGTCAATGACTTCCCCACTCGGAACGGAAAAATCGAGTTGCTCACTCCTTCGTCCCCCCGTTTTGGTGAAAGGCAACGAAAGCGTTGGCACCTTTCCCGTGTGTGGCTTGTAAAGGGAATGGTGGTTCGAGCTCTTGGAGTGGGCGTCTGATGAGCGGAAAGAACAGCCAGCCAAGGCACGCTGCTTATGTGGTTGTGGCCAAATTATGACAATTATCTCGTTTGGGAAATTATTGTAAATGCTAGACGGAGTACAGGAAGCACTTGGGAAGGAGATGGGTCTGGACTTAATGGGATGTTGATTTGTGCTCTCTGCTCAGCTTCGAACGACTAAGTGAGAGGGGTTGAACATTAAGAAACTTTTGCGAATTTGAACGATTTGCTTGTCAATTGTTTTGTTATCTCGTTATTGTTGTTGTTCGTTGCCGAGCGAATGTTAGAGGCAATTTTTCAAAAGAGCTTCCGTTTGAATTCTGGTAAGTGGAGAGAAAAGAACTTCAAAATCATCCACAGGAATAAAGATCCTACAATCACACCGTTTCATGAGCTGGTCACTTTGTCTTGTTTGCATCCCACAACTGAACGATTTTCCAACACTGCAATCGCAAATACACTAGCGAAGTGAATGTAGCAATAATACAGTTACCCATGATATCTATAATATCTGTAATTTTTCAACCTGGAGCAAATATAAACAACCAACAACCTGTGAAACCACTCGTAGCAAAGCAGAACCAAAAATATAAGTGCAAGTTTTTGGTGATTATTTCAAGTGTACTTTATGGAACAACAGAGTAGACTAGGTATTCGTTTTCGTAATACTTTTAATACGTATTGATATTTTCATACCTAGACTTGTTCAATTAATTTTTAATCAAATTGTCTATGCTACCGCTTTACAGCATGTCAGATATAATCATTTTTTTACTGTTCCACTATAAACACCCAATTTTTTTAAAAAAACAAAAAAAAATTATTAGATATATTCTTCATACAAACATTTTATTTTCTGTTATACTGTACATATGAATCTAACAGAATCGAAATTTAGACAATGCGAAATTTGGACAAAAAGCCGACGTCATAATTTTTAATTTTTATTCATATTGAAAAAAATATTCGAACTTTATACCTACCTTAATGGCCAGCAAACAACGGTACAGCTGTTTATAAATAAGTACATATTCGCACGAAGCAAGCGCTGTAGCATCGAAGCCATAGAGACAGTTAAGAATTTACGTCCACACATTCAAACACCTTGGAAAGCAAGCCGTCAGCCGAGCATCGATGAGAGAGTGAGCGAGCCGCCGTCGGCGACTCTCCGTCGCTGAGCGACGGGTGAGCGTCGGCTGAGTATTGTAACGTATCAACTTGCCAGCAATGGGGGAGTGCTACGAAATAGCACTACTCGTTGAGCATTGTAACGTAGCATCATGCCAGCATTGGGGGAGCGCTACGAAATAGCACTGAGCGTTGTAACGTGACAACTTGCCAGCATTGAGGGAGCGCTGGAAAAAGGCACTACTCGTTGAGTGTTCGCTGAGCGTTGTAACGTTACATTTGCATTGCAAATAGTCGTTTATGTTGCTTATTCGAGACACGGAATGTGCCAGTCATTGCAATTTGGAAAAGAAGTCATTTTTATCAATATCTCGAAAAGCACGACTCGCACGAAGATGTTATGTCTAGCAAACATGACCAAAATGCAGTTTTATGAAATTCTGGATCATCCATCTAATATTTTTTTATTTATGTTTAATGATGGCGCCAAGGACAAAATCAATAAAACTGCCGCCGCACTGTTGCGATGGGACGTCTATCAGTTGAACTTCTATTAAATAAATAAGAATAGAATTCAAAATTCCAAGAATAAAACAAAAAGTCTCTTCTTCAAAGTCGACTGCGTTGCAATTAATTGAATTGTATGATGAACAATTGCTGAAGTGCAAATGAAATAAGCTTCTGCATTCAGAATTGCTTTTTTGCCAGTCTCTCGTAGCTCGTTCGTATTTCAACATCAAAAAAACGTTATGATTGTTCACAGATCTAGTAGTTCAAAAAATCTTTTCAGCCTATGTTAGTTAGTTTTGTATTAAGAAAAAAATATTCATATCAAACTAGATCAAAAAATTGCTTTTTAGTCCACATAAAAAGTTTCAATGAAAGCTTGATGAAAGATGTCTCGTCACATTTTTTTTGCAAGCAAAATTAATTGTTGTTAAATATATAAATATTATCAGGAAAATTAATTTGGTTGAAAAATGGTCAATTAGTATTCAACAAATATTTCTATCAACAAAAATATGGTTAACTTCTTCAATTGACGAAATTTGATTTAATCGACCAAAACTTTTTGTGCAAGAAGACGTTGTATTTACGTTTCAAAAAGGATTCAAAATCATCTTAAACGTTTTCTGGTTTTGTTAAAAACTATTCAATTTAGTTTGGAAGAAAAACTTGCTACGACATCCAAAATTTATTACTACGTCCAAAAAAATATTAAATACCCTTGAAAACATACTCATTTGTTTTCAAGGGACACTTCTAGCTCTTGTTAAAAGCAATTCCGGTGTAAAAATGAATAATGAAAAATTGTATATTAGTGTGTTCGTTCTAAGAACAAAGAATAGTGTGACCTTCATGCCATTTACCTTCGCCTGCAACACATTTCTCCGAAATATCGACGACTACGAAAGGGAATACTGTTCAGCCTACACCCCCAAAATGAACGTTTATGCATCCAATCAATATGAACTATGAGTTCTATAAATAATGCAACGATTTCTCACATTTTTTTGCCATTCACTTTACATTTCATTATTAATGCAATACTAAACATTCGCGCAGTATAACTATGCAATACTTATTAATATAACGAACTTGCACTGACGCTCACTAGTGAACTTCCTTCAAATCGTTTAACATTCTGCTTGTATCCCGAATTGTTATATTTCAGTATAATGGCTTCAAGCATTTGGCCAGTGCCGATCGCCAGTGCTGGGGGTTGGCACTGGGCCAGCACTCGAATGCACTACTGGGCCAGTAGTCAGCCAGCACTCAGCCAGCACTGGCAGCTGACCGTTGGCCGTTCGTTGTACGCCAAGGCTTGGCCGACGCTTGGCGTTGTTTCCATTGTTAGCAAACCCTGCTCGGGAAGCTACTGTTTTAGCGAGATCGTCAAATTATTCAAAAAATTAATATCGCTGTTTCTTAATTCAATACAAAAATGCAAGAAGCAAACTTTAAAAAAAATCTTTTAAAACCACTCTTTTGGCAATGAATGCTTTAAAAAATTAGATTAAGAATAAATGATGAATGTTTTCAAAACAATAATTTCTTTCATAATTAAAATAAGTAAAAAGCATTCACACTGACGAGTTATTCCATCCCAAAGGGAAGTCGCGTGAAAAACGCGTTTTTAGGCAAAATAATTGGCTTTTGATGGCAAAGCCCCCATTGCGGAACTCGCGGAGCATTTTGTTGAGTCAAAAGATTTTCACTAAAGTAAATTTGGAAAGCATCAAGCAACGGTGCTGAAAGCGGGAGGATTTTCAGCCTAAAACGTTCATCAAAGGTACTCTCGCATAATACAAGACAACGAGGATGTTGAGAAAGTAGGCGGTTGGTTTGTAAATCACGATCCATTCCTTGAAAGATCGGAGCTCATGTCAGTTTCAACGGATATTTTCGGTAATACTGCTATTAATTGCCACCGCACAAGAAAGATAGGAGAAGCGATGATCCAGAATACTATTGGCTTAGATTTCAACACTTTAAAGTTCAAAAGCTCTTCAAGCCGCTACTCTTTTTGATTTCTCAGTAGATAATTGTCGCTGAGGACAAAGACATACTTGTTTTACTTACTGCGCTTGGACAACAAAATTCTAACGTCTTCTTTTTAAAATCACCATAAGAGCAGTCACCTCGAAACATACTTGTATATAGAGTTTCAAGCTTTACGCACACAGATGTTGTTAGGAAAAATATTTTGTTTCTACATGCCTTTTCGGGCTACGATACAACCTCTGCTCCTTATAGTTTAGACAAAATTAAGCATTTGACAACACTAGGAAAGAACCTGGATCTTCCTTCGGAAATAGAAATGTTTCAACTTGAAAATGTAGACATACATTTCAGCTATTGAAGAGCGTTTTCCAACTGCTCTTTACGGAGGTGATATTTGTTGTGGTGAAACTTGCACAAATAAAGATATTACCTTGCATTTATTCACTGTAGAATGTTTGTGCACAATACCTTTCTCAGTTTATGCCTGAAGAAAATCACGAGAATAGTTTTAATGATCACATAACAGGTCCTTTCAAACAACAGAAGCTTCAATAATGGGGTAACCATTGCGCGTGGAGTAGGCAAATAGGGGAAACCACGTGAAAAAACACACATGTAAACTGTTTCTCATGGTGTGGAAAATAGTTATCATAAAACAGTCAATTTAAAGTAAATTCTTAGCGCATTTCGCGGATGGGGAAGCAAAAGAGTTGCGGCGCCTGAAAGATGTTCCCCTCTTTTTTGGGTGTCGTTTTGACTTGTAACTTTTTTATTATTGACACCACGCAAAAGTGATGTGTGGATGACTTGCTACAAATTTTGTCCCAGGTAAGCTTGCCATACACAACTTTTTTGTGGCAGCCATGGTTATGGAGATATGGGGGTGCCCTACTTTTTTATTTTCAAAATGGAGCCCAGAGGATTGAAGCTGTGACACCAGAAACTTGAATTTAAGTTGACATAAGATATACTACACATTGCACCGAAAATTTGCCTGCCAACCCAAAATGCACGGTCAAACTCTGATTTGACTGGACTACATGTTGATCGCACTAGACTCGTATTAGGCCCTAATAAACAAACAAAAAACCTGAACCGCAAGGGATTTAGTGTTGTTTCACTCATGCGGCAAAATTGGCCTATGTACCGAGTACTAGGTTCAAAGCTGCTTGGCGACAAGTAGTTATCGGAGTAAGATTTGTTGCCGGACTATCAATGTACTCAACTGCAATTGCCTACTTAAGTCAAATTATGGTAATAATCAAGGATGAACGTATTTCTGAGCACATCACCTTATAGTGCTTCACTGGCCATGTAAATGACGTATCTTTAATATTATATCAAGGCCTTGGTATATTCACGCTATTGATTATTATGATAAATTAAATGTGACCCGCATTATAATACTTAAAGCAACACAATTGTATTTAGAAACTTTTAGGAGATGCTCTTTTAGTAATATGTAAATTGAAACTATAATAGTGTTATCTGATATTAACGGCAGTAACTCTAAATTTTTTGACATAGCTTTGTTCCAACAGTGGCCTTCGTGAGTTACTGCAATTCTAAATACGTATGTAATAGTTTAGCTTCTTTTCACGCTGAATATTGTAGAAAAATCCAAGCATATCAACATTAACTCATAATCCAACTAACGTGTTACATTCCGGAGGCGCAGTTGTAAATTCAGTTGAATTACTCTGGGTCAGTTTAAATTATTTTCGCAACTAACTGTATTCGATTTCAATGGGGCAAAGTTTATAGAAATGATCCAAAAATAACTTCGATTTCAATTTGGCACCCCCTTAAGTCACCCTTGCAGTCAGCACAATACGTCTTCAAGTAAACCAACTACTGAAAACGTAAGCGAGGCATGTGAAACTTAGTCATCTTTTTACAAAATCCTAAAGCTGACACTCACTTATATGAAAACATGCATATTAAGGTTAAGGTTTTATATATGCCTAACTAAGCTGTTAGAAACTTCAGCGTATTTTTCATATTCCGGCGTTTATGTAGATCATTTACACCAAAATTGGTATGAATGATACAGTTCCAGAGTTTACGAAACAAATCGATCTTTAGTTAGTGTAAAATTATTTCAAAATAATATGTTGATCTTTATGACAGATTAAATTTTCTACATTATTAGAATCCACCAAGCCTTCATTTTGATTCGAACTCAGAGTCGGTTGGATCCGATAGGGTTTATACATTTCATTCCGTCCTGATTCAAGTTTGATCTACTAGCGGTTATAAAAATTTATTCAAAAAACTAATGAATTCATATAGCTACTATTTTTTATACAAAGTTACACCAAAATTTCTAACAGTGTACATATTTTTATACTTATTTAAATCATAATTGCTGTGCATCAAAACTTTTTCTCGAAAGTTGCCTTCACTTCTATCAGAAAACTAGAAAGTAGTTCATTCATTAATCTGAAATTCCATATTTCCATTTTTCAAACTAGCTTTTCATTTTCCTCGAACATCGAACCTTAAAATTGCGTAGCCAACGAATCAGTTGTCCTGTCGTCAACATCACTTGAGTATACCTTCTTAAGGTCCTTTGAAAAACCCGAAAAGCAATGGTTGAACAACGGGAACATGGCAAGATAACTCTACGACACGTACCTTTTATTTTGCAGATTGCCGACCGCGCAATGCACACCGCTAACAAGCAGTACCCTCCGCAAACCGCAACTATCTTCCAGGCAATTGCAGTTAGCAATCATTTTTGTGTGAAAAAGTGCAACTGCCGTGTACTCCATTTTTTCCACAAGGGGATTAGTTTGCTCTGGTCATAATCTTCAGAAGTGGTCACTCTCATTCGCCTCCTGCACATCCAGCTCGGTTCATTTGGAACGAGAAAGAGGCGTCACCATCCCCGCGATGTTTCCCCTTGGATAAAGCTAGATATGTTGCTTTCCGCGATGCGCACGCCTTTCACGACACAGCTCCTCACACAACTATATTGAAAACGGCATTGTAGATTCTTCCCCCGACAAATGGAAAGGGGGAGCCAACGACTTCCCGGCGAATGGGAATGAACAGAAACCTTCCGTTTAGGTTCCGTCCCAGCGCTTGCGACCGCCCCGCGACCGAGCACGACGATGACTCTTTGTTTGCTCAACAAATCCCTGCAGCTGCTAGACGCTGGCTTGCCTTTTGCGCGTGAGGTCGTCCCTAGTGAATGTTCACCGTAGTACGTCGTAGTCCTTGATTAGGCAGTCAATGAGGGTTTCCCGTCTCTAGCGTGAATACTACCGGGCGCTTTGCAGGCGTCTCGACGCCGGCCTGTGTCAAGTGCGTCATAATCCGTTCGGAAAACATTTGGAATTGTGTCAGCGAAGTGAGTGCGAGGGTGTTGTCTCGAGTTTCGCGGGTGCAGTGTACCTTGTGCAAACTAAGCACAGAATTCAGAGGGTTGAATCAGAAAAACTACTTTATTTTCGCATTTCAAAGTGGCACCGTGTGTGAAAACGAGCTGAAGATTTTCATGAAAATGGATATTAAATCTCCGATAACGGAAGTGCAGAAACAAACATTTCAGCACCTGGTTGAGAAAATCGTGGCTAATAACAATAAATTCGCACCAAAGGAAATAGAGCATTTCCGCAGCTTATTGGAAAACATCCGCGATACGAAAAACTTTCAGAATATCATGGAGAAATTCAAATCCGTTGATAGTTTGGAAAGCAGTTTATCTGATGAAGTATCACATGAAGGTAATAACGAGATGCAAAAAACATAATTTATAATTCACCTCTAGGGCTAGTCGAAAGTAAATATGTGATAGTCTTTCTAATTTTCTATGATGACTCATGACTTCCACAGGGATGCTATTGTAAGGTTCGGTCGACTAAATCATCTTTGAAATTATAATGTGAACTTTTCATGAAACAATCAGCGCAAGCGCTATTAGTAATGGCAACCGAAGTGCCGATATATCTAACGTTGCTGGAAGTGATCCGATCCAATCTATAATACTTATTGATTTGATAAAATTCTATATACAATCGTTTCAGAAAATTTTAAATTCAACCTATACTCAATCAATACCTAAAAAGCTTTTTGTTTGATGGTTCGAAATTAAAAATAAATCACCAAAAAATACACGAGCTGCACGAGTTCCAAAATGTATTGAGTGAAAATTAGGTATAGTTTGAATAAAAGTTTAAACATGACTGCCATCAACTCTAAAAAGTACAGTTTCATCACTATCTGATAGGCTTGATCATTTGAAAATAAATCGTTTTTACCTTCTTCAAACAAATAGCAATATTTTTATGTTGTGAATTCCAACGCATACAATGCTTGAATTTTATTATGCCTCATGCACTGATGGTCCCAAAAACAAAATCTTTCAAAACGTATAGGTATTGGAGAAAAGGCCATCAAACTTTCCCTCGTTCGACGTTTTTCTTTTTGTGGTTTCAACTCGTTGCTTATTTATATAATTGTATATCTTCAATTAATAACACCAGACTTATTAAAGATAAATATCCTTGTCTCCAAAAAATTTCCAAAAATGCTTACCAAACGCCAGCATATCTCATTCTGCAATAATCATCGTAAAGCGCAAACAATTTTCGTTTCTTATTCATAACTCGGAAAATATGAAATAATCGCATCAAGGCTACTTATTTATGTAGGACTTTCAACTATATAGTAATTGGAACTCATGAAAATTTCTACATTTCACCATTAGCAAAATACATTTTTAATTGACTTTATTCTAAGTGTTGTTGGTATTCTCATCTTTAGAGTTACTCATTTAGTTTTTCGTGATAAAAGGATTAGCTAAACGAGGGTGGGGTGAAAAGTTTCCGGCCTGACCAAGAAAAACGATGTTTTTAAATATTTTTTTTGCTTTATTTTTCAACATAATCTCCATCAACACTGATACATTTCTCATAACGGTGCTCTAATTTAGTTATACCAGTTTTAAACGTAGATTCGTCAAACTCCTCAAAATACTGATTTACAGCTTCGATAACTTCTTGGTTGCTCTTAAATCTTTTACCACCAAGCCATCTTTTTAGGTTAGGAAACAGGTAATAGTCGCTGGGGGCTAAGTCTGAAGATTAGGGAGAATGCGGCATCAATTCGTGGATTTTGGACATGGCAACAATCATGAATGCGCTGGTGCGATATCGTGATGAAGCAAAAAAAAAAATTCTTCACCATATGAGGTCGTTTAATCTGCACCTCGAGCTTCAAACGTTGCAATAACTCTATGTAGTATTGACCAGTGATAGTCTTCAAGGTAATCAATGTATATAAATCCTCTTGCACCCAAAAACAGTAGCGATAACCTTGTTTGCCGATAAAATTGTTTTCCTTTCTTTGGAGTTGGTTCCCCTTTTCCAACCCACTGTTTTGACTGTTCTTTATTTTTAGAAGTGTAGTGATGGACCCAAGTCTCATCAACAGTTATGAATCGACGCAAAAATTCGCTTGGATTACGCCTATACAGCGCCAAATTGTCGGTAGAAATGTTTTTTCGAATCAGTTTTTGGTCGAGCGTTAGCAAACGCGGCACTCACCTTGCACACAGCTTTTACATAGTCAAATGGTTGTGCAAAATATTTCGCTCACGTTCAGCTGACATTCTACAGGTTTCAGCTTTCTCATGCACTTTCAACCTGCGGTCTTCCAACAATATTTGATGGATTTTCTCAATCATTTCTGAAGTTGCGACCTCAACGGGTCGTCCTGAGTGAGGCTCGTCAGAAATGCTCACACGACCCATTTTCAATTCAAAAACCCACAGCTTAATAGTTGAATATGATGGTGAGGAGTCTCCTAGTGTTGAATCCATCTCTTTTTTATTTGTTTTGGTGTAAAACCTTTCAAATAGAAGTATTTGATGACACCACGTTTTTCCACTTTTTCCATTTTCACGAAAACAACGGAAGCGTCTCGCGCAATGTGCTCTACTAATACTTACGTAGCGATTGGGCTTTAATTGTACATACAAGTTTGGTAGGAATGATACTGTAGGACGCTGCTCCAAAAGTGGACCTAGAGGCGCCATCTCTTGGTCAGGCCGGAAACTTTTCACCCCACCCTCGTAAGTAGCATTATAAACTCAATTTAAATTTGTGGATGTGCTTTGGGAATCACTTTTAATATCATACATTCATTGAAAAATGCTTTTGATCCATTTGAATAATTTTTAATTGTAAGCCAAATACAATCTTATTTTTATTTTACAGTGTATGTATTCATGCGGGTTTTTAATCAAAAAAGTAGTATACTATTTGGTTTGAACTGATACGATTGGATCTTGTTGAGAATTTTAAAATTCTTCATTAATTTTCGCGTTAAAATGAAGTCTATATATTTTCATAGTTAGTATCTACATAAGAACATTAACACTTCATATTTCGAATATTGAAGTGTAACAGTAGCTTGAATACTTGTCAATTACGATGAGTTTAATCTTCCTGTTTTTGTTATGATTTTGATAGTCATGTTGAACGTTAGATACAATTTGACAATAAAAATTATTTTAACATATGAGTGGTTTTTGTCAGTCAATCTTATTTATCTCTAAATCAAACAATTTAAACACTCGAAGTGACTAACATATGTATAAATGGTTTTTCAAAGAGAGTGGGATACAATGCCAATCGTTCACTAATTGCTTGGCAAATTGAAAATGCAAATGAGAATTATGTTGAGTGTAAATCAATTTGAACGTGAGAATGCATGCTTCTTTTTGATTAAAACATTAGATTCATAGTGTTTAACCAAAAATATTACATCTCCAGTTGTGTCATTCATGCTTGAATACACCGGACTAGAAAGCTTCCTTGTCATGTGATAAAACACCAGGAAAAATCTCCAGAGGCCACGCCTATGTAAGGAACCCTTGTTTCATCAAATGATAATAAAATCGAGTGGGTCATATGAACTTTCGTACTCAATAACTGCGAATGAATTCAAAATGTATTTGAAGTTCGCCCAACTTTTGTGTGAACTTCATTGTTTCAACTATCCATCGTTCACTGCATGAGTTTTAATTCTTCATTTACAAATCATCTCAAACGCTTTCCACGATTAAATCATATCAAAGAAACGTGTAAGCACGTAATAAAATGACTATGCTTATTATGTTAATAAAGTTTCAATTTGAGTTTCAGTGAAGTAATTGTGTTGATTATTTACTCATGGCATGCTTCTGAATATTGAAAAATAACTGATCAAGTACATTACAAATCAGGCGTATAATAGGAATATGACGATGGGGCAAAGAAATTACAAATTTTAGACTCGCGATTTTCAGCCTTTTTTTTTAGATGTTTTTATGTGAGTCGTATGAGTTGAGCTTTAAATTTTTCATATTGCATTTGAAATTTCTTAAAGCACTTAACCAGTAACCATTCTCTAAGCTGTAAATCTAACATAAGAATTAAGTAAATACCTAAATACATTGAAAAATATTTTTCCAATATTAAAAGAATGCATTCGTCATCTGGTAGCTCAACGTATTTTTTTCTGTAGAACAATTAGTTTTGAATCTTTAAACTAGGGGGCTTCCGAGTAGAATTTAAAATGCGGCTCCAATGTTTTCCACATTGGATTTTCACCGAAATTTTCATATATACTTACCTCTAAAATATATATACATATATAGATATACTTGTGTTTTTGTATGCAGACACAAAAATATAAACAATTTGACATAGATACATGTTGGTGTATTTCATCAAAATGTTTGCTTCATGTTTTGCACACCTGATCATACTGGTAGTTACACTATTGAATGCACGAACCCGCATCGAAGTGTATCCATATTCGGAGTTGTTAAGATGTTGTTTTCTTCGTTGGGAATTGAACTCGATACTATAATGCGGATAGGCAATTGTGCTACTTAGCCAGTGGAACAGTTGAAAATCAAAAGGCAAAATGATATTTATCGCCCAGTCAAATTAGTGATAATTGAAGGTCTCTATCTTACGCTCTGATTTGACATACGTGTTTAGTAGGAGAGTGCATGCAGAGTTTCAAACCGAAAATTTTATGTTGTAATAGGCCCACGTTAACAACAACCTTAAATGAAAGTTTTTTTTGCTACTATCTCCAAAACCATTGAATTTTCGAAGAAAATACTATCGAATAGCTAAACTAACCATGTTTTCTTTTTTGACTATCCTATGTTTCTTATTTAATTGTTAGTTTTTTCTGTTTTTGAAATTCTCTTGCATTGGTTTTCGCGTCATAGACCAAAAGTTGTTAACTTTAGGGAAACGAAGTAACATTCGTATCGAGTTTGTGAAGGTGTCAATCAAATTGTATTCGTAATGTCACGAGCTAATTTTTTTTGGTCAGATTCGGTTGGGCAGTTTTTTTTTGATTTAACCCCTCCAAGGTCTTTTCCGGCATTTACTCAATCTCACCAACAAAACGTGATAAGTTTTTAATATTTTCAGTTTTCATGCAGACTTTCAATAATTTTCAATGAGCCTTTTCTTATTTCAATGGAAAACTACTAAATATTTGGAGAGAAAAAATATTTATTTTTTCAATCCAATTTGCATTTGTGATAATCAATGCTTTCAACGTTAAAGTGTTTTGAAGATTAAGATATCTTATTGAAAAAAACTACTTATTTCCTAACTGCAAAACTTATATATAATAATATGGTAAATCGGGGAGAGATGCCGCATTAGCTAGTATACTAACTTCCGCTATCGGAATGCTGATGGTGTTTCGTTTATTAGAATGAACGTCCCCCATAACTAGTTGACAGGTGATTAAAGTTTGTCTTAGACAGTGATACGTGCAAAATTTAAAAGATTTTACACAGTAAGTTTGGCAAATTTGCTCTCAAAGTTTTTGTAATATGATGTTAAGTCGTTTAAATAGTAACATAAAATACCAAAGTTTTTTGCATTGATGAGGCCATCAAGACTCTTGATTAGTGTTTACATAGTTGTAAAGTGATGCTGTTAAGCTTAGTGGAGCTTTGTAGACAAGCGGCATCTCACCCTTATATTTGGTAGAGATGCCGCATGAATTATGGATGTATCAACAGGCATCTACCCGCTAAATCCAAATAGAATTTCAGACCATTTTTTACAATTTCTGACTCCGTGAGGGATCGCTTGGATGCATTACCTTCTACCTCGAACACAGTCCAAAAGCGATCATCTGGTAACCAGAAACCCACATAATCTAACTCTACTACAGACCTCAATTCATCAAATGAATCTGGAAGAGATGTAGATTTAGTGACGCTTGGGAAAGTTCTACTTCAAGTTTCTCCAGTACCCGTAATACCCGTGAAAAAGACCCATGCCAGGAGACAGCTAGCTTGTGTTCTTACTGAGAGGGGTCATATTGAAGAAATGGAAAGAAGAGCAAATACGAAACAGGAAAAAACACGAAAACACGACATAAATTCCAAAATACATGCGAAAAAGGAGATATCTGAAAGTCAAACCAAAATCGATACTGATCGTTGGTGCGAATGTTCGGAAAACTACATTGAAACAAGCAAAAATGACGATTGGATAGAATGCCTAGTCTTCAAAAGATGGTTTCACGAGTCCTGTTCACCGTTCCATGAAAAATGTGTAGATTGTAATCGATCCGTACTAAGGCAAAAAAATATCATCAGCAATAAATAATATTTCGTCAATAAATAAGTAGATATACCTACTATAAAACACTGTTGTTCACATTAAAATGTCTTTCAGTTAAATTTTAAAATAAATTTAAGGTGTGGCATCTCTCCCTTGTGAAGAGAAGCGTCTCTCGATTTACCCTAATACTCCATTCATATTCATATTAAAAGAAGGTTGATAACAACAATATAACCCAATTTCACTTACTCTAATGACGTGGTTTCTAAAAAAAAAGTCTCATTTATCTAATTTGTACTTCTGCCAATCATTACTTTTCGAAAGCAAATGTTTTAAGGTCCTATGAAATAAAACATCACAGTTCTCTTAATCTTATAAAAAACATTTACACAGGAACTATAAACAATGAATATGTGTAATGAATTAAAGGTCCATTTGCTAAATCTTTGGAGTTCATTAAGGTTCGTGAAATTTTGGTTACTTCCTCCTCTTCTTAAATACAAGGTGTTGGAATTAATTCGTAGCGTTTTACAAAAGATGGCGTTAGCCAACGATCCATAGTCACACATACAAAAGAAAATATTCTCCACTTTACCACTATATGACATTTCGTTATTGTGTCCGTAGCATTTGTTGTGCAGTATCAAACATGTCGAAGTTCATGCCTGAAAAATCGTTTTTGCGGGGAGTGTTACTTCATTACTTCAACATGAAGAAAAGTGCCGCGGAAAGTCATCGTATTTTAGTGGATGTTTACGGTGAACATTCTCTGGCTGAACAAACTTACAGAAAGTGGTTTGCGCGGTTCAAAAATGAAAATTTTGACTTGGAAGACAAGGAACGTCCCGGACAGCCGAAGAAGTTTGAAGATGAAGATTTGATGACTTTGCTCGATGAAGACCCGTGCCAAACACTTCTAGAGTTGTCCATATCGCTTGGAGTCGACTTTTCAACGGTCGGAAAACGCCTCAAAGCCAAAGGAATGGTACAAAAACAAGGAACGTGGGTCCCACATGAGTTGAAGCCAAGGGACGTCGAACGGCGTTTAGTCACCTGTGAGCTGCTTCTCCAACGGCAAGTAAGGAAGGGATTTTTGCATCGAATAGTCACTGGCGACGAAAAGTGGGTAGTCTACGACAATCCCAAATGCAGAAAATCGTGGGGCTTTCCCGGTCATGCATCGACATCATCTCCCAAGCAGAATATTCATGGGAAGAAGATCATGCTGTGCATATGGTGGGACCAGCTGGGCGTTATCTATTATGAGTTGCTCCAACCGGGTGAAACCATCACTGGGGAAGTCTACAGACGACAATTGATGCGTTTGAACGGAGCATTACAAGAAAAGCGGCCGCAATATAAAGATCGACACGACAAAGTAATTTTGCTCCATGACAATGCAAGACCCCATGTTTCGAAAGTCGTAAAAACTTATTTGGAAACGCTAAAATGGGAAGTTCTACATCACCCGCCATATTCACCGGACATTGCTCCATCTGATTATTTTTTATTCCGATCCATGGCGCATGGCTTGTCAGAGCAGCACTTCGACAACTACGAAATGACCAAAAATTGGATCGATTCTTTCATCGAATCTAAAGACGTAGAATTTTTTCGACGCGGTATCCGTGCTTTGCAAGAAAGATGACAAAAAATAGTAGATAACGATGGACAATACTTTGAATAACACTACTGTAATGATACTTTCATAATAAAACACGTAGCTTTGCAAAAAAAACGCTACGAATTAATTCCAACACCTAATATGTTTTTATGTTTTGCGTATAATCAGCTTCGAAATTTTACTGCGTATTACATGTTGTTGTCAGCCGAGAGAACTTCAAAATAAGAAACATGATTATTAGTGTTCGATAGATCATGGACAACATCCCAGTAAAACATGGATATTTATAATATTCCCTTTAAATTGGAATGTTTGAAAATTATTTAAATTACAAGAAATCTAGTAAGCTCATACTCTATGGCAGCTTGTGGGTATACAACTCGGTGCAGTTACTGTGACAAACCCCTTCGTAAGCAGCAGTAACTTACATCTAAAATGTGAGTTTTCACTCCACCCATGAGGTACCACATCCAGAGCGTTAACCGACTTATAGTGATCGGTTTCCCCTTAAGTAGGTTCGCTAGCAACCGATACTTAATTTTATAATGATAAAAATGCATTGCACTCGAAATAAAACTTTTGTTAAAATGTATGGAAAGCATCCTAGCAAAACTACTTTTAGGCCTATTGCACTTTAAAAAATAAATAACAATAAATAATGGTAATAATAATAATAAATAGTAATAAATAAAAATAACAATGAAAACATCAATAAAAAATTCAGTCCTTGAGTCCCTGAGATATTCAGCCAGAAAATCATAAATCATTTCAAATATCCACGCTTTGGAAAAGGTAAAAGCTTTTTAGTCAATAGCATTCGAACTATATGGTTTATCATAATCCATACCTGATACGGCATTTGTTGTTCAGGATTTTTATTAAAACATAAAAGGGTTGCAAAATATATGGCAAATGCTCCACAAACAATTCCGTAACTTTGATGTTGAACTTTATGAAAAACATATTTTTGTTTAAAGCGATAAATCGCATTTAAATAATCTATCTGATCGTGTTCCAAACGATTTTTATTTAAACTATCATAAATGTGAAAGTTTCCGTTGCCATCATATTTTGTGCAAATCCAGTGGCCTATGATGTCCGCACCCACATCACCACTGTATATATTTTGAATTTTATTGCGTGATCTAGGTATTGATTGTAAATTACGCAAAAAGAACATCGTAAAGCATTTGTTTTGAGTTAAATACTCCTCGCGAAGTTAGGTTTCTATTCATAATTCCTTGAAACAGATTTATATTTATCGGTTAAATAACACTGAGGCTGCAAAATTTCTTGACATTCTGCAACCGGTACATTGAAATTGTAAGGCCCCTCGTTATTGTCATGGTCATTATCATAATCAATGATATTGTCATTTATGTTGATATATTTATCAAAACTATAAGCGATGTTGCTACTACGACTAACTAATTATCTATTTTAATATTCTTATCAATGATGCTACTAGTTAAATCATGATTATAATTATCTTTATCATTTTTGGTATTGATGTCTTTGGCGTTAATTTTACTATCACAACTATTAACGGAAGGTTTGTTGCCAAGAATCGCATATATTGGTTTATGATAGCTAAAATACATTTCATAAACTCAGTAGCGTACCCAGGATTTAATAGGGGGGTTATATTTTTGAAGTCTTGACTAGGTAGCACCATAGGCCGTAAATTTTACTGTGAAATAGATGAAAGATCTAATTGCGAAGAGATACTGAATCTCACTCAACTCCCACGTTCCAGAGTGTCTCAGCGAATAATTGTTAAAGTGGGTGACTTAGTGGTTAACGCTAGTTGAAGGCTCCTTGTCGACAAATAGTTTTCGGGAATGAGATTTGATGCCGCACTATCATTTCACTCAGCTGTGAATGAGAACCTGAATCAAATGAGGGTAATAATCACGGGTGAGCGTGTTCCTGACCACTTCACATCCTAATATTCTATTGGTCAAGTAAATGAAATAACTCTAATATTGCCTAAAGGCCCAATTTTGGAGGTTGTGCCATCGATTATTATTTTTAACCAACCTCTTCCCAGGCAATGACGAGGCCTTATGTAAATATGCTTGAGATGTATAGTTCATAACATTCGAATCTTCGAATTTCTAGATTTACGCGACCTGATCAAAGTTTTAAAATGCCGATAATGATACAAACTTTGTATTCAAAACTCATCTAAAGTAACGGTGAGTAACAGTGTAAAATGGGATTCAAATTTTATGTCCAGGCATAAAACAGAACCCTTCGCCGGATAAAATTATTGTGAAATATCTAAACGACAATTTTTTTTCATTAGCTCATTTAACACATCTTCTGTAGATGGAGTGAGATCTCTATGAATATTTAGAAGTGCCAATCCATTTAGCCGTTCATTGCTGGTGGAATTTCGCAAGTATGTTTTTAGTCGTCGTAATGTTGAAAATGATCGTTCGTTTGTACACGTAGATACTGGGAGAACAGCCAATATTTCTAGCAATTTCGATATATTTGGCAAAATGTTTAAATTACACATGCTTAACCCATCTATGACCGCTTTTGGGCGGTTTACTATTTCAAGATGCCCTATCTCTCTGTACCACAGAGTCAACTCAGCATTCAATTCTTCTTCAGGGGGAGGGTTTGAAACCGTAAACCCCCCCCCCCTTGGGTACGCCACTGCATTAACTCCACAATTAATGTGCTTGATGTTAAAAAAATAACATCAATTTGTGTATTAAAATTTATTGTAATACTATTCGGTGAAAAATTTGAGACTAATTTATGTTTCGCCACGCCACTGCATAAACTCCACAATTAATGTGCTTGATGTTAAAAAAATAACATCAATTTGTGTATTAAAATTTATTGTAATACTATTCGGTGAAAACTTTGAGACTAATTTATGTTTCCCCAAAAAATTTACCAAATACTTTTTTCCCTTAAGCAATATGATTTACTATATTGAAATTAAAATCACCTATCAAAAATGCTGGACAATCAGTTGTTAGCTTTTGTTTTAAAGTAGTGATAAACAAACGCTTTGTTGCTTGGGGAGATTTATAGCCATTAATTACGTAATTACAAACAATAGAATATGCCCTTTTCTACTAGTATGTTGCTCGATTAAAATAGTTTCAGTTTTTAAGTCATTTTTACGTAGTATATTATACCTCGATTTTGTTTATTATAATTAAATCTCATAGCAATATTGTAATTTTCAATTTCTAAATTATCTTTGTCGTTGGAAAGTGTTTCACTGAAACTTAATATATCAGCTTGGTGATACCATTTATCTTTATTGATGTATATGAGTTCAATTTTTAAGGTGCCAACATTTTGATTAATTATATTTATTCCAGATACGTTTTTTAAACTGTGATAAGATAATTTTAATTCTTTGTAAAGTCTCAATCGCTGCAGTTTAGCTCGTGCAGGACTGTTAACTTTAGAATTTATTTTTTTGCTCCGTAATTTAAATTCTTCCAATATGAATAGCCCACATAATTTAGTCACTCGACTTCATGCAACGTACAACATTGGCAAAGTTCGTCGTTCAGTTATTGTAAAATCCAAGCAAATTTCATCATAAGTTTGACCCTGACTTTTGTGAATAGTTATTGCTTCTGCAGGGACGACGGGAAATTGATTCTTAATAAATCTTTATTTGTCATCATGAACCATATTTATTTGAACCGAATTTTTTTTATGGGCGTTAAAGTGTGATCTATATTATGTTTGGTCATATAATCATGATGACGAGTTCTAGCTTTTACGCCAACTCTCGGAAATTGAAACTTTAACCACAACATAGATGTTTTATCTTCCAATTGGCATTTAATATATGAACCTTATGGCAGTTTCTGGAATATCAGTAACTTTTTTCATTTCTCAAGATTTAATTAATTGTAAATCATTATCGCTCATTTTTCCAAGTGCTAAATTGTTTAATGCATTTATGAAAGTCAAATCATCTTTCTGTCGCATTATCTCCGTTAGTTCGTAAAAATCAAATTGGTCCCATAGGGGGTTTATATCAATAAATGGTGCCATTTCGTTGTGTTCTGAAACTTGATAAACAGGCCTATCACGCACAGGAAGCAACTGATTTAAATCACCAACCGCCAGTTCAGATATGCCACCAAATGTTTCATTTCTTCCAGTTATTTGTCTAAATCTCGTATTTACATGACCTAACATAGTACAGCTCACCATTGAAATTTCATCAAAGATCAACGGTTCTAGTTTACTTAACATTTCGCGTATAGTATTTGCTAAATCGCTAGATACTTGCGCTATATTCGCCCCAAATTGATTACATGGTAAAACAAACGCAGAATGTAATGTGTCACCATTGATTAAAAATGCTGCTTTATCAAATGAAGCATATAAAAGTACAACTATTTTATCTTTATCCCCGCCTGATAATTTATCCAAATAGTCTGTTACCAACTGATATAACGTATTAATAACTCTACTTTTACCAACACCAGCCGATCCACTTAAGAATATCTTGAATGGAGTTTTACCTATTTTAAAACAATTTAAAATATGCAAAGCAAATTTTTTTTGCTTTGTGTTTAGGTTTTTCATCATATTCCAAAGTTCAGATTCTTGTACCTTCATCAATGAATCAATAGTTTCATATGACTTTGGTGCAATTTCACTTTCGGCAAGAGGTTCTAGTATCATAGTACTTTTCATGACTGGATAAGGAACATGAAATCTACATTGCCTACTTTTTCTTCCTTTATAACATGTATGAGAATGTTTATGTATTTGAAATTTGATGTATTGATCATTTTCATCATATGTGCATGTTAGAAATTGGTCAATAAATTTGATCAGTTCTTCATTATTAGCATCTTTCTCATATTTTGGTGCATCTTTTAACCATAACAGCATACATATGTATGCTCATGTGGGCTTCCGCGCTGTTGAAATTCCACACGTTCGTAACTGTCTTCAATCACATACCTCCCAAAAACACTATCACTTTGTTTGATGAGCCATATCAGTTTGCTGATGTTATAATCAAAATACCTAGCACAAGAAACAGGATCATTTCGGATCAAACTAGTTCATTTTAATAAAAACACTGCATAAAATGTGAAAATATTCTCATTTTTTTAATCTAGTTCGTGCATGTCGCTTTCAAATCTTTTGAAGATCGGAAAATGTCAGGATTTCTTATTTAGCAGAAAATCATAGTTTTTCATGATTGCAATATGTAATTCATACAGAAACAATAAACTAATTATAATTACAATGCACAAAAGGTTGATACGAATAATTAATAATATTTACCAATATTTGAGCATTTATCAATAGTTCAAAACCACAAGGATATTTTTAAGCTTAGTTTGGTGATATTGAAATTTTATAAACTTTTTAAAAAAATGAACCTAGTAAATTGTTATTCCTATAATGCTCATGAATACTATTATATTTATTAAATTATCCTCAATCATGTTGCGTTGTCATCAAAATTGAGTACTTGTATAAGGTTCCATAAGAATCGGAAAGAATATTTTAAAAATTGACCCGAAGATTTCAGCAATCATACTATGTAAAGTTGAACGAAATATTTAAATGTTGATGCCCTGATCTGGATTTTCCAGAAAAACCAACATCAGGACCAAAACTAAGACCATATATGCGATATCAACACCAAGACTTGGCTTGTAAGATTCGGCTTGCAGAACAATGAACAACATTTCTTGAATAAATATTTTGTATGGTTTTCACTCACGGGCATTTTACCAAAGCCGGTAGAGAAAGAGCAAAGGTGTGATGAACACACTTTGAAAACTATATGGAAGATTGTACTAGAAAGTTATAGTAAAAATTAACACCAAATCTAGTAAAAATTACCAATCTGCTTTAATATCCTTATACCTTTTCAAAAGAAATGTGTTACACCTTTTCTTAAAACTTGTTAAAATTGTTGATAGTTCAATATTTCCAAAATTGATTGATTGACTGATTATTGATTTTAAAAATTTCTGAATAATTTGCCTAAACAATCGAAAAACATTCTTTTACACGAAATATGTCTTGTAAATTTTCTATTTGTTTGTAATTTCTCTATTTGTTTTGAATACAAAAAACTGTCTGGCAAAAAAGTCAAATATTATTTACAATTCTTCCTAGTGAATACTGATTTTTACCGTACATAAGAGTCATTTTACCGAAAACAATAGTTTTTACTATAGAACAACCCTGTTTCATTCTATGACGGTAGTCCACATTCAATTTTTCAATTTTAAAACAGTACAAGAAAAAATATCATAAAGTTTTTATTTTATTATTTGCAAAATTCCATTTTATGTATTACTTGATGATTATGTCTACTTGAATAAAATATTTCAATGACATGACGTGCTTACTACATACCTATTTTTATTCACTGAACAACTTTAGCTAATTATAAAGTGAGACAACATATGAAAATAAAAAACGATGACAACGACAAATTATAAATAAAAATGAAAAGTTATAAGAAATAAAACGTATTAATTGAAAAGTGATCTGGAAAATTTAGCGAACCATCGCAGCAAGTATCTAACTTTGTCTTAAAAATAATGAACGAATCGGGAAAAGACCCAAGCTCCAGGCACAATTTGTAAAGAAAACACTGGTAAACTCGAAGAGACTGAAGGAAAACAAGATTGAGAAGGTCAAAACAGGACTAAGGTTTAAAATCGTATTTGCATCCAATGACAGATATCAGATAATACAAATAAGGTGACAAAACTTGGGAACTATATTCCAGGATCGGACGAACAAGCGATATAAATAAATGGACAAGTGGCAAAATATTCTTAAAGATTTGGGATATTCGAAGGATGAAGCCGGTCATACGTGATGCTTTTGCTGCACTTTGTCGGATGTGGGTATTGAACTTCAGTTCAAAGTTAAATATATACTACACCCAAATTTTTAACCTCCTCGTCCTCTCCTAAATGGAGAAACAAAGGACAAGATTTTAAAAAAAAAAAATCAAAAAGATGATATTTTGACATAATTCAATAAAGAAGCTTTGATTGTCACCATATTATAAGCGCATCTAGATCACTTTAAAGCAATTAAATGACAATCGGAGACGGTGAAACACGAGTCAACTTGAAATCGCCAGCATTTAATTAGCTGAGAAACTTAGCCGTGTGGGAAAATCACTTATATAAATAAGGAAAAAAGAGGACCAAGTATGAAGCCTTGATGAAAACAGAGGAAAAAAAAGAATCGGAGTTACTTTAATTACACAATTGCAAAGATACGAATGGAATCAGCTCAGAAAAACTTCATACAGTATATATGAAGTTTTTCTGAGCTGGTTGTGTGCCTGAGTTGGGATACCATTTAGTTCAAGACCAACGCTAGTGTCTAGCTGGTTTATGAAGTAATCAACCTCGTCTTGGGAAGTTTGCCAAGGAATGATAGCAGAAAGTTACGCCAAAGGAGATTCAAAAGTAAACAAGGAAGCATAAATAAAAGTTTCTGAGATTTTAAACAGCTGAAATGAAGGGAATATATACAGGTGATATGAAAAGCGTATATTGCATAGTCGACAATTTGATGACAACACATTCAACTGGGGAGGAGGACGCAGCAATCAAAATACCACCAAATCAGGTAAAACCTTGAAAAGTACCTTTTCCAGGGTTGTTTAAATTATTAGTTGAACGTATGTAGAAGATTTATTCCAAAAAGCAAGCTTTCAGCAAGAAATTTGACATGCGCTTTCAAATACTTTTCGTTTTTCTAAGTGCCACTTTTCTTGGAATTTATTGGGTTCACTTCACATACAGCGAGAGTCTTAACAATCGTCAAAAATAAATAATTTTCGATTTTTTAAATAAATCTAGCAGACGCTGGGTTGTGCGCCATGAAATAATTTAATCAGTGACAATTGGAAATTGTTGCACAGCCACCATTAGATAAATAATAAAGAAAGTAATAACTGCCTTTGGAATGAATATTATTACCTACGGGGAATAATATTCACATAAACATTCCAAACACTGAATTTATGCAAAAATAGCAACCGAACCCTGAACAATACGTAGCTTAAAATATTTGAGTGTGGAAATGCAAGACTGCAAAAATCTTGCAAACATGACCATGAACTGATAGATAGGAACAAAACTAATTCTACAGATGCCAGACTAAAAACCCAGTACAAGAACCGATACCAAGAACAAGACTACCCTACGTTTGACACAGAAACACAGAACAACCGTAAAACATCCTCTTATAAGAATCCAGAACACAAGAATTGGAAACTATTGAGAATTTATTGCTTTAAACGCGGCCAAAATCCTGAATCGTACTACAAACTTCTTGACACCTTCAATACAAAATGCACTAGGTGCGGGCATGCCCTCCGAAAAAATCTTCCAGTAATAAACAACCTTCTTAGTGAAACAAGGATCTGAATAAAGCCTGCAACGACGTTGATAAATTTTCAACATTTCTTTACGTTTTAAGGTCCATAGAGCATATATAAAGTTTTTTTTAGAAAGAATTATGTATTTTCTACGAACATAGCTCACGTAAACCAAGTTGTATTGACTTCGTTAAAGTGTCAATCGATGAGTCTTTGCAATTTTTAGAGCTGATTAGTTTTGGGACACTTCGGTCGTTGTTTTTTTTGACCTTTCGAAGGTCATTTTTGTTATGCGTTATATCTCGCGAACCAAACATAAGATTTGCATAGTTAAGTTGTCAATCGACGCGTATTCACATTTTGGTGATTCTATCAAATTTTAAAAAAATTGTTGAGCCGTTTTTCAATTTATTAAAAACGAGGCAAAAAATTAGGTTTTTCTCCATAAACAATAAATTTTTAACCTGCTTTGCAAAACACAGTAATCAATGTTCATAAATATCATATACTCCAAACAATTTTTGTATAAAAAATCAGCAAGACTTTTTATCATGATGATGAAAATAAAATTAACAAGCCTCGAGGTGCGTCCCTTGAAGTCCACACGGTCAACTTCCCAGTAATATTTCCATAAATATTAAAAATACTAAACACAATAATAATTATGAAAATAATACTACTTTAAATAATAATAATGTACTTCTCATAACAGTAATTGGAATGACTTAATATTAATCGTATCATCTATGGGAGCGTCAATTGATTACGTGGGTAAGGGGGATGATTGAATATTTACGTGGATTAATCGGGAGGGGGGTTACAAAGCCTATTGGACGTTATTTGTTATTTTCATATCGATGAAATATTTTTGAAGCATATGATCTTGCAAAGTATTGACTACAAAACATTTTACCATCCAAGCGTTCATTACCGCAAATGCAAATTTGATTAATTTTTTTTTGATTTTCAAAATTTAAGCAGTTTTTATATTAAAATTAAAACACGGTACTGTAAAAACTTCTCAAAATTTGTTTAAACTATGCAAATATTAATAAACTTTGATTGGCTTAACAACAATGTCTTTAGAATAACAGTAGTCAGGTAACATCATTCATATGAACAGTTTTTACATGGTGACTTTGAATGATTTTCTATTTTGAATTTAATATTTTTGTAATCATGGAAAAAAGTTTTGCTGGTTTATGTAGATACAAACACTAATAATAATTTGTAAATTTCATAAAAATTCATTACAGTGTTGTGCAAATCAGGTTGAAAATTTATTTTTTATGAAGAAAATCCTAATTTTTCGCCATTTGTTTTATTAAGTTCAAAAAACGCGTACAACGATTTTTTCATTAAATTTAAAAACATCACAAAAATAAAACAGGTGTCGAGTAACACATTTATGATGCAAACGTTATATTAGGTTCGCAAGGTATAGTGAATGACTTGAATGACCTTGAAGTGGATGATGACTTTTAATGAATTTTTATTTTTAATTTGTTTTTGTATTCATGAGAAAAGGTTTTGCTGTTTTTTTTTCAAGAACTGTTTGCAGTATATAAGTTTGTTAAACATTAATCACTGTATTTTGGAAATCAGGTTGACATAAGCATATGCTCTACCCTGACTAGCACACTTATTAACTTCCCAGTATATGGGAAGTTCTTGTAATCGCCTCGAAAATCGAAATTAAAATTTTCAACATTTCTTTATGTTTTGAGGTGTATAGAGTATATATAAAGTGTTTTTAGAAAGAGAGATGTGTGTGTGTGTGTACGTACGTACGTTTGTGGACACTTTTTTCTACGAGCATAGCTCACGTAAACAAAGTCGTATCGACTTTGTTGAGATGTCAATCGAAGCGTCTTTGCAATCTTAAGAGCTGATTAGTTTTTGGGATACTTCGGCCGGGGAGGTTTGTTGTTTTGCCCCTTTGAAGGTCATTTCTGTCATGCGTTATATCTCGCGAACCAAACATACGATTTGCATGGTTAAGATGTCAATCGACGTGTATTAGCATTTGTGTGAATCTATCAAATTTTGTGCAAAAAATTAGTTTTTTTAATAAACAATAAATTTTTAACCTGATTTACGGAAGACAGTACAGTCAAACCTGTCAATAACGGAACCTGTTAATAGTGGAATTCGTGTCAATAGTGGAAATTTTTTTTGGCCGTTGAACTCTTCCATACAAATTGACCTGCCAATAACGGAAAATCGAAACTCCGAATAGTGGGAAAAAAATTCTTGGAAACAAAACTTTTTCGTCTATTTTCCGTCTTTTTTTCCATTTGAAACCAGATTTTTTCCAATATCACAACCAATGATTATAAAAATCGTTTCGAAATCCTTGTTTCATTTCGTAAAATGCAAAATTTATCGCTTCTGTTGCGGAAATTTGGCATCGCAAAAAAAATTTATCGTTTTCTTTCTCATTTCGAGTCATTGTTCAGACTTCTTTATTGTTTGGACAGCATCGTGTAATCGAAATTCAGTTTTTTGCTGATTCGATAGCTATGAGTTATGCACTGTCTTTGTGTTTGCGACCATAGATTGCTCAGTTCATCAATTGCACTTGTGCGAAAAACACTTTGACCGCACAATTAGAACTTCATTACCCTCACATTTTTCCGTCACTATTGAAAATAAATCGTAAAAAGGGGGATAATAAACCAATCCAACGTTCACGTCTCACGTTAAAACAAAAGTACAATTTGATAAAAAATCATGAAGCCAAAATTTTGGAATCGAAGTTTTGAAAGAAAAATACAATTGTGACAAGTCTGCTGTGTACATGGTTATTAAAGACGAAAAAAGAAAATATCGACGAATACCTTTCATCGCAAAATGTTGAAAATACATTTTACTCGAAAAAATAGTAAAATCCATCAATTTAGTACAGGATGATTTGATTGTAACCAAAACAAAACATTCTTCGATTACCGATTACTTGAAATAATTATGTTTGTCATTCGCTGCTTTTTTAATTTTCAGTTTTTTCTTCATTCATTTATCAAAAAATAGTCTTATCTCAAAACATATTTCCTTTCCACGTTCATTATATCACTTGATTTGATCATTAAATGGCCATGAAAATATATGCATTGGTTTTTTATTCAATTTTACTCTCAATAATGGAAAATCATTTTGGCTCGACACAAATACCTGTCAATAATGGAACCTGTTAATAGTGGAATCCGTGTCAATAGTGGTCATCATGATCTTCAAGGTCATTTCTTCCATTCACTATATCTCACGAACCAGCTATAATATTTGCATCTTTAAGGGGTCAATCGACGTGTTTTAACATCGTTTTGATTATTTCAACATTATAAAAATCCGTTTCAGCGGTTTTTTTTAATTTAATAGAAGAAAATGAAAAAATTTTGGGTTTTTTTCATACAAAATATTTTTTTAACCTGATTTGCACAACACAGTAATAAATGTTTATAAAATTTATACATTCTTATCAGTTTTTGAAGAGAGATGATATGATTAATATTAACTCATTCCTGTTACTGCTATGTATACCTCTCATTATTATTATTTAAAGTAGTACTATTTTCAAAATTATTAATGTGTTTAATATTTTAAATGTTTATCTAGATATTACTGGGAAGTTGACCGTGTGGACCTCAAGGGTCGCACTTCGTGGCTTGATTTTCTGTTTCGCATAGAAATCACTGGATTCTCTCTTAATTCTCTCTTAAACCTCTCTTAAATCCCAATTTCTTTTTGGATTCTAACAGCTCGATTGCTTCCTGGGTCTTACATATACTGTGCCCAAGTCTATCGTATGATCATATGTATTCACAATCAAAGTTTGTAGGAACTGCATAAACTCGGAGGCTGTAGAGACTGCGGAGCACCTGCTCTGCGAACGCCCATCTTTATCAAAAAATAGAAATGCAAATCTCGCAGAGGTTTCACGCTGTAGCTAAAAACGCATTGCAAACTTTGCAACTGTAACATAAACGTTCGTTTAATAACGATGCTTTTGGTATTTCATTACGGAAAACGAATTTGAATACTGAATCATTCGATACAAAAACATAAACATTGTCGATGCAAAGACAGCTGATTATTTTTGATTACCGAAACACGATTCATAAATATCAATCTAAAACGTTACAAAACCGAGAGAGGCCTTTGTACCTGTCTTGATGTTGTTCAATATAATGGACAACAAATTCACTGTGACACGCATTCAAATGTGTGATAAAAAGTTTCAGTTCAAAAATCTGGTGCAAAAAACAATCTGTGCACAGTTGTGGATCAACAACAATGGACAATCTTGTCTAGGTATATTCCTTGGTTGTGGATGTGATTTTCAATACAACATTTTTAACTTCCCAGTATATGGGAAGTTCTTGGAATCGCCTCGAAAATCGAAATTGAAATTTTCAACTTTTCTTTACGTTTTGAGGTCTATAGAGTATATATAAAGTGTTTTTAGAAAGAAGTATGTATGTGTGTGTGTGTGTATGTACGTACGTACGTACGTATGTGCGTTCGCGGGCAGTTTTTCTACGAGCATAACTCACGTAAACAAAGTTGTATCGACTTCGTTGAGGTGTCAATCGAAACGTCTTTGCAATCTTAAGAGCTGATTAGTTTTTGGAAAACTTCGGTCGGGGGGGTTTGCTGTTTTCACCCCTTGAAGGTCAACCATGTTATGCGCTATAACTCACGAACCAAACATGCGATTTTCATTGTTAAGGTGTCAATCAACGTGTATTAACAATTTTATGAATCTTTTAAATTTTTTAAAAAATCGTTGCAGCCGTTTTTTAATTTTTAAAAAAAAAGTGCAAAAAATTAGGTTTTTTTCAAAAACACAAAATTTTTACCTGGTTTTCAAATCTAAGTGATCAATGTTTATATAATTTATATACCCCAAATAGTCCTTGTGAAAAAACCAGCAAAAGTTTTGTTCATGATTACAAAAAAAATTAAATAAAAAATAAAAAATCATTTAACGTTCAAGGTCATTTACGTCATTCATTATATCTCGAGAACCAAATATAATCTTTCGCGTATTAACAATTTTATGATGTTTTGATATTTTAAAAAAATCGTTAAAGCGGTTTTTCCAATTTATTAAAAAAAATTGGAAAAGATGTGTTTTTTTCATAAAAAAATTCATTTTTAACTTGATTTGCACATCGTAATAATAAATGTTCATTGAATTTATAAACTTTTATCAATTTTTGTAGAGAAACCAGCAAAAACTTTTCTCATGATTAAAAAAAATTAAATTAAAAATAAAAACTCATTCAAAGTCACCATGTAAAAAGGGTTCATTCGAATCATTATACCTTAAATCTCTTATTCTAAAGACATTGTTGCATAGTCAATCAAAGTTTATAATATTTGCAACATTTGAGCAGATTTTCCATAGTCTTCACAGCACCATGTTTTAACTTTACTGAAAAAAACTGCTTTAAAACCTGCCCCCCCTCCGATTGATCCGCGTGAATAATCAATCAAACCAACGCACCAAAATCCCTACGTAATAAATTGACGCTCGCGTAGATGTTATGATGAATATTAAGTCATTCCAATAACTTTTATGAGAGCTACATTTTTATTATTTGAAGTAGTATTATTTCCATAACTATTATTGTGTTTAATATTTTTAATATCTATGTAGATATTACTGGGAAGTTGACCGTGTGGACCTCATGGGCCGCACCGCACGGCTTGTATATTATTATAAATTTGCAAGCAGCAAACTAGAAAATAAATCACAGCGGCTAAGCATCAACAAAAAAACAGGCACAGTTTTAAATCGTTGACTTTTGATGAACGCTATAATACCTATATAGTTTCACACACAGAGTTGAGGTAGCTGAATTTTAGAGCGTTTAATATCATTCTCAGCCATAGGACTCAGGTTTTTAAGGCGTGCGATGTAATATTCAAGCATTTAATCCGGTTACATTGGATACAATTAGGTTCACATCGTCAACATCGTCGATTACAAACATTGAAAAGTGCATTGATACAATTGGATAGTTTATTCAAAGCTCGAATTATCGTTAGTTCGACGACGCAGGATTGCTTGTTAGATTATTCCACGGAAAGAGAAGATGCGAAGACCAACGCTAACTTCGCATCGCAATCAAAAGCCTAACGCAAACAGAGCGTATAGGTTTTAACGAAACTATTTTCGCTTCCAAGAGGAAGTCCGCTTTCAATTACTAAGCGGCATTATGTTATTGTACTTCTATAAAAAGGCTTTGATAAGACCTTATTGAAACTTGAGAATATGTAGAAAAATAATTATACTTATTTGCCACTTTTGTTTACTATGCTGTATTCTTTGTGTTAATGATTATTGTTTTCCAACGCTTCATCGAATTTATTGTTCTGAAACTACGTATAATTACAACTATTTATCCGAATAATGCGAAATGAACACACGCTAGCCCAGTACGCTATACACTCAGTCAATCTGTAATATTATAGAAGTAGCATTGAAGCCGAATCACTTGATGTATCAAATTAATTTCGATAACATTTCACGTCGATATGTAAAAGTGTCCATGCAGCTTCATCACGAAAGACGACATTGTGCGTAGAACAAATATTTTTTTTTCAAAATCGCTTTTGTGAGGAGCCAAATAGGCACTTTTACATTTTAATTCGTTTTCTTTGGGAAACAAAACTTGGTCGCATTGTTGTGCATCTAATGAAATATGGAAACTCTCATTTTTACAGTTTGCCGATTTGTGGTTCAACATATGGACTTGTTTGCGTAATGTGACAGATAAGACAAAATCAATTTCATATCTAGTGTGTAGTGAAAAAATATTTATATCCATATTGTGATAGGGCAGCCATTCCAGTTTACATTTCACATACGAGTAACTCAAAAAAATCTTTTCTTTTTCAAGCGGCAGTGCATGAAAATTATCTTATATCCTTAATTTTAATAATAGGATTTTTTAATAATATGACAATTGAATCTTCAATTACTCGTTTTATTGCCTGTGCCAATAGACGACTTCCATTTCGTGGTAAATGTTTAACTTTCCCAAGTAAGGTTTTGAAGAAATATGCGCTAAGGATATCATGACGGCACAATTTGGTCCAGTTATATCTTCGATATTTTCTTAAATTAGTTCGAACACTAAAAAAAACTCTAAAAAAATCATGGGAAACCACAAAACACACCTCTTGATGTTGATAGTGCGGTGAATTTTTATATAGAGCAATATACTTCTGATTGAAGATAAACGTGTGATGATACAGAATCGCCACGGGACGCACAGATAACTGCTGAACATGCCGTAGTACTCATGGTCTTTCTGTATAAATTTTACATGTTTGGTTTGTTAATACATTGAGCACTTCCGCTATTGCTCGAGACAGGTTCAGTTAGGCTATGAGGATGCTAAGCCTAACCGGCAACGCAAGATGTGGAAACCTTCTGACTTATTCAGTGAAACATCCTGACTTCTTGAGGAATTTTTTTTCAACGTTGGAAGGTAGAAATCTTCAAACGATACCGATCAGTAGTGATGAGCAAAACAAGACCAAGACCAAGACTGTGGTAATCTTGGTATTGGTCTTGTTCTTGCGCACTCGGTCTTGGTATTGGTCTTGCATCGATAGACCTAGTCTTGGTCTCGGTCTTGGTCTTGCCTACCAAATCTTGGTCTTGTTTGCAAGACTCTTGCAGTCTTGCGTTTTCACATACAAATATTTTAAATGATTTATTTACTCTTATATAATAGATCTTAAAGAAAAAGCTAGTAAATAACTTGTAGCCACTTCTAAACGGTGTACGTTCAAGTAAGTAGCCAGCAATGAAAAATAAATAATAAAAGAGAAAAATGCTAAGTATTTTAGACGGAACTAGGTAACGAAGTAGTTTTCTTGTTTCCTTGAATGTGTCGAAACTGCTCACTTATTATGCCTGGAAACATCCTAGAGTTGACGACGAGATCCTGGCACTTTTAGATTGGCAGCTGTGTACGCTGGCCATTACGGCCTTATGATAAAAACTTATACTGTCATAATTAAGAAAGACTTCCAAATCGGCTGACTAACTCACCAACGCAGAACCATAGCTACTGAAGCCAGAAACACGACACAAAACGCACAGAAAGTTTGCATCGGTAAAACTTTTTCTTCAGTTGGTTTATTTGATTGTTTTTATCAATACTTTACAATAGAAATGAATACTTCACTATACAGTGGGAAATGGTATCAATACTGATTCAATTTCATGTACCAAACTAATTTCATGTAAGCATTTATTTCATATACCAAATTTCATGTTTCTGATTTAAAAAATGCCAACATTTTCATACGTTTGTTTAGTTACACATGATAAATATGTATATCACGAGTAAGGTTTACAGGACAATTTGCCACACCTGTAGCTTCATACGGAATAGCAGACACCCTTCTCAGTGGTAAAAATGCCATACATTCTACATTTAAATTCATTGAATGCTTCTCTTCAATAGGATTTTGTTGAAATTTAAAAAAAATTCTAAACACAGTTTCACGTGTTAACTATAAAAATACTTAAAATTTATTATGGTTGAGTCGCGCATAGGCTTGGTTTTGGTCTTGGTCTTGCAAGGCTAGTCTTGGTCTTGGTCTTGGTCTTGCAGGGCAAATCTTGGTCTTGGTCTTGATAGGGTAGGTAGAGTCTTGGTCTTGGTCTTGTTTTTATGCAAGACCAAGACCAAGACTGCAAGACCAAAACCGATTCTGCTCATCACTACCGATCAGCTCTTGGCATGCCGGATTTCTACCGACTAAAACCACCTCCGTTTCCTTCAATCACTCTTTCCATCACAATTTAGTAATTTTCCGTATTTAAAATATTAGAACATAGTACTTCCCAGACGATAAGAATCGGTATAAGGGAGCTGGTCCATTTTAATGTAACTTAGCACCTCGGAAAAGAATGTTCGGAAGCTCGATTCTCGTTGCGTGTTCACGCAAAGTTACAAGGCCCGTCTAAACCCACAAGATTCCTCGGTGAAGAGCTAATAGATAGTAGATAGATAGATAGGTAGTAGATAGTAAATTTCGAGTCGTATTTGGGTCACATAAGCCTAGGAGAGCCACATGTTCTTCATCGTCTTAGTGCTAGTCCGTAAGCGGACTCCTTCATATCCTGCCCTAGTACCTGCATCAAGACTCCCATTCTCACCAACTCTTTCCTTTGTACGCCACGATTGTTCCCTAGCAAATCGATCCGCTTTAACATTTCTTTCCACATCACTGTGCCCAAGAACCCAACAGAGAACTAGGTTATTCTTTAATAAAATTCTCCTCAGCTCAAACCTACAGATTTCCACGAATTTGAAAGACACTTATTGTTAGACCGATTCCGGTCTGACTGTCTACAAAGACATCTTCTCTTCTGCTGCCTAACTCTGCCACTCGCAAAATTGCTGTATAACTGTGTATTATTCGGAGAGCTTCAACGATTTGTGCAAGCCCCAGTGCTAGGAAAATATTCCGGCTCGCGCACCTGGCTTCGTTTTTGAGCCATCCGTATGCACTGACTCAGTACCTCCTTTGCTTTTTCCTCTCCTCACTTTCTACCATGAATTCTGCATTTTCATCAAATAAAAAGGTTAATTTTATATGATTTGAAGAGAATATAAACCACGTCCTTATATTATATAGGCTTGTCGATTCAGGTCTTATAGTTTCTATAAAGCATCGTTCTGCAGGTTTAAAATCTCACGTCTTCAAATATTCTAAATGGGAATATCACATGTAACTATTGCTTTAATAAAACTTCTAATCCCAACAACCTGCATCTGGGTACGGTTTTTTATTTAAATATAGGTCTGGCATTCAGCTCCATGGGAACTAGTTTGACTCAGTTTCGATTCTGAACCTACATCGAAGACATTACTGCGACTATCATTGTAAAGCAAATTACCGAAGGTCTAATCGAGGATAACTGAAAAACAACTCAAAAATTTACAAAAAGTCGTTAGCATTTACTTCTAATATGCCTTCAAGATATTATAACCTAAACCATGACTTCGAAACTATTCAGTGCAATAGAAACTTTGCCAAAATAAAAATTCACAACCTGAGCTCAAAATTCTATCAAAACGATATCGAACCATTCCGAAATTTGTTTTCTAGTTGAGATACTTAGAAGAAACTTAAAACTACATAAAATAATTTGACTTGTGTCCAGTAGGTATTGTCAATTTTTGAGCACTTACTAAATAAAATAATAATAAATCTTGACAAACCTCTTAAACGTTGGTCATCAATTCCCCAACAATCATACCCTCGAATCTTTCAATTCTATTTGAAAACTAATATTTTTCCATTCTAAATGAAAAATTCCCAGAGCCAAAAGCATTCAAAACATGCATACTTAAAAAACAACTTCCGCTTTTCTCACGCACAACTCATTATGCGTTTTTCGCTTTTATCGTTTCTAAAAATACAGACAATGGTAATTCGCAACGATGTTTGAATACCAAATATAGTAAATTACTTTTGAATATGAAATTGGCGCGGTAATGATGTGTTTCTGTTTATTTATTCTTGTCTTTCTGTTTTTTTCCTGCAGACAACGAGCTATGTTATAAGGACTCATCACGAAAGTTTGGTTCGAGTGGTCAGACAATGACTCCTCGCCACACCATCGACGCGATTCTAGGCCTAAAAAATAAAACGGGAGAAATCGAAGGTGAGTTCTAGCTGCTAAAATCTCATTACAGATTACCACTACAAGCATTACATGGTAGGCGCTTCCCGTAGTGATTTTATTATTTCCAATCAGAACAATGATTAAATACCATTTATCCCAACAAGAAACGATTAATTGTAATTTCCAATAATTTTTCCCCAATTACCGATCAGAAAAGTTAGGTCAGCTACTTAAAACTTTGACATGTTCATTATCTCCACGTGAGCCTGCGAATTTTACGGGCCCAGGCTGCTGTGCTCGTAGATGCCTAGCTCAAGCGATGTCTCTATTCGAAATTAGAAAACGCTTGGTCTAATGAGAAAATTTCATTAGGATTAGCCCAGTGGTCCATTAATTTCAAACTAATTTCGAGTAGAACAAAGCTCCACCATTACGACGCTGATTACGACTCAAGGCTCTTGTGAATGATCGTTAATTAAGATTTCACGCCTTTTGTACAAGCGAAACCAGGTAGAGGCTCTCTTCGATTTGATTGATGACAAATTGGTGTCATACAGTTTGGTTCATGCCTCCAACACATAGTCTTCAGTTTCGTGCGAGATTGTTGTGATTGACCGTATCTAATATGATCCATGTCGGTGTTACCAACTGAATTACTAACCCAGCACTTTTTGAGCTGCTTGAATGAAAACATCGTGAGTGGGACTGTGGATCCACTTATGAAAGGAATCACCATTTGGCATTAATTGAAGATATATCAGAAGGTATTATAAAACTGAAAAAGTGAACCACTGAACGATAGCGCCGCAAGATTCCAGGAACCAGAATCAGTAGCTGGTACGGTAACTCTCACGCCAAATCCAGATACTGCTCATCCTGGTGAATTACAGCCTAGCGCATCCATTTTTGGAGATGATCGATCGATCCAAACGTAGATACACACACATTCGGGCTGCAAAAAGATACTAACTTTTATTGATTTTGTTCGTGTTTTACAGCCCTCTATTGTACTCGAAAATTATTTACGTTATTATACCGTCAAAACTGGAATTGTGGAATGATTCAATGGCGAAGCTAATTATGGTAGCTGCGGGTGAGATTTGTTGTTTCATCGTTTTATTGTCAATCTTGATCGATTAAATTGAACGGGCGCTTTGTGGATATAATCACCTGTGGCTTTTCAAATTGAGGGCGGAGGATTTTTTTTCAGAAGCATCTCCTTTTGATTTCACTCACTGCAGAATACGGTTAGAAAGTCATGGGAAGCATACTGTGCAGTGATTGCTTCTAGATTTTCGAATTTACAAAGCGTGGATAATAATGTGCCATTTAGTGTTCGAATGGACCATGGACGCATTGATTCAAGTGAGAAGCTTAATCTGTTAGTGATGTTTGTGCGCGCTTTGGCAACTCGTTATGTGTTTGATTGTGAACGGGATCTGAAAATATACCCACACTATTAACGATCTTTGCAAAAAGGTGAGTGGTAAAATTCAAAGTAATTGAACCGTGGCTGGTTATTCATTGTGAAAAGAGAGCTGAGCAATATGATTAACTTGGCTGAATATTTTCTATTTGTGTGAATAAAACTTGAGAATGTTTCGGGCCTAATTTTTGAATATTGCCACCTTAATCTATTTAATTGGAGGCCTCAAGTATCCTAGTCTAATATCAAAAATTAAAAAACTTGTTAGGTATCTAGGTTTTTAAAAATTGGTAATTGATTAAGTCCTATGCGTGGAAACAAACATAAAGCCTGCCTTAAACATTATATATGATATTCTCATTGGAATCATGGCCAGTGTAAATAGTACTTGTTACATCAATGAGCGCCACATTTGTTTTCCGTTACCGCCTTGTAGTCGTATTTGTGAAGCCCAAAGCTCAATTTATAGAGGAAAAATAAATCATTATTTGGCTGACTTGTTAACTTCGCAGTATATGGGAAGTTCTTGTAATCGCCTCGAAAATCGAAATTGAAATTTTCAACATTTCTTTACGATTTGATGTCTATAGAGTATATTATAAGTGTTTTTAGAAAGAAGTATGTATGTGTGTGTATGTACGTACGTACGTCCGTATGTATGTATGTGCTTTCGTGGACAGTTTTTTCTACGAGCATAACTCACGTAAACAAAGTTGTATTGACTTCGTTGAGATATCAATCGAAGCGCCTTTGCAATCTTAAGAGCTGATTAGTTTTTGGAACATTTCGGTCGGGGGGTTTGTTGTTTTGCCGCTTTGAAGGTCATTTCTGTCATGCACTATATCTCGCGCACCAAACATACGATTTGCATTGTTAAGGAGTCAATTGATGCGTATTAACATTTGCGTGAATCCATCAAAATTTGAAAATAAAACGTTGGAGCCGTTTTTTAATTTAAGGGAAAAAAGTACAAAAAATTAGGTTTTTTCATAAACAATAAATTTTTAACCTGATTTGCGAGACAAAAAAAATTATATACTCCAAACAGTTTTTGTGCAAAAACCACCAAAACATTTTCCCATGATTACAAAAAAAAATGAAATTACAAATAAAAAATCATTAAAAGTCAACATGATTTCAAGGTCATTTCTGTCATACACTATATCTCACGAACCAGATATAATATTTGCATCATCAAGGTGTCAATCGACGTATATTAACATTTTTGCTATGTTTTTGCATTTACAAAAAATCGTTGGAGCCGTTTTTTTATTTAACAAAAAAATGCAAAAAATTAGGATTTTTTCATAAAATTTTTTTTTAACCAGATTGGCACAACATGGTAATAAATGTTTATAAAATTTATCAATTTTTATCAATTTCTGTAGAGAGACCAGCAAAATATTTTTTCATGATTTCAAAACAAATTGAATTTAAAATAAAAAAAAAAATCATTCAAAGTCACCAAAGAAAAAGGATTCATACGAAATTTTATACCTTAAATCTCTTATTCTAAAGACATTGTTGTAAAGTCAATCAAAGTTTATTATTATTTGCATAATTTGCGCAGATTTTTAATAGTCTTCACAGAACCGTGTTTTAACTTTAATAAAAAAAACTGCTTAAATTTTGAAAACCAATACAAATCAAATCAAATTTGCAATTGTGATAATCAACGTTTTGAATGGTAAAATGTTTTGTAGTCAACATATGCTTTGAAAAGCTTACATCAAATAAATAATTGTAGTTTTACGGAGTTTTGTTCTTTAGTATTCGTAAGATTTCAATTACTTTCTTCATCATTTGTAATAAATATATTTTACTTTTTTACATGCAATTGAACCTATTTTTGACTGCATAATCAATGTTTCTCAAAACCAACAGAAAACAAGCCGCGAAGTGCGACCCTTGAGGTCCACACGGTCAACATCCCAGTAATATCTAGATAAACATTAAAAATATTAAACACAATAATAATTTTGAAAATAGTACTACTTTAAATAATAATAATGAGAGGTATTCATAGCAGTAAAAGGAATGAGTTAATATTAATCATATCATCTACGGGAGCGTCCATTGATTACGCAAGGCTTTTGGTGGATGGGTGATGATGATTGATTACCACAAATGCAAATTTGATTGAAATTTTGATGGTTTTCAAAATTTAAGCCACTTATTTTTATGAAAAGACTACAAAAACTATTAAAAATCTGCTCAAATTATCCAAACATTTTAAAACTTTGATTGACTTTACAACACAGTCTTTAGAATAAAAGATATAAGGTAATATCATTCGGAAGAACCCTTTTCATATGGTAACTTTGAATAATTTTTTTTATTTTTATTTGAATTTTTTTCAGAGTCATGAAAAAAGTTTTGCTGGTTTCTCTTCAAAAACTGATGGGAATGTATAAATTTCATAAACACTTATTACTGTGTTGTGCAAATCAGGTTAAAAAAATATTTTTTATGAAAAAAATCCTAAGTTTTCGCATTTTCTTCTATTAAATTAAAACAACCGTTGAAACGGATTTTTATAATGTTAAAATAATCAAAAACATGTTAAAACACGTCGATTGACTCCTTAATGATGCAAATATTATATCTGGTTCGTGAGATATAGTGAATGGAAGAAATGACCTTGAAGAGCATGATGACTGTTATTGATTTTTTATTTTTTATTTAATGTTTCTTGCTTTCATGAGAAAAAGTTTTGATGACGTTTTTTCAAACATTGCTTGAAGTATATAAATTTTATAAAAATTGAATACTGTCTTCCGTAAATCAGGTTAAAAATTTATTGTTTATTAAAAAAAACTTAATTTTTTGCAGTTTTTTTCTTAAATTAAAAAACAGCTTCAACGATTTTTTTCAAAATTTGATAGAATCACATAAATGTTGATACACGTCGATTGACTTCTTAACCATGCAAATCGTATGTTTGATTCGCGAGATATAACACATGACAGAAATGACCTTGAAAATCATGATGACTGTTAATGATTTTTAATTTTTTATTTAATTTTTTACGTGGACTTGAAAAAAAGTTTTGATATTGTTTTTACAAGCATTGCTTGAAGTATATAAATTTTATAAAAACTGAATACTATCTTTCAAAAATCAGGTTAAAAATTTATTGTTTTTTAAAAAAACCTAATTTTTTGCACTTTTTTTTCTTAAATTAAAAAACACACCAACGATTTTTTTCAAAATTTGATAGATTCACAAAAATTTTAATACGCGTCGATTGACACCTTAATCATGTAAAGCGTATTTTGGTTCGCGAGATATACGGCTGACAGAAATGACCTTGAAAATCATGATGCCTGTTAATGATTTTTTATTCTTTATTTAATTTTTTACGTAATCATGAAAAAAGGTTTGATGTTGTTTTTACAAGCACTGCTTGAAGTATATAAATTTTATAAAAATTTAATACTGTCTTTCAAAACTCAGGTTAAAAATTTATTGTTTATTAAAAAAACTTAATTTTCTGCATTTTTAAAAAAAAAATCAAAAAACGGCTGGAAGATTTTTTTTAAAAACTTTATAGAATCACATAAATGTCAATACGCGTTGATCGACACCTTGATCAAAGAAATCGTATGTTTGGTTCGCGAGATATAGCGCATGACAGAAATGACCTTCAAAGGGGCAAAACAACAAACCCCCCACCGAAGCATCCCAAAAACTAATCAGCTCTTAAGATTGCAAAGACGCTTCGATTGGCACGTTAACGAAGTCGATACGACTTTTTTTACGTGAGTTATGCTCGTAGAAAAAAGTGTCCACGAACGTACGTACGTACACACACACACACACACACACATACATCTCCCTTTCTAAAAACACTTTATATATACTCTATAGACCTCAAAACGTAAAGAAATGTTGAAAATTTCAATTTCGATTTTCGAGGCGATTACAAGAACTTCCCATATACTGGGAAGTTAATAAGAAATAATTATTAGTTTCATTGATGTAAAATCGTGAAAAAATACAAATTCAGTGATTATGCCGAAGTGGTGGCAATTTTGTCCGCAACTATCGTAATAACAAAAACTGCATTCATTTTTGCTAGCGCTGTTTTGACCTTCAAGCATCGATATGAAAATAACAAATAACGTAGAAAAGGGCTTTGTAACCTGTCCCCGCTCCGATTGATCCACTTGAATATTCAATCAAACCAATCCACGAAAATCTTTGCGTAATCAATTGACGCTCGCGTAGATGTTAAGATTAATATTAAGTCATTCCAATAACTTTTATGAGAGGTACATTTTTATTATTAAAAGTAGTATTATTTTCATAATTATTATTATGTTTAGTATTTTTAATATTTATGGAAATATTACTGGGAAGTTGACTGTGTGGACTTCAAGGGTCGCACCTCGCGGCTTGTTTTGATGTTAATGAGTCTGCAGACAATTATGAAAATCACAAACTATTAGTGATGTGAAGTTTTGTTTGATAATTTAATTTGGAGTAACCATATGCTACCTAACACTTAGCAAAAATGTTTAATTAGCAATGTGCAACATGTTTTTATCTGGACATGTTTTGTCATCATTTGGAGTTTGTAACAACTTCCCTGAATCCACTTTTAAATCAGATGAAAGAAGCAAATAGGTATATATGGTCTTATTGAATTTATGAAATCACAAACAACATTTATCTTAAATTCAATCCTTTAAAGCAACCACGGTTTAGCTTTTCAAGCAACAACAATTATAATTACTTGTATATTCTCCATTTACGAACTTTGTACAACAAACTCAAAGAAGCTGTAGGAGATTTTTAGACACATTGCATACTGTGACACGATCAAATCATTTTGGCACGTTCGTAATATCAGAAAAAACTTTCCTAATTCACATAAACCTTTCTCTTTCTCACCCCTATAATATGAAATCGAATCCATTTACAAAAGGCACGACTAGGAAAATAATTTCAAATTCGGTGCATTATATTCGCAGGCAGTTTAGATGCACGCCATCAGATAATATGTTCTAGAAGGGTATTCTATTCAAATTTTTAAAGACACTTTGTCGCGATTGGAAAGCCCCGTCTAGCGTCAGCGGAAAGTGTGGAAACGGGGACGATTTGGGACTAGTAATATTCCTGTGTGGATGCGAATTTAGTAATTCCATTATATGAGTTTATGAGTTCGTCATACTTTTTTTTGTACGGGACAAGGACAACTTACCTCATTTAATTTGACATCATGTCGTGCTACCTAAATGTTTTATACTCTAAGCTATATTATCTGCTTTTCTATTTGCATGGGAAAGTTGTCGGCTTGGTTTGACACCCACCAAATAAACTTTGCTGTTGTGATTCTAAAGTTTATGAAGTACGGGTAATTGCTTTTACGCGCTCCTGCGCCACTTTTTCCTTAATCTTATGACAATCCTGAGCTGTTTTCATTTAGATTTGTAAAAACAGATAGAGCCACATGAATGTCGTGTAAAAAAGTTAAATTGAGGGAAAAAACGCCACACAGGTAAAAAATCCCCCGGTGTAAACGTTATTGGTGCTTGTTGGAGTCAATAGTAAACTTTTCGGTCGGCATGCAATAGAAAGATAAGAACTTTAACTTTTCATGGTGACCATTCGAGAATATCAACCCCGGAAACTTGTTCCACAGATGCTTTTATGTTCTTTATAGTGAATAGTCATTGTGAATAATATGGATTAAATAAATCCACATGCAAATCAAAACATAGAGATTAGGACAAACTAATATAATGTTTCACACTAAAAGAGTAAAGCCACCGATAATATGCATGCATGGATATCTGCGTTTGTGCATATTGACTCACTTTCGTTAAATACACCAGGTTACGATGAATCATACTTGATCTTTAAACTAAAAAGATCTTGAGTTTTGCATGAAAGGAAATCTATTTATTTGCAATTTTTGTAGGGTATATTTTATCCACCAAGTCAAAGCATCCATTTCTCTAGCTTGAAAGCTTCTACAAAAATGGTGTTTTATAAATCAAGTGTCAGTTTTGAAAAGCTCCTCAGCTCTGGGATCTATTTTGCTTGCTTAAGTGGATTCCTCTAATTATTTGTGACAAAACAGTTACATCAGTTGTCCTAAATGAACTTGGATTCAGAGAAAAAGTTAACTAAAAATGATCCGTTATTGATCGGAACCAACTTAAAGATACAGTAAAACAGCTGCACAGATTAATGTATCAAGCATTTTTTCGATTGCGAAATAATCTCGGAAGGATCACATAAGAAATAGGGAATCATTATGAAAATATTATGTATTCATATTAATTATCTTGGCTGATGGACTCACAGGACAAATGTCAATAGCTCAAGATGTGTTGCCAAATTTCCAATGAGTTGGATTGACGTTAATTGGCTAAAACAGAAAAACTACACAAGCCTTAAGTCAAGAAGTGGTCAGTTTGCACTATTTTATCTGGATTTATGTCTGGTTTTTTCAAACATAATTTCAATTTATTTTGGGACCAGTAACTTTCAAATGCTTGAAAGCAAAAATGGTCCCATATTTCGTTTCTGTATCACTATTCAATGTTCACATGCATGTATCTCCCTATAGGAATTGTTAAAAGGTACTATTCCGCGGGGGTAAGGCTGACATTCAGATAAATGAGGCTAGGCTAGATTTCTTGCTGCGCTTTCGCAAGACTCTACAATTATTTATCTGTTCGGAAAATCGCAAGCTGATTAGACAGTCGAAACTTTCCAAATCTGAAATTCCATTCGACTATGGGCCATCTTAATGCCGAGAGTCCACTTACCACGTACTCTAATTAATGCAATTAACTATAGACACACGCAAGTCAAGATTGTTGCAATGTGATATTGGTGCGGCTAGTAGATTGAAGTGCTTTGTAAAACAACTTAACGCGTTATAGAGAGGCTGCGCGAGGCAAGGACCAGCCTTGTGGCGAGGGCATATCCAAAATCCCTTGTCCGACAGATCAATTCGTTTCAAGCAAAACAAGACATCAAGCTGTCAATCAGGCGGGGGATTATCAGCGGTTACATTTAGAAGCGGCTTTCCTGCTCTTCCCCGCGCCGTATTCAACCCAAACCGAACCGTGTCAGAGGCACTTTATCTATTTGTAGATAAAGGCATTGTTGCTCGTTACAATTTGTTGTTTTATTCTTTCCCAGGTGTATAATTTATGAATTAATTTCCTTTTTTGTCGAAACCTCTTAATGGATTTTAAGGCGTCCGGTGACTGTGATTACTCGCAGTTATTAACAACGATAGAGGCTTAATAGCAGATGCCTAAAAAGCAGATATGCGATCTTAATACGTTATAATCTGCTTGTTCCACGTCGATATTAACAAATTGGATGCTGTTTAGCGTCTAAAGAAGTCTTCCACTTTGGTACTGTCTCGATGTTTTTTGGGGCTACTTAATTTAATTACGGAGCACATTAGGAGAGCAATTTGTTGGTTCACTGCATCGTGTTAGGTTACTTTGAGAAAAAGTTGAAATTTTCAATTTTGTGCGCGAGTTACTTTTCAAGCGTGTTAAGTGTGTTTTTATTCTATTCGCGGTTTGTGGCTTAATGCGTGCGACGACGGCACTCCGTAACGGGAAGTGACGCGAGTAAATTGCTGCTCTATTATGGTTAATTAGCTTGTAATTGTTTCACTTTGCGCTGGGTGCGGAAACAATTCATTTAACACTGGTTATATTCATCAAACTAACGCGGAATGTGATTAAAAGGAGAAGAGCTGTAAAGCCAATACGATGAAGTGTATATCGATTGATTCGAAGTCAATTTCAATATTGACATTCAATCCAAATTTTAGAGAAAGAGCTGCAAAAGAAAAAAATCAATAACTTAAAGTTTTTCAAGCCATTCATAATAGAAAATTGCACCAGGAACTGACTCACTTTTTTGAAATTCATCTTGGTGTTTCTCGGTTAAAAAATGCAAACCGAAAAAATCAAGTTCTGTTTCTGCTTGAAACAGAAAATTAGAAGTGGCTTTCATTGGTAACAGAAATTGAATAACATTATGAAAACTAATAAATAAAATCTTTTGCCGATCTCATATAGAATAATGTCGGCAGAATCGGTCATAGGTAAAACAGAAGACTGTTCATTTTCTAAGCTTAAAATTAACAAAAATAGTTCAAAAGATAATGAGATATGCGATTCAAGAATGTTGCCATTTTATCTATTGAACAAAATTTGAGCTAGAGCATTTTTGTAATATATGTTGATTTTAAATTACACAAGACAAAATAAAGTACACATTAACACCATTTTGTTTCTAATGTTTATTAGCATTTGAATCGCGTTTTAAGGACTAACGGGTTTAAAAGTTCCGACAGATATTCGGTTGGTTTTCTGAATCGTGTTGCATTAACTTTCTGAAGTCAACTTTGGCCACAGTTCGAGCGATCCCATCCGGTGATCAGCCAAATAGAGGAGCATGTGTTTGGTGACCACCTTTCTTGAGCAGAGTTCCGGTACATAAAAGCAAAATTTCGGTACGCATTGAAAAAACATTTAAAAAAGAATTTCTGCTAATAATTTGAATTAACAAAATTTTATTCATCATTTTGTCGTTTGATCCGATTTTTTCTAGTAATTTTGGTTTAGATTTAATAAATTCAAAAAATTCCAAGCAAGTAATTTTGATATTGTATCTAACGTACAAAATATCTTTCAAAGTTTCAATACTTCATCGAGTTTTATCAGCGGACCATATATCGTTGATTAGGGAAAATATTCGTTCAACAGGGGCAGATGTGCCTGGTAAGGCAAGAATGTATGAAACAATTTACAACATGTGATTGCATGGAATGCTGTGCTTTGCAAAGTGTTTGAAACATTCTACCCAGCGTTGATCGGTGGCAATATTTTCTTGGTCCCATAATAGAGTTTTTCCATTTGAGATATTTCTTTTCAATCATGAGAATTGGTCAAATAATTCAATATCGAATGATTCGATGTCAAAACGCTGCTTTGATGCCATAAATTTGGCACTGGCTTCGATAAATTCCCATTCCGGCGGCTGATCGAGTGCAGCCCAAGCAAAAATCATGATTTGTTCAAATTGCACAATTCAGCTCTGTATGTAATCGATGCAAGTTTCTGTAGATACATATCGAAATATTTTTCAGAAAAATTGTTCAGAAAAATTTAATTCAATTATGAATACAAACCGTAAAATGATCTTGATATCATAAGAACTAGCTCCTGTGAAACATCTTCATCACCAGCAATTTCGATTTCTCTTTGCATTATTGTTGGCAAAAAGTTAGTATTTTTGCGATCTTCAAGTGATTCGACGGAAACACTAAGCGCCTGACCGACTTCCATTCGATAAATATTGTCGCCTTCAGTTAATTTCACAGTCCGGTTAAAGATTGTTGCCTAATCAAATAAAAAATTGGACGAAAAATGACGTCTCTACTGATTTTAATATTCAATAAATCTCACCTGATCTCTGAGGAAAATCAACCAGATTTTTGCCATCGAATCTTCAAAGAACGTTTCGGACTGCTTCGATCTTTCAAAAAATATTGTTTCAACGGATCAAAAATACGCAAGATAGATTCCACAGCTGATAAAAAATCCAAAAAACCAGTTTTACAGTAGCCCAGTAGTTTTCTATATTCTACATTGACTTTATCACAAAATGCTTTCAAAGCTGTAACTCGCACTGTTGTCAAGTAGAAATGTGAATATATTTTTACAACGATCAATTCAATGTCAAATGGCATCTTGCCGCAAGCCGCTTTCAAGGTGTTGTGAACGATATGTGCAGCACACCCGACGCCAATTAGTCCTGGACATAATTCATTCAATTTGTAAAATGTATTATTTGAGCCAGTACGTTCGCAATTGCCGAAGTTACATGGTGCGTTATCTCCACAAAACGAGGCCATTTTTTGAGACAAATTGAATTTTTTGATTGCTGTTTTCAATAGATTGACGATAATATCCGAAGTTTCGCCATTCTCAGACTTCAATTCAATAATTCTTACTTTGATGCCTTCTCCTCTCGAAAAATAACGAACAACAACGGGGAACATTTTGATATTTGCATAGTTCGAAGCATCTGTCATCAAACTCGCGAAATGACAATCAGATAAATCCTTTTGCAATTTTTCCAACACGTAAGACACAAATACACCTTTAGCAATTGATTCACATTTGGTGCGTGCACAAGTAAATTTGACCATTTGGAAGCAAATGCGAATAATTTTTTATGCGCAATCGGTTGACCGAAAACTGTCATTTAATTGATCACATGATATGCCCAGACTCCTTCGCATGCAGCTATTTGTAGATCAAGTTTGGTCAATGTTGAACCTTTGAAAAAATTTATAACTTGTTGACTGGAAGAAGCAGCACTTAATGCATTTTTGTGTCTAGTTGATTTCAAATGTGAGTCAATGTCACTCTTTCCACCGTGAGAAATATGGAACACGTCGTTGCACACAGTGCAGCGAAAATCACTATCAGATTTCGTTTTCTTGATAAAACTGTATTTTTCTTGTAAAATATCGTTGAGTACATTGATTCCGCGTTTTCGTGACATTTTCCTTGCAACAATGACGATAGTTTCAATAACAAAACAGAAATGACAACGATTCAACTTAGACGCGAAATGCAAAGCACTCCAATGCAAAAATCACTTGTCAAGTCAAACTTTAAACGTCAAACATACTCAATTCGCAATTTTGAAGCGCTTCTTATACCTTGCTCACATCGCACCAGATTTTAACAAATCATGAGATTTCGCGAGACCTCCCCCGAAATTCATCAGATTTCTCATACAAAAATCGAAATCTCGTCGATCACAAATCCACTAGATTTCAACAAAATCTACTCAAAATCTCATGGCAAAGTCCAAAGGATATTAAAGTTTGTCGCACCTCATCATCCCTTGTTAGCCAGTCGTGAATGCCGCCGGCTCGCACGCACGAGCCGTCTCAGGTTCGATTCCAGCGTCAGACAATACATTTTTGTTTGAAATGCCAAAAACAAAATCTAGACAAGGCGATTTGAACGCTTGACAAGATTTTGAAATATCAGTAGCCCAAATCTTGCGATGCGAACAAGGTATAAAAGTCAAAGTACCTTAAACAAAAACTGAACGAATTTTTCGAATCCAGTATATAACCATATTTTTCAATTGGCTTGAAATTTTTCTTGCGTAAAATTTCGGTAGACATTTTTTCAATTTTCAAATTCCGGTATATTTTCGTGTTCCGAAGCTTGCCTTCGGTACACCGGTACATTCGACCGAATTTCGGTACAGTACCGGAAATTTCGGTACACAAATTTCGGTCACATAAAGTATGGGGATATAAAAAAAGAGTGCCCCTATTTTGTGCTACGAAACTGCCTGACATCAAATCTTGAAATGAATAGCCCCGTCAATCAGACAACTAGAACCATCCCTTCCAATACCAGCCGAGAAAAAGTAAACACACTAGCTTAACAATACTGTTTTATTTGCTATGCCATCGAAGCCTAGTTATTTCCACTATGATCGCAACTTTCGTCAAATCGGTAGTAGTAGGTAGCCACAAAAAAGCAGATACATGAAACAAAATGAATGATCGTTGTGACCATATCGATTTATATAAAAACACAAATATAAATATTGATCTCCGCTAAAGTTTAACCAGGTCAAACTTAAAAATTCAACCACAGGCGATGTCGGCATAATCCATCTTTCCTACACGATCCTTGGTTCTCCTATGCGTAGTTTGGCTGTCCCGTCTGACACTGACATCTGACACTCCTGCCAAGTTTGTTTATGTTTTGCTAATCAACCAGAAAGCAAAAGTTTGTTGTAAGGGGCCATCAAGCAGATGAAAGTCTTTGCAAGAAAGAAGCACTGCGATAGGAGGTAGGACAACAACAATCAAAAAAAAAATTATATGCAATTCAATGTAATAGAATATTTATAAAAAATCAATAAGGCGAAAACATCTTGCTAAATAATTAAAAAATATGCATGATAAAAAGTTTTTATGTTTAAAAGTTTTATCACGCAATCCATGGATGTTCTAACAGCTAGAAAATAAATATGGGTCACCAATTTAGGGCTTGAATCAGACTAAAATAAAGCAGTGGGCATATTTTTTTGTTGGAAAACGTTTAGCTTCCCAATATCTTTTTTGATATTTAGGTACATTGAATGTAATTTTTTTCAGCTCAAACGAAAAAAAGTGTAGCTACTTTGCTCTCAAAGAAGTTTGGCGGCTTCCTCTAACCATGTGTAACGGAATCATTTCAAATTTAATTCGACTTACGAGTAATTTGCGAGAAAAACAAGCAACGAAGTGCGACCCTTGAGGTCCACACGGTCAACTTCCCAGTAATATCTAGATAAACATTAAAAATATTAAACACAATAATAATTTTGAAAATAGTACTACTTTAAATAATAATAATGAAAGGTATTCATAGCAGTAACAGGAATGAGTTAATATTAATCATATCATCTACGGGAGCATCCATTGATTACTCAAGGCTTTTGGTGGATGGGTGATGATGATTGATTACCACAAACGCAAATTTGATTGAAATTTTGATGGTTTTCAAAATTTAAGCCACTTGTTTCTATGAAAAGACTGCAAAAACTATTAAAAATCTGCTCAAATTATCCAAACATTTTAAAACTTTGATTGGCTTCAGAATAAAAGATATAAGGTTATAGAATAGAAGATAATAAAAGAGAAGAGAATAAAAGATATAAGGTAATATCATTCGGAAGAACCCTTTTCATATGGTAACTTTGAATGATTTTTTATTTTTAATTGAATTTTTTTTCAGAATCATGGAAAACGTTTTCCTGGTTTCTCTTCAAAAACTGATAGGAATGTATCAATTTTATAAACATTTATTACGGTGCTGTGCAAATCAGGTTAAAAAAATACTTTTTTATGAAAAAAAACACTAATTTTTCGCATTTTCTTCTAACAAATTAAAAAAACGGCTGAAATGAATTTTCATAATGTTGAAAAAATCACAAAGATGGTCATGCACGTCGATTGACACCTTAATGATGCAAATATTATATCTGGTTCGTGAGATATAGTGAATGGAAGCAATGATAAAGTTTTGATGTTTTTTTTTACAAACATTGCTTGAAATATATAAATTTTATAAAAATTGAATACTGTCATCCGCGAATCAGGTTAAAAATTTATTGTTTATAAAAGAACCTAATTTTTTGCACTTTTTTTCTTAAATTAAAAAACGGCTCAAACGATTTTTTTCAAAATTTAATGGATTCACTCAAATGTTAATACGCGTCGATTGACACCTTAACAATGCAAATCGTATGTTTGGTTCGCGAGATATAACGCATGACAGAAATGACCTTGAAGATCATGATGACTGTTACTGATTTTTTATTTTTTATTTGATGTTTTTTTTAATCATGAGAAAAAAATTTGATTGCAATTTTATAAAAACTGTTTGGAGTATATAAATTATATAAACATTTATTACTTGGACTTGACAATAAGGTTAAAAATTTATTGTTTTTGAAAAAAAAAACACAATGTTTGCCCTTTTTTTAAAAAAATTAAGAAACGGCTGTAAGAACTTTTTTAAAAACTTGAAAGAATTACATTAATGTCAATACGCGTCAATTGATACCTTGTTCAAGAAAATCGTACATTTGGTTCGCGAGATATGACGCATGACACAAACGACCTTCAAACGGGCAAAACAGCAAACCCCACCCGACCGAAGTGTCCCAAAAACTAATCAGCTCTTAAAATTGCAAAGACGCTTTGATTGACAACTTAACGAAGTCGATCGGACTTTGTTTACGTGAGTTATGCTCGTAGAAAAAACTGTCCACGAACGCACGTACGTACGTACACACACACACACACATACATACTTCTTTCTAAAAACACTTTATATATACTCTATAGACCTCAAAACGTAAAGAAAAATTGAAAATTTCAATTTCGATTTTCGAGGCGATTACAAGAAGTTCCCATATACTGGGAAGTTAAAAATGTCAATAATACATAAAATGTATCCACACCATCGATACCGACTGCAACCAGTACAAATTAATACAACAAGCAAGCAAAGAGTAGTTGCTCGGAGAATCGATGCACCAAGCAGCGAAAAATAGATTTCGAGCAAATTTGCCCCACGGATTGGTGATCAATAATTATTGTCAAGCTTTTTATATATCATCAACTATACAGTCGAAATCGATTAACTGAAAACAATGAAGCATGCTTGTTTTGTACTAAACAATGCCTCATTCAACATAACTCGGTAATTTCAAACTTTGAAAAGATGAGTCGATTATTCTAAAATTTTCATTTATGTGACGGTTTTGTTAGACAACGAAAGTTAGTTGTTTATTCTTAAGAACATAAATCATACTTTTGAAAAGGCTCCTCGATCTGCCTTACATTTATTGAGTATTTAACAATGATGAAAATCAAGTTTAAATTTTCTGTTCTATAAAATTTTCAATTTGGGCGTAGCATAATGATAAATTAAAATTGGAAATACAACTTATTGAAACGAATGACTATCGAATTATTGAAATTTGATCATGTTAACATAGTATAGACTATATTCAAACGATAACAATAAGCAACTTATGACAACAATAGGGGGTAAAATTAATATGCAGGAGAATGAGACTCTACTGTATAACATTAACTGCTATAATCATAAGCTGTTATCACTGTGATATGTATTTTCGTTATTCGTGCGGGAAGCGCTGTTTTAAATCAGTGTGAAGTCAGTTGAACACGGCGCGAATCGCAAGAAGACGAATTCTATTTTTCTCTCACAAACATCAAAGGAATGGTAGCGCACGAGCAAGGTAAGGAATCAGCTGCGATGGGTTGCTTTATGCATGCGTGGATTTGAGCATTGTATGCACTACTGGATGCGTTAAATTCACGTGGCACTCGCAGTCAGTGAAATGTTTCACATCCTTGGAAACACTGGGAGACACATTGGAAGTGTGCCTCGTTTAGGAATTGTTCCAAACCAGACCAATAAACCGAGCGTTTGATGCATCAGCAACAAAAAGGACCTTGCATCTTGATAAATCAAGTGATTCTGTGCATATTACGTTTAGCATATTTCCGGCCGTGTCGAAAGAAGAACCGGCAAAACGAATGAACCTTATCTTTTTCATCGGCTATTGAAATGCAAATTAGAAACACTGATTAATTTGCAAGTTCCATCTACAAAAATCAAAGAACGCTCAAAACCAAGAAAATATTATCTACAGTAGCAATTTTTACGAAACTATTAATTTCGGAAGAACCAAGTTCAATTAGCGTAGTTCTCCTTTTCTGTAAAATGTTTGTCGTACTCGTTCATTTTCATCTATTTTCCAACAACAGCCGTCGTTGGCACCAGATCTCCGATAATGCTAAGCATGTAGAGCTACAATGGTAGGCGAGCTCCAACAACAGTCGGAATGCATGAGCGAAAGGTATATTGGCGTGTAAGTCCTTTTTATTGTTTCGCAAAGTGAGGCACCTGTGGCGTGCTAATGGAGGCCACGGCAAAGGGGCCACTTTGCACGGTTCATACGACCGGTTTCACACAGCCTTGAGAGCCCATCACTAAGCAGATTAATATACAGCGAACGGCTTATCAATACGTCAAATTCATAATAATACAGGAATAATTCCTTTTGACTGAAACCTAGATTGATAGTGGCATGCTTACCTTTCGTTTTCAGCAACTCATTCGGCAATCATTTTACCTTTTCAAAGTGAAACAAAAAATAGTCAGCTGTTTCCATTAGCCGTTAATTAACTACTACACTTCTTAATCAGCCTCTCTATTTAGCCTTAAGTGGGTGATGTAAAAACTTCCTTCAATTTCCTTTGGCTAGTTGAAATAAAAAAGCTTTTCCATTTGCGCTGTGGTCATGAACCATCGGCTTGCGAGCATCTGGTATGCTCTTCAATACCCGCTTGAAAGTATGACTACAAAAGTATATACCGGTGAGTAATCTTAATATTCAAAAGCATACAATAATCGAAATTCACTTCATTACGATGGCATTGAATTGTGTATCTCTGGTTAGAAAATATAGAACTGATGATTTCAGTGCCTAGTCGTCCATGCGGAAAATGTTCAGAACCTCACTGTTGACAGGGCGCGCATAAGGAATGTACCCAGACGGTAACAACGCCGACAACAACGACAAGTATAACAAGAAAATTGCTTTTCACTTAAGACTTAATTTCTTTCTTCATTGTTTTCTGCTTTATTTCCATTTCATTCAAGGAATTACGTGAATCAGGTAAATTGTTGGACAGGGGCACCCCATAAGCCGGGCGCTCAACTAACTACCCATCGTTGGTGCTTACGGCAGGGGGCGATAGCTGCCAGGAGCTGGGCAGGTTCGTCTGGCGAAATAAAATTTTCACTCGGCGTTTTGGTAATGACTTGTTTGCATGTCAGATGCTAGTTCTAATGAGTGAACCATCCAACTATGCTCGGCTTAATTGAAAGTGATTTAATGCGATTTTGTGTCGCGCACCTCGTTATCATAGTCAACTGATCGCATAGTAACAAACATACATAAAATCGTCAAATGTTCCACATGAGCAGGTTCCCGGTTATAAATTGTAAGCCAATGATAAAGGGAAAGGTAGGATTTGCGGTGGACAGGGGAGTGTATTAATGCACAGCAATCTAGCTCGATGGCATGTCACAACAGTATAAGTGATTGATTTATTTGACTACGTTTCGACGAACTTGACAATCTATAATGATGCATATTTGAATGGATTGCATTGTGCATCGATTTCGGTGCCAAAAGAAGAAATTCAAAACCAGAATACCTTAATCGCCATTGCTGGACATGGTGAGTTTTAATTGAAAGCACTTTCGCTCTCCTCAAAACTTGAATGAAAGAAGAAGAATTGAAAACTTTATGGCATAATATTGAATGCAATGCAATGTTGTTAAATGCAATATAAAGACAGAGTAATGTAAAAAGCCACTAGTGTATCAATAAAGTAGCATTAAATATTTTAAATGGACAGTTCTTAATCAACTTATATTACATCACCGTCCACATTAGTAGCGAGGAGTAAAAGTTCTGGGTGGAGCATAATAGAGTTCTACATTTCAGAAAATCACCGAAGGGACCCCAATTCAGATAGGCGAAAGCGTTAAGTTCCGTTAGCTAGTGTGAAACATAGTCTATATATAAACTAGTCTTTAATCTTAGGTTAAAAAACGGACTATCAATTCTCAACGATCGGTTGACCACGAGTATATGTTTTGCTTAACTTGTGTATTTCTAGGTCTGTTTTGCATCGATATATTTTGAATATTTTATGATTTTCTCTGAAATCTCGTTTTAGAGTTTTATTCTACTACCGCAAGTTTTTCCACTGTCTATTGTATACACTGTGGCGTGAACGACAAGGTTATAGTCTAGGAATAAACTAGTCGTTAAAGCTAGAGTAAAAAGTAGAATATCAGTTCTCAACGCTTGGGTTGTTAGTACCCACTGCATAATTTTAGGCGTATCATCGAATTCCGTAAGTCATTTTCCTACTGAGTGACGCCATAGAACGGCCTCAACGACTCTTCGACTCGTGAAATGTTAGTGCCAACTCATGGGGTTTCGTGTGTTTGACATAATGCTTATTGTACTAGCACACTTCCTCACAATCATCTTTGACTTCTTTTACCTGTTCTTTTTCATCTTTACTTCCATCAATATTCACTTCCTACGCTGAGAAAACCAGAAATCAAAAAGTACACAACAAATTCATCATCGCTATCGAGTCCTAATACGTTGAACACAGATACGATTTGGAAATGATCGGGTCCATCCAATCCAATAACCTTTGTTGTTCTTTTTTCGTCTATAATGGTCTTCCTTTTTTGGCCTTTTTTTCGGTTAGACCGACAACTTTCTTTCTGCGGTCCATTTTGTCGCCTGAAGGACTCATCTTTTGTTTGCTGCTGCTTTTCAATGATCGTTGTATTTGCCGAAAACAAAATGTTTTCAAAAAATTGTCATAACTACCATCCCAGTTGAGTCTATGTGTGGTAGCGTACCTTTTCAACTTTACTCTTTGAACTAGTTTTGTGTTCTTATGACATCCATCCAAAAATAGTTCAAAGAGTATATATATATATATATATATATTATATTATATCTACTTATATCTACTGCTGATCAAAAAAAGTGAACATCCGCAAATTTTTTAAAATTGGAAATTAACAGCCAACGCAACCCCTTTTCTTCTACCTGTGCAAGTTTGGTGTTAATCAGGGGTATAAATACATCCGTGTAGAATACTTTTACCACATTCTTTTCCTGAAAGTGCTCTTAATCCGACTGAAAATCAGAAGTAAGCAGACATACTGTTAGGCGTTATTTGAAGGATGTAGGATTCCATAGCTATCGTTGCGTACGAGTTCCGCTGCTGACAGCAGCTCTTAAGCGCAGAAGGGTCGAATGAGCTACAGACCACAAAGACACGGATTGGTCAAAAGTTTTGTGGTCTGATGAGTCCAAGCTTTGTTTGTCAACGGATCGTCCAGAATCTTGTATAAGGCGGTCTGGAGAATAATACGATCCTCGGTGCATCCAAACGACCACAAAGGGTAACCAAGGAATTATGGTTTGGGGCTGTTTTTCGTCAGCGGAAGTTGGAAAGTTGATTAAAGTGGAACAGGGTGTTAAAATAAATGCGGATGTTTATATTAACATTTTGGTAGAATGATTGGTTCCGACTTTGGAAGGTCTTCAAAATAGGATGGAGTACATCTTCCAACAGGATAATACTCCATGCCATACAGCCCAAAAGATTATAACCAGGTTTCAGGTAGGAAACATCAGATATTACAACAACTGGCCTGCCAAAGTCCTGATTTAAATCCTGTTGAATATCTCTGGGATCACATCGATAGGAAAATTCATAAAACTCATATACACAATATACAGGACCTTTAGACAGCCGTAGAAAAGGCTTCAGATGAAATCCCATCAAATTTGATTGAAAATTTAATATCATCTATTCCAAGAAGACTGGAGGACGTGATTAAAAATAAAGGAGGAAATACTCGATATTAGTATAGTTTAAAAAAAAATTAAGATAAAATACTTTCTTTTTTAAATTAAAAATTTTAAATGACCAATTTGTGTCGTTTTTTTACTATATTACACCTTAGTACTATTTAATACCCTAAACAAAATATTTTCCAAATATCTCTCTGTTCACTGTTTTTGATCATATATATATATATATATATATATATATATATATATATATATATATATACGGATACGGTCCCATCAGGTCCGAATTAACGGGACTCTACTGTACTTAACATTTTTTCCGAATCAAACCGGCTATTTTCCAAATCAAGCTTTTACGAATCAAATTAGCGTTGCTTCAACATCAGCAGTAACTTTTACATCGCGAAACATTTACGTATCATTACTCAAACCAAACCGCTTTATTCCTATGCTAAGCCGTCCTCCAATATTCTCGATACTGTTTCTTGGAACGGAAAACAAGTGTGCACTCCTGAAAAGAGCTGCTAGTAGCTGCTGCTACTTATTTTTCTTCACACATGAAAACGATACTAATGTTCCCTTCCACTTTCAACCAGAGATTTATTTCCACAGACCCTACGGAAATATCACTTTAATCGACTTGCTTCGCTCTAGTGTAAGTCCTGGCACGGATGGATTTCCCAACATCTTGGGAAACTATCATTATCATTTTTATTCAAAATGAATTCGACGTTTCTAGATTCTCATTGTTAGTTTATCTTGTGGTATATTTCAGTTGTTGCAGCTAACATTTTTGCAGAGCTCAGAGCCGAGAGTTTCTAAACTCACTCTCATGTCTTTACTTACATGTCTTCCTAAAAGTTTTGAACGCATCATTTATGATAAAATTTGCAGAGCTTTATATTGTAACTACAGGATATTAGTCCCTTGTTCAACAAGGTTGCAGCTTGAAAATCCTGAAGACTCTCTCTAGATGAATGTTTACTGTCTTTGCCGTCGTTATTTAAACTCTATCCTCCTTTAGTGGTTACTTTAACATTTTCTAAACGTCTTGCTACAACCGATAACTTATTTGTCGTACCGTATTCTAGGACAGAATCTTCTTTTCAATTGCCAATATTCAATCTCAACAGAAATTTTCGTCTGTAACTTTGCCCATTTCCTCACTATCTTCTTGTTTTTAAGCAAAAACTTAGTGTGTCTTATTAACTTAATTTTATTTAACTTTTGACTGGGAAAGTTATTATATTTGATCCAAAAATCGAGATCAGAACTTTCAACATATCTTTACGTTTTAATTACTAAGGAGTACTTTTAGAATGAAGTATACATGTGTGTGTGTTCACGAAGGCAAAATTGCATCGACTACGTTTAGATCGAAGATTATAAGCAATGGACTGAGTTGATTAGATTTTGGTAAGATTTGGTTTGGCAGTTGTTATCGCACATCCAAGGTGAATTCTGCCACGCACAATATCTCACGGACAAAACATGGTATTAAAATTTTTGAGTTATTAATCGCAGCGTATCGATATTTTCATGAGTCCATTATATTTTCACTAAATTAAATAAAGTTGATTTTCATTCAATAAAAAACTGCACTAGTTTAAGTATTTTATTTTGAAAAACATTTTTAAAAACTAATCTGCGTTGCTGACAATCAATGCTTTAAAAATTGCATGCGACATACAGTTTTGAGCAATTAAAGAATATTTCATATTTCTAGATAAGTAATCATAGAAAATAGCAATAAACCGTTAATAACTATTCTGAATAAAAGATTGATACGAATAATATTACCTTATTTCAATTACTTTAATGATTTAGTGGTGGTATGATTTGGCAAGCTTTTCAATAAATTTAGTATCTATCTTACTATTATTTTGCTCATTATTGTTTTGATTAGTTATGTAGATACTACTGTTAAGTTTTTTGTATGAACCTGAAGGGTCGCACCTTGCGGATTGTTGTTATGATGTTTTTGTCTATTTATTGAACAATGTTAGTCTGTAAGATGGATTTGAACTAAAATAATTGGTTTTCTTTCTATCTAATCTAACAATAACCAGATTGGACTGCTACAACAATATACTATATCGACACGATTAATGTCATAACTAAAGCGCTAATATACGCAAAGAATTCAAAAAAATGTTTAACGAATTTCAAAAACCAGAGATCATTTTACTTTCAAAGACTTAGTTATTATTTATTTAAAAGCTAGGAATAAACTGATAAAGAATCCAACTTGAAGAATGCATTGTTTTCTTCACGTCTCATATACACGAGCGATTGTCAATATGAATGCGAATGCATATTTATGAAGTGATATGTGTATGTTGTGTACGATATGAATATGCGATGAATGTAGATCTGTGTTGGCTCATGTGTGGCACAAATCGGAACATTTTACTAGTACATATTGAAATGGACACATTTGGATGATTGTTAGGCAAAAAAGCTCATCAATGCTAGTTTACTATTGCTTAGCCATACTCTTGAAGATAATTTGCAAACTCTTCCATATATTTTGAAAGTTTTTAAACATAATTACACTAAAAAAGTTCCAGGTGTAGTAATCTTCAATATGTTTGTGTTAAAAACTCAAAGTTAATGAAATACTGTCACATGATTGCCTATTGTACGCCATTAAGTAGAGTAGACATTACCGATTCTCCAATTCAAACAGAAGCAATGTCTGCGCTCTCAGATAATTTATATACGTATGATGCATAAAATATCCTCGAAAACCGGCTTGCATTGTAATTTTAATCAAATGACTTGAACAAATTACGATTGTTCACTTTAATAAGCGATACCATCCTTTCATACAAATCAATTTTATTTTAACCGCATTACAGGTGAATTGACCGATGCTACTGATCTGCGATGTCCTCCATTAAACCACATTAGAGGAGCTGACAATCATCAGCCATTGACCAACGCCAAGAATCACTTAAATCATGCTTTGAGTCACTTGCATTCGCATTCCGACAAATACAATCACTTTAATTACTCAGCACATTTCAAAACGACTACCGAGAGTAGCTCGCCACCGGCTTCTTCTGGTTCAGGCCCTGGATGCCCCCCAGCGGCTCCTTCAATGACCATCGATCAGACCAATAATCCTGAGCTGGAGTACGGCAGCCACCTCACCTCGGCGGCTGCTTTGCAGCAGAATAACCAAAGGGAGGTCGCGGTCAATCCCAAGTACTTTGCGGATTCTTCGACTTTCAGTAGCAACTGTGATAATGATTTTGGAAGACAAGCGCGCATAGAAGGTAGCGATCAAGCCAAGAGTCTCGCACCCGATACTTACTATGAAGAGAATGTCCATGACTATGACGATTCCATGTCCGCCAACGGGGACATCGTCAAGGACATAGCTCAGCTGCCGCCCACATCAACTACCTCCAATCTCCTTCCGCGCTCTATACCACATATCTTGCCGGCAGGTGTCAAGAGAAAAGGGTACGATGACGTTGACGAACGTGCGGCCAGCAATGAATCGGCGGAATCGCACGCAAAGCAAAGCTATGAGCCGTATATGAAGCCTTTTGAGGGGATCCGTGCACGCAGCTTTGAGGACATGCAGCAGCAGCAACAAAGCGATTTGCATCACTTACATCTGCAGCACAATTTACAGCAACACCAGCAACAACAAAGGCCCGCACCGGTCGATGATTACCGATTGGGTTCAATGGATCAATCAGATCGCCTTAATGACAATGAGAGCGTAATGAATGGCAGTTGCGCTTCTAGCGAAGAACTGAATCAGACTAATTCCAGCGAGCAAGGCGAGAAGATCACCTCGGGGAGTGATGAAGAAGGAACCCAAGGTAAAAAGAAATTATTACACTTGACAACTCATTTCAGGGTCTCCTTTTTCTAAATATTACTTTTTCCATTACTTTTTTGTCAGTAGTGTATCAAATCAAGTAGAAACCCAAATTGGCAAATATTTCGAGATCCTCAAATTTTAGCTTAAAGGAAAATTATATTAAATTATTGAGAAATAAGAAAAAAAATTATGGGTATCATATTTCAAAAATTAAATAAAATCATAGTTTTTCGGTCCAACTTTATGTTTCGCATATTCGTCAACTATTTTCACATTGCCAATTTGGTTTAAAATTTCAAACGCTGTTTATTTTTAATTGCTTATTTTTCATATACATTTTTAAAAAAGATCCATTTTCGCCGTTTTCACAGAGTTATACCCCCTTAATATTGTGAGAATTGCCTACTGATCTATTGAACTAAAAAAAATAATTCTTATGTTAGGTTTCTTAATTAGAAATCCCTCCTAAAGTAAGCACGCATAAAGATTCAACTTGATTCTTCCTCTGAAAAGTACTTATATAGTTTGTGCATAGCCACTAAGAAAATGTTCCGTAATATATTTCACCTTTGTGTTTACATACGGATTCAAATATTATATTTTTCCGATATATTTTGGTTTGTTTTTGAGGATATATGATCAATAATATTGCCGGCCTTTAAAATATACCATTTATTACTTTTATGTCTATGTCTAAGCGTTTTTTCTGAACTATCTATATCTTCTGTTATTTCGCAATCACTTTTCTCAGAAGAACTATTTGGAATTATCGGACGCCCCTATATGTTTTGGGTAACTTCTGTTATTAAGATAATTTTTGCACAGGAAAATATAATTATTTGATAAAAAGCGTAATTCATTTAATTAAAAATCATTTTAAGACCCCGAAGCCTATAAATATTTCAAGGCCCTACGCGGCTGGCTTAAAAAACCTTATCGTATTCATATACTGGGCTTTTCTTAGCAAGAAACACTTCCCTATATTTGAAACATGTAGGAATCGTCTTTGGATGTTGTATTTCTTTATGATGTAAATCAGACTTCTCCATAATTATTTAGTTTTTATTGCTAAGGATATGTTTAATTCGTTATCAAAGCTTTTTTCGAAAGTTAAGAGGAAATAAAAGGCACGGAGTAATAGGGTTTTGTTTAAGGATTTTCAATTTTTTTTGACACACTGAATTCTGTACGTTTAAAAATGAAAATCTACTCCACACACCATATCATCCAAATACAACGAAACTGAAATGCATGCAACTGCTAATACTTGCAATAATCTACGACTTAGATTTAATTTGCAGATTCATTCTGAAAGAAAAGTGAACTCATCCATAACACCTGCAAATGGTCGTAGTATATGGTTCCTGCTTTCATTCATTTATCCATTTTTCTTTCAAAAATGCAACAACTTGGAGAATATGTGTTTTATTAGGCTTTGATACTGAGGGTTTCTTTAAGAAAAAAATGATTCAGTATAGGATTTTATAGCATATTCGAATATCTTCTGACAGTGCGTGTTTGCTGGCAAAACCATAGCATAAAGAATATATGTATAGCACGGACACTCTGAGCTGTCAAAAAAAACATGAGCAGAAACATGCAAAAATTACCCCTTCTTCAAAAACAGCGCTCTAATTTTCGTTTCTAAACTTGCGCGTGAAAGAACGAAAAAGAACACACAGCGAAATTATTCCACATGTGGAATTGGGCAAATGTATTGTGGCGAGGTCGCAATTGTGTGTCAGCAATTCGTTTACGCTTACACGCCGCGACCGAATTAGTGTGAGAGTACCATGTGTGCCGATGCAAATTAGAACACTGATTAGTCTGCACAATTCCACACAACGCGTTGTATAACAGATGTGCAGCAATTTGGTTCTAATGTCCGTGCTACTTAATATCTGTGCTATGATCAAAACTCAGCCAAGATATATAGTCAAGAAAGTATATGATATTCCGAGTATCCACATAGCAGTGCGGCTGACGTCACATGGAGAAGAAAGTGTCTAGTTGAAATTGCAACGACACGTTGCTCTTTATCAGTTTTTCTACTAGGAGGGAAAAATGTCCACGTATCGAGAAAATCTAGTTGCATGGCAGTGAATGAATCTGGGAGAGAAAGGCGTGAAATGCTCATTCATGAAAACTTCCAAAGTGCAAATAGGGAAAGGAAAAATCAAATATTTTAGAATAATATTACTGACACCAAACACTGCATTGTCGCCAAAGTCTCATTAAATATAAAAACAATATTTGCCGAATAAATGAAAAGTGTACAACAATTGGGAGACTTCAATCGTCCACATTTATCTTTCGTAGCTGATGACAAGGATAACTTCAAACTTCCCGTAAACATAAAAGACTCCACCGACGTAAATCTTGTTAGCACTTTTTATGGCAATGATTTGCAGCAAGCAGCTCCGACGCCCAATCAAAATGGTAATTAATTAGACTTGATCTTCACCAATTTTTATGACGATGTGGTGGTCAGCTCAACTATTGATGGAGAAAACCTCTTCGTTAACATTAAGCACCACTCAGCTTTTACCGTTGAGCATCGCACCACAGATCTGAAATCTTCGAAATCATACAATGATCATATTGTATATGACTTTCGCAATGCTGACTACCCAGGCATCAAGAACTGCTTAGCTAGTATTGACTGGGACATCACTCTTTCAGCATTAGATGTTGAGGACTCTGTGTCCTTATTTCATCATATAATTTTTGACGCCATTGAAAGATTTGTCCCCAAAATAAAGAAACGGTACAAACTATCCGAGCCTTGGCTGGATAGAGATCTCAGACACAATCAAAGAAACAAAATGTATAAAACATTAAAAAGTAACAAGCCGCAAGGTGCGACCCTTGAGGTCCACACGGTCAACTTCCCAGTAATATCTACATAAACATCAACAACATTACAACAATGAGAGGTATTCATAGTAGCAGGAATGAATTAATATGAATCAAATCGTCTACGGGAGGGTCCATTGATTACGTAAGGTTTTTGGTCGATGAGGACAGATTGAATATTCACGCGGATCAATCGGTGGGGGCCTTTTCGGTCTTGAAAATTTTTGTTGGTTTTCAAATTTAAGGGGTTTTTTTAATTAAAAGACTATTAAAACTATCAAAAACCTGCTCAAATTTTGCAATATTTTAAAACTTTGATTGAATTTATAACATTTTTTTAGAATAAAAGATATAAAGTAATAGCATTCGTATGAACCCTCTTTACATGGTAACTTTGAATGATTTTTTTATTTTTAATTTAGTTTTTTTCATAATCATGGAATAAGTTTTGCCGGTTTCTCTTCAAACCCTGATAAGCATGTATAAATTTTATAAACATTTAAAACTGTGCTGTGCAAATCAGGTTAAAAAATATTTTTTATGAAAAAAATATATTTTTTTGCATTTTCTTCTATTAAATAAAAACAAAGGCTGAAACGAGTTTTTATAATGTTAAAAACTTCACAAAGATGTTAATACACGTCAACTGACGCCTTAAAGATGCAAATATTATATCTGGTTCGTGAGATATAGTGAATGATAAAAATGACCTTGAAAATCATGATGACTTTTAATGATTTTTAATTTTTAATTTAATTTTTTACTTTTTCGTGAGAAAAAGTTTTGATGGTTTTTCTACAAACATTGTTTGGAGTATGTAAAATTTATAAACATTGTCTACTACATTTCGCAAATCAGGCTAAAAATTTATTGTTTTTGAAAAAAATCACAATTTTTTGCACTTTTTTTTAAAAAATTAAAAAACGGCTCCAACGATTTTTTTCAAAATTTGTTTCAAAATTTGATAGGTTCACACAAATGTTAATACGCGTTGATTGACAGCTTAACCATGCGAATCGTATGTTTGGTTCGCGAGATATGTATAACGCACGACAGAAATGACCTTGAAAATCATGATGCCTGTAAATGAATTTTTATTTTTTATTTAAATTTTTACGTTATCATGAGAAAAAGTTTTGATGTTGTTTTTACAAACATTACTTGAAATGTATAAATTTTATAAAAATTAAATACTGTGTTTCGTAAATCAGGTTGAAAATTTATTGTTTATAAAAAAAACCTAATTTTTTGCACTTTTTTTTCTTAAATTAAAAAACGGCTCCAACGATTTTTTTTCGAAACTTGACAGATTCACGTGAATGTTAATACACGTCGATTGACACCCTTATCATGCAAATCGTATGTTTGGTTCGCGAGATATAACGCATGACAGAAATGACCTTCAAAGGGTCAAAACAGCAAACCCCCCCGACCAAAGTATCCCAAAAACTAATCAGCTCTTAAGATTGCAAAGACGCTTCGATTGACGCCCATTAACGAAGTCGATACGACTTTGTTTACGTGAGTTATGCTCGTAGAAAAAAGTGTCCACGAACGTACGTACGTACGTACGTACGTACGTACACACACACACACATACATCTCCCTTTCTAAAAACACTTTATATATACTCTATAGACCTCAAAACGTAAAGAAATGTTGAAAATTTCAATTTCGATTTTCGAGGCGATTACAAGAACTTCCCATATACTGGGAAGTTAATAAAAGCCATGCCAATGACGTGATCAAGGAGAAATACGCTATTTTGGCTAACGAATTTTCCACTAAATCCCATGAAGCGTATAAAAATTATGTCACCATTACTGGAGAAAATATTATTCAGAATCCAAAAAAGTTCTTTGATTTCGTAAATATTAAGAGAAAAGCATCGGGATATCCGACTACAATGACTAGACGTGGGAATACGTCGTCAAATAGTCAAGTAATTTGTGATCTACTTGCTGATCATTTCCAAGAAGCTTTTCATCCTGCTAGCCTACCTAAGTCTATTGATTTGGAAGACTTTCGGACTATTCGGACACAGGTTGTTAAAGACATGAGTCTGAATATCGATGATATTAGAAAAGCCATCAAAGAGCTGGACCTAAATAAAGGCCCTTCACCAGATCAACTTCCACCTTTGTTCCTATACCATTGTTCTTACCTAGTCCTGCCACTTCACATCATCTTTAACAAATCTCTCTCGTCAGGTGTCTTTCCGAGTTGTTGGAAACTTTCCAATGTCATATCCATTTTTAAAAGCGGAGATAAACACTCTATTGAAAATTATAGAGGAATTGCAATCCTTTCAACTATACCTAAGTTGTTTGAAAAGCTGTTATGTGATAAACTCACGAAAACAGTTGACCCGCTTCTAAATGAACAACAGCACGGATTCCGAAAAGGCCGCTACACGGCTACCAACTTTATGCTGTTAATCTCAGATACTCTTAAGGCGATGGAACAGGGGCAGCAAATTGACACAGTTTACACTGATTTTAGCAAAGCCTTTGATAGTGTCGATCATGGCATTCTAAAATGTAAATTACAGAAATTCGGTATTCAGGGGTCTCTGCTAGATTGGCTACATTCATACCTTTCTAATCGAAGTCAATTTGTCAAATTTCGAGGCGACAAATCAAAAAAGATAAAAGTCACTTCGGGCGTACCTCAGGGTAGTCATCTCGGCCCTCTCCTTTTCAACATTTTCGTGTCTGATTTGTCTGAAGAATTGTCGGACATACCTCATCTATTTTACGCAGATGATTTGAAAATTTATCACACCATCGATTCACAAAAAGATGTGTTGTTCCTTCAATCGAAGCTATTATCGCTTCAACAATGGTGCAAACGTAACAAACTTCACCTTAACACTAGCAAATGTCAAGTCATTAGCTTTTCGTGGAAAAAAATTCCTTTGAACAGCACATACCTTCTTAACGACAAACATTTAGCAAAAGTAGATAGGGTCGTTGATCTCGGGATTGTTCTGGACCAAAAAATACGCTTCACTACTCATTACGACACTATACTAGCTAAAGCTACAAAGCAGCTCGGCTTTATTAAGAGACGCGCCAAAGAGTTTAAGAATGTTTGGGTAACTAAATCCTTGTACACTTCCCTTGTCCGACCGCTATTAGAATACGCATGTATTGTCTGGAATCCGATATTTGAGGTACATAGCGATAGATTTGAATCAGTGCAAAAGCAATTTCTTCTCTTTGCCTTAAGGAATATGTACAACCCAAATACCTTTAATCAATTGCCACCGTACATGCACATGCTCGGTCTTCTTAATCTAACCACTCTGTCATCCAAAAGAATGATCGCGTGCTGCTGCTTCGCCTTAGATGTCATTCAGGGTAGGATTCATGCAGAGTTTCTATCAAGGCAATTTATATTTAACGATATAGTTAGACAAACGAGACACACCCGTTTGCTCAAAGAAACTCAGCACAGCACTACCTATGCAGAAAATGAGCCCATCAACAGATGCTGCAAGTTATTTAACAGTATGGGTAGACAGTACACATCCAACATCACTAAGGCCTCTTACAAATTAAACCTGATAAGGGCCCTTCCGAAACTCCCTCCACTCTCCAACTCACTTTCCTTAGTTTTATAATTACTTTTAACTATTTTTAACTTTTGACTGTACGTATTAAACTGTACTATATTTATGCCTTGCTTTGGCTTTAAATAAATAAATAAATTAACAGTTTGCTCTCCGTATTATTTATCTTCACTTTTTTTATGACTGCTACTGTTACAAGCCACTGCAGCATAAATTGTCATTTAAAACAGGATTTTCAATTTCGATTCTTCGAATTCTGATAATCAACACTCACATCCGGTTAAACGTCAGCTAAAACCTGCGACGCGTTTCCAGTGTCGAATCTATTTCAAATTTCCAACTGTCACATGTCAATCTGTTTAGGACTGCTTGACTTCAGGTTTTTGATTCGGCTGCAATAGAGACCTGGGCGGATCTGTTAGCAGTTGGCTGTTGAGGGGGGCACACTGATTTGTGCAGAAAAAGTTGTGGAATAACTCGTATAACAATAATTGGCTTACCCTCCCTCTCAAAAAAGTCGGGAACATTAATAAAAAAATCGAAATGTTTAAAAATTATAAAAAATTGAGTTTTTCTCACTTTTCTCACTCCTAACTTTAAAATGGTTCCTTTTTTTGCAAAGTTGGGAGAAAATAAAAGCTGCCTAATTAAACTTTTTATGAGAGATTATTGGTTAAGAATTTTAAAAACTCTTACCCTTGCCTTAAAACAGCAATAAACATAAAAACGACGAAAAAACCTTTTATATTTAATTTTTTTCTAACCACTTAGAATGCACCAAGGAACTTCATAAATCACCTAGAAATATTTTATAATATAATAAAACAGCGAACAAATTTTCATCAAAATTGATTCAGTAGATTTTGCATAATAATTTTGCAATCTAAATTTATTTAAAAAAATTCAAACTTTTTAAAATCTTGCAAGTCAGAAACTGAAGCACTTAAAAGTTTTTTAACATATAAAAGAGCACTGCACCTATCAAATACACTTTACAAAATTTAAATTGAATTATTAGGGCGGCCTCAAGAATTTCTGCTAAACTTGGTAATAAACTCTAAAACAATGCGGGGCGGCTGCGGTTTCAGTCGTTGGAGCCATACTTTTATGGATTTGCTACATTAAGGGTCAATTGCACCGTACGTATGATTCTATTAAATTTTGGGAAAAAAATGTAGCTGTTTTTGAATTTAATAAAAAAGTGCGAACAATTTGGTTTTTTTTATAAAAATAAATTTTCAATCTGCCTTGCGCAACAAGTAGTCAATGTTTATAAAATTTAGTTATTCAAACCAGTTCTTGAAAAAAAATTTAGTGATGCTTTTTTCATGAAATCAAAAAAAAAATTAAAAACAAGCCGTGAGGCGCGACCCTTCGGGTCCACACGGTCGACTTCCCAGTAATATCTACATAAACATTAAATACATTAAACTCAATAATAATTTTGAAAATAATATTACTTTGAATAATAATAATGATAGGAATCATAACAGTAATTGTAATGAATTAATATTAATCATATCATCTACGGGAGCGTCCATTGATTACATAAGGTTTTTGGGGAAGGGGGTACATTGATTTGATTGAATATTCACGCGGATCAATCGGTGGGGGCCTTTTCTACGTTATTTGTCATTTTTATATCGATGCTTGAAGGACAGAAGAGCGCTAGCAAAAATGAAAGCAGTTTTTGTTATTACGCCCACTGTAGAGATTTTGTCGCGTGATGCCGTCGCGATAGTTGCGTTCAAATTTGCCATCATTCCGGCATAATCACAGAATTTATATTTTTTCACGATTTTGCGTAAATGAGATTGATAATTATTTCTTATTTTCTGTTGGTCTTGAAAAATATATAATATGCAGTCAAAAATAGGTTCAATTGCATGTAAAAAGTAAAAAGGAAGTAATTGAAATCTTGCGATTACTAAAGAATAAATCTACTAAAAATACAATTTTTTATTTGAAGACAGCTTTTTAAAGCATATGATCTTGCAAAGTATTGACAACAAAACATTTTACCATTCAAAACGTTGATTACCACAAATGCAAATTTGATTGAAATTTTTCTGATTTTCAAAATTGAAGCAGTCTTTTTATTAAAATTAAAACACTCTTAAAACTATTAGAAATCTGCTCAAATTATGCGAATATTATAACACTTTGATTGAGTTTACAACAACGTTTTTAGAATAAAAGATATTGAGTAATATCATTCGTATGAACCCTCTTTAAATGGTAACTTTGAATGATTTTTCATTTTTAATTTAGTTTTTTTCATAATCATGGAGAAAAGTTTTGCTGGCTTCTCTTCAAAAACTGACAAGAATGTATAAATTTTATAAACTGGAATTACTGTGCTGTGCGAATTAGGTTTAAAAATATTTTTTTTGAGAAATTCCAATTTTTCGCATTTTCTTTTATGAAATTAAAAAACAGTTGAAACAATTTTTTTATAATGTTAAACACATCACAAAAATGTTTACACACGTCTATCGACACCTTAATGATGCAAATATTATATCTAGTTCGTGAGATATAGTGAATGACAGAAATAACCTTAAAGGCATCCTGACTGTTAATGATTTTTTATTTTTTATTTAATGTGCGTTGTAATCATGAGAGAAAAGTTTAAAAATACTTTTACAAGCACTGCTTGGAGTATATAAATTTTATAAAAATTGATTACTGTGTTTCATAAATCGGGTTAAAAATGTATTGTTTATGAAAAAAACTTAATTTTTTGTACTTTTTTTTCTTAAATTAAAAAACAGCAACAAGGATTTTTTTAAAATTCGACAGATTCACAAAAATGTTAATACGCGTTCATTGACCCCTAAATGATTCAAATCGTATGTTTGGTTCGCGAGATATAACGCATGACAGAAATGACCATGAAAATCACGATGACTGTTAATTATTTTTTTTATTTTTTATTTAATTTTTTTTTATCATGAGAAAAAATTTTAATGTCCTTTTTAGAAGAACTGTTTGGAGTATATAAATTATATAAACATTGATTACTTGGACTTGAAAATAAGATTAAAAGTTTATTGTTTTTGAAAAAAACCCAATTTATTGCACTTTTTTTAAAAAATTAAAAAACAGCTTCAACAATTTTTTTTCAAAATTTGATAGAATTACATAAATGCCAATACGCGTCGGTTGACACCTTGATCAAAACAATCGTATGTTTGGTTCGCGAGATATAACGTATGACAGAAATGACCTTCAAACGGGCAAAACAGCAAACCCCCCCCCCCCCCCCCCGACCGAAGTTTCCCAAAAACTAATCACCTCTTAAGATTGCAAAGACGCTTCGATTGACGCCCATTAACGAAGTCGATACGACTTTGTTTACGTGAGTTATGCTCGTAGAAAAAAGTGTCCACGAACGTACATACGTACGTACACACACACACACACATAAATGCAGAAAAGTGAGATAGTGACTTTTGAACTTAGAAACGTGGGAAAAGTGGCCCCTGAATGCAAAATAAAGATAGTGACTTTCATTTTCTACGCGAAAAACAGTGATTCACATAATAATAATTCCTTTGTATCTATATGGAGACAGTGACTCTTTTTATAATTTTTGTTTATAATTAGTACTGACTCTCATTAAAAAAATTCTCAACATGGCATCCAATAGTGCCTCAGTGAAGATCCGTCGAAAACGTGAGAACCCGCGGGCTAACCTAGTTTCCCGGCCTTTGCAGGTACGATTAGAGCGGTCTAATGCCGAAAAAGTGATGCTTCGCAAAAAGATCGAAGAACTCACAAACCAAGTGAACATTTTAACGCTGCGACTAAATGCTCAGACGAATCCAGTAGCAAGTACATCAACAATGCGCACTGAGTCCTTGCCCGCGAATACGTCAACGGAAGCGCTAAAATTCACTCCATCAAATGAAATGGAGTGCGAAGTTGGACATGGTGACGAGTTCATCGAAGTGATGAAAAAGAAAAATCGGAAAGCAGCAACGAAGCAAAGCGATGCTAAGCCAGCGAAGATTCTTGAAGTACCATCACAACCCTTGCAAGCACCACCAAAAAAAGCAAGTAAGATGCCACCCATTAATACTTTCGGTCAAAATGGAAGTGACCTAGTAAAGCTGCTAAACAAAAACAGCGGTATATCGGAGTTTCAGCTCAAGCGAGTTTCACCCGAAAAAGTAGTTTTGAAGGTTAACACCTTAAAGGACTACGAGGCTGCAAAAGGAGCGTTGGACCAAGTGAATGCTCCCTACTACACCTTCACTCCGAAGGAAGTAAAAACGCAGACCTTCTTACTTAAAGGGTTAGGATGCGAAGAAAGCCCCGAAGAAGTGCTAGAGATGCTGAAAGCAGCCAACACCAGCATCGAATTTCTGTCGGTTACCCGCTTTGCGACAAGGAAGTCTACGATAGAAAAAAGGATATTGCCAATGTTCATCGTGCAACTACCACATACGGCACAGGCCAGCGAGCTCAACAATATAAAGTTTTTAAACTTTCAAGCTATCCGCTGGGAACGGCTCCAGCGGAAAGAATTAATGCAATGCTATCGTTGCCAACGGTTCGGCCATTCATCTGTCAACTGTCGCATGCAGTTCCGATGCGTGAAATGCAGCCAAAATCATGAGCCACAGCAGTGTCAGCTCCAACCAACCGACGGCAAAGAAAAAGTATACTGCATAAATTGTGCGCAGTATGGGCATCCAGCGTCATTTCGAGGCTGCCCAGCATTCAAGAAGGCAGAAAGCGCTACAAAAAAAGCAACATCACAAACAGCTGCACCACACCAGTCAACCAACAGGCAACCATCCATCAGCGTAAGGCCAGGCGTCTCTTTCGCAGCAATGGCAAGAGGAGGATCAACGACTCCCGCAACCCCAATAACGCCAGCAGAGACTAATCAGCAGTCATCAACTAGCATCACAGGCATGTTACTGCAAATAGTCAGTAAGCTGGATATATTGAATAACGTAGTTAAGACAAATACAAATAACATAAACTTACTTTTCAGCAGCGCAGGTCTGAACCATGTCGGACACTAATCGCGGCGCGCCGTTCTTAGCGATTGATGAGCTGAAGCTCATTTCGATCAACGTCAATTCCATCGCGACGATTCACCGCCGGTCGAATCTGCTCGATTTTGTTGTCAGGCAAAAGCCTGATCTCGTGTTACTCACAGAAACCCGCCTCAATCCGAGACATTCTGTGACATTCAAAGATTTTGAATTCGTGAGAAACGATAGGGCCAATTGTGACGGGGGAGGCGGTACCGGGATTCTGGTCAGAAGGCCGTATCGTTTCACGGTGGTGGAAAGAGCCGAATTCAAAGTCTTTGAATGCCTGGAAGTCTCAGTCATCAAGTTTCCCCTGCTGGGCGGCGATAACTTGTTTGTTATCTCCGCTTATGCAGCCGGAAACAATAAACCCAAGTTCCGCGACGAATTCCATTCCCTGTTCCAGATACTCGAACTGGATAGGCTGCACAATTTCTATGTGCTTGCCGGCGACCTGAACGCCAAGCACAAATCGTGGCTGAACGCCACCAACAACCCGAGAGGTGTATTCCTGGAATCGTGGGTAACACAGAGCCAGATGGAGTACAGGTGTCGACTCTATGGGCCGGAGAGTGCGACCCTTCCGAGGGCGAACTCCTATCTGGATCTGTGCATAGCTGATGCGCGACTATGCTTCAAGAAACTGAGTCCTCAACGGAGGCTGCAAACACTTCCTTATGATAGCGATCATAACGCTATCGTAATGGAAGTGCAGCATGAGAAAGATGAGGTTTTCCTCCTTCCGGCGCAAGCTGGAGGTCACAGGTTGAATCTCAAGAAAACGGATTGGAAGAAATTCCAAACGAGGTTTGATCGGGAGTATCTGAAGGAATGCCCTCCTTCAGGTGATAACCCGCGCTGCATGGTGCCTACTGACAGAAATCTGACTATTGAGGAGATAGAGAGCTATCTCTCAAAGTTGGACAATCTGACGTTGGACACTATGGAACGAGTGGTGCCGAAGATCAAGCCTCGGAACAACATGGAGGGATACGATACCCCAGTCATCAAACGACTGAAAAAGTTGAAAAGCCTCCTTCTAACGCGCATCAACACGATTTATCGGCGATTCCAGGACTACAACCATCCGACTTTAGGATTGTTGAAATCGCTCCTGAGGAATGTCCGGAATTTAGTCCGACAGAACTACAGGAACGAGGTCAACAGCCAATGGTCGGATAAACTGCGGGGCATCTCGCACAAGGATCCGGACCAGATGTACGCGCAGGTCAACAGCCTGTTTCGTAAAAAATCTCGCGCTACCGTACCGAATCTCAACGTATCGGCAGATGAATTGGATCTACTGGCTGGTGCAGGAATCGACACGCAAGCAGCGGTTGTGGACGCGCAAGGCAACCGCGTTGTGAGTGACGATGCTCAGAAGCTGGAGCTAATCGGAGCCCATTTTGAATCGGTCCATCAGCCACACCCGGAACGTGGGAGCAAACGACTCTCCGAAGTCGTCGAAGCCAAGGTTTCTGACTTCAAGGCAAGCCTGAACGGCACGCCACTTCTCCATTTCGATGACACACTTCAGGCCGACTCGATACCGGATGATGTCTTGGACGGATACTTCATCTCTTATGATGACTTACTCATCATATTCAGATCGGTAAACACCAAGAGATCATCAGGCCTCGATGGCATTCCCAATGTTGTTCTTCGACACATACCCGACGTCGCAATCCGAAGTTATTGCATCTTGTTCAACAATATGTTGAACAGATCGTACTTTCCTGAGAGGTGGAAGCGAGCCAAAGTCTTTCCGATTTTGAAGAAAGGCAAGGCCGCTTCCAGCGCGAAGAGCTACCGCCCAATCAGTTTGCTGCCGAATGTCAGCAAGGTGTTTGAGGTGGTGCTCAATCGAGCACTAAATGTGCATCTCAGGAGGAACGACCTGATAGCGAATTGCCAGTTCGGCTTTAGAACTGGCCACTCGACCATCCATGCGATAGCTAAGGTCACGTCGGACGTGTGTTGGAGGATAAACGGCGGAGAATGCGTCGGAGCGTGTCTCATCGATATGGAGAAGGCTTTTGACTCCGTGTGGCTGGATGGGCTGATTTTCAGGCTCCTTAAGCTCAATTTCCCTCGACAACTCGTCGCCACGATGTGCAGTATGTTGTATGGCAAATCATTTGTCATAACAGACGGAAAACTTACCACAACTCGCGATTTCAAGGTCTTGAATGGCTTGCAGCAGGGTACAGTTACTGCACCCACGCTGTTCTCGATCTTCATCAGCCCCCTTCTGAACACGTTTGACTTTAATCGGTCACCGAAAAGGTCGTTGGTAGCTTTTGCCGACGACCTCATAGCCTACACGGCGGACGCAAAAGCGTCAGTCGTTCAGAAGGAACTTCAAGGGATGTTCAACGACATTCAGTTCTTCACGAACAATTGGCGGATGAAGATTAATGCGCAGAAATGCGAAACAATTTTGTTTCGCCGTACCCTGCAGCACGCCAATCGAGACCTGAAGCGTTGTTGGAGAGATTTCCACATCACGGCGAACGAGGGCGAGGCGAGCGCTGAGCGTGTCCCTCACGGCACGTGCGTGCGATACCTAGGTGTGTACCTGGATCAGCACCTGTACCTCTACCACCATGTAGATATCATGTTGGAGCGGGCGCGAAGGATGTTAATGTCTCTGCGACGGCTCTTCTTCTCCAAACACATCGACGCTGATGTCAAGTTGACTTGCTATAAGACTCTGGTCAGACCGATTCTGACATATGGATGTCCGATTTGGTATAACCAGAGTCCCAGCACAATGGAGAAGCTAAGAGTCTTCGAGAGACGGATCCTTCGTGCCTGCATCGGAGTGTACAGAAAAGCTGAGACAGGCTACTTGCACCACGTCTCCAATCAGGAGATCTATGACATCGCTGAGGTACCGAGAGTCGACACAGTAGTCGTGAGATTGATCCGGAATCACGTCGTCAGGTCCGCGTCCTTGCGTGAGAACCCCTGGGTTTGGCAGCCATACTATCCAAACGATGTTTACTTCGAGCAATGTCTCACTACGGGCTTCATCCCCCCCGAAGCATTCGTGTATCTGGACGGGAATGGATACATTCTTGATTCTCTTGGTTGCCCGATTATATACCATGTATATAGGCGGGCAACCGACAAGAAAATAGAGTACGTTGCGGAAATGGATTCGAGCAGATCGAGCGCGCTGTGGCGTTACTCATTCGCGAGGTTTGACGTTGATCGAAGTGACCGCGACCGTTACCGCTATTGGTGGTTGAAAGAATAATATTAGTGTCCGACATGGTTCAGGCCTGAAATGAATTGTAAATATATCTATTATTAACAAACGATGTTAGTTTTAAGGACTTTTGTCAATAGAGTTAAGTATTTTTACAACGTGGGTCTATGTCTGCTGGCAGACATGGACTCACACTTAGTCTGTAAGCTAATATTAAGTTTATTCGGAGGAGTGTCTGCAGGCAGAAACAAATCCATATAGGTTAGTTTAGGATTAAGTAGGTTAGGTTAAGTTATGATTATTCAATTGTTTTTTTTTTTATATTTTTCAATTGTTTAAATGATTATTTTGACCAAAGTAAGAATGAGATGTATATATTTAATTATTAAACTATGAGAACGAATAAACTTTGAGTGCCCTAGTGGCCATTTAGTTTTTAAGTTAGAGGATAATTCGTAGGCTTAAGAATTTTGTTAATTGTTAAAAATCAAAAAGACCAATAAAGCCATTTTAAAACTAAACTAAAAAAACACACACACACATACATCTCTCTTTCTAACAACACTTTATATATACTCTATAGACCTCAAAACGTAAAGGAATGTTGAAAATTTCAATTTCGATTTTCGAGGCGATTACAAGAACTTCCCACATACTGGGAAGTTAATAAGAAACCATTATAGTTCATCAAGTAAAAACGGTCGACACGAACAATTTTACCTGATTTCTCTTATTCTAATGGCATTGTTGTTATGTCAATCAATACATACTAATATTTGCATAATTTGAGCAAATTTTTAATAATTTTCACAGAAGGGTTTTTTTTTATTTTAGTGAAAGCAACTGCAAAAAACCAAAGTCTTGGTATATAGAAAAATCAATCATTTGCATTTGTGGTAATCATCACTTTGAAAGATGAAATGTTTTAAAGATATCATAATAAACAGAAAAACCAACTTTTCAAGATTGCATTACATATTCATACAAAACAATACACCGTTCATATCTATAATGATAAAAGTTGATAAAAACAATATTACCTTATTTCAGTTATTGTGGTTTCAAAAGAAGTCATTTCTATCTAATTTGCTATTGTGTGAATCATTGCTTTTCGAAATGTTTAAAGTTCCCATCAAATAAAGCATCTTGGTTTTCTTATATTTCTTTAAAAAAAACATCCATACAGAAACAATAAACAATTAATATGTATAATGAATGAAGTACCATTTGCCAAATGTTTGAAGTTCATTCATTGTGAGGGTAAGATTTCAGTTTCTTCTTCTTCTATTTTTAGTAAAAAAAATTATGTTAGACATCGAATTTGTACTGCTTATAACATGTTTTAAGATCAACTTAAGAAATGATTATTATTATTAACTTCCCAGTATATGGGAAGTTCTTGTAATCGCCTCGAAAATCGAATTTGAAATTTTCAACATTTCTTTACGTTTTGAGGTCTATAGAGTATATATAAAGTGTTTTTAGAAAGGGAGATGTATGTGTGTGTGTGTGTGTACGTACGTACGTACGTTCGTGGACACTTTTTTCTACGAGCATAACTCACGTAAACAAAGTCCGATAGACTTCGTTGAGGTGTCAATCAAAGCGACTTTGCAATTTTAACAGCTGATTAGTTTTTGGGATACTTCGGCTGGGGGGGTTTGCTGTATTGACCGTTTGAAGGTCATTTCTGTCATGCGTTATATCTCGCCAACCAAACATACGATTTGCATGGTAAAGGTGTCAATCAACGGGTATTAGCATTCGTGTTAATCTATCAAATTTTAAAAAAAATCGTTGCAGCCGTTTTTTAATTTAAGAAAAAAAAAGTGCAAAAAATTAGGGTTTTTTTCATAAACAATAAACTTTTAACCTGATTTGCGTGATTTAGTAGAATATGTTTATAAAATTTATATACTCCAAACAATTTTTGTAGAAACATCATCAAATCTTTTTCTCATGATTGCGTAAAAAATTAAATTAAAATTAAAAAAATATTAAAAGTCATCATGATTTTCAAGGTCATTTTTATCATTCACTATATCTCACGAACCAGATATAATATTTGCATCCTTAAGGTGTCAGTTGACGTGTATTAATATCTTTGTGAAGTTTTTAACATTATAAAAACTCGTTTCAGCCTCTTTTTTTTAATTTAATAGAAGAAAATGCAAAAAATTATAGTTTTTTTCATAAAAAATATTTTTTAACCTGATCTGCACAGCACAGTTATACCTGTTTATAAAATGTAAACATTCTTATCAAGTTTTGAAGAGAAACCGGCAAAATTTTCTTTCTTGATTATGAAAAACTAAATGAAAAATAAAAAATCATTCAAAGTTACCATTTAAAGAGGGTTCATACGAATGCTTTTACTTTATTTTTTTTATTCTAAAAAATTGTTGTAATTTCAATCAAAGTTTTAAAATATTTGCATAATTTGAGCAGATTTTAAATAGTTTTTATAGTCTTTTAATTAAAAAAAAAATGCTTAAAATTTTAAAACCAACAAAAATTTTCAAGACCAAAAAGGCACCCACCGATTGATCTGCGTGAATATTGAATCTGTCCTCATCGACTAAAAACCTTACGTAATCAATGGACCCTCCCGTAGACGATATGATTCATATTAACTCATTCCTGTTACTGCTATGAATATCTCTCATTGTTGTAATGTTATTGATGTTTATGTAGATATTACTGGGAAGTTGACCGTGTGGACCTCAAGGGTCGCGCCTCGCGGCTTGTTAATTTGGCATTTATTGTATTAAAGTAATGCATATCTTGAGTCAGTTAATGCCTTTATCTTCACTCTTTCAGCTCAAGATGACAATTGTTCAAAAAAGAAACATCGCCGCAATCGAACAACATTCACGACATATCAATTGCACGAATTGGAAAGAGCCTTCGAGAAATCCCATTACCCCGACGTTTATTCTCGCGAGGAACTGGCTATGAAAGTTAACTTACCAGAAGTAAGAGTTCAAGTAAGTACTCGGTATGAAAGTTTTATAGAAATAAAAATCAATTATTCAAACTTAGAAAAAGCAATTTTCGAATTTGTATCTTAAATAGAAACTAATCATAAAGCAAGTGAAAAAATGAGTTCAATCAATGAACCCAGTTAAAAATAAATTGATACTTTACAATGTCCATGTATCAATGCGTGACATGTTAAATTTTGATGACAGTGATTTTTTATTTGGTACGAGTAAGTTTAAGTTGTTTTCATTATAACTGTTGCAGATTTTTGAAAATTGTTGATTCCCATGCATTCTTTCACGAATAAAACGAGCTTGTTTTCGGTAGTTTTGTGTACCAATTATTTTCATCAGCTGACTAGCTGCTTTATACACACTTTACCTAATTATTGCAGTAATCACAACAGCACGAATTCGGTCGGGGACCTAAGATTATGTTAAAATTACCTTATTTACGTGACCAACGGAACACTAGGAAGTGAATTGGTCAGCAACATGCTGGCTAGTGATCTTTACCCTGATTTGACAAATTGGGTTCCAGCCTCAAATGTTATTTCCCAAAATCAATTACAACCAAGCAGCTTCGAATCTGCTGCACGATGCACATGACAAACCGCTCTAAACACTATAGTACAGTCAAAGCGTCTGAATTTTGACGTAAACCGTGCATTTTGGGTAGGCAGAATTTTTTTTAATGTAATGCGTGGGCAATGGTATAGATAGCTTAGGTTCAAGTTTCTGGGATCGCATCCTGTCTTTTGGGCTCCATCTTCAAAACAAAAGAAATTGGGGCACCCTCATATCTCCTAAACCATGGCTCCCATAAGGAAGTTGAGTATGGCAAACTTACGTAGAATAAAATGTCTAGCAAGTCGTTGATACATCACTTATACGTTGGGTCAATAATAAAAAAGTTATAAGCTATGAACCCCACACAAAAAGGGGGAAACATCTTTCGGGCGCCACAACTTTTTTAATTTCACGTTTAACGCGAAACACGTTGGGATACTTTTCTAAGATAATTCTGTCACAAATCTTTGCGGTATTGATTGGTACAATCACTGCTCATTAACGGGAGTTATTCCATCCTAATGGGGAGAAAGTCACGTGAAAACCCCGTTTTTAGGCCAAATAATCGGTTTTTGATCGCAAACCCCCCGTTGCGAAACTCGCGCAGCATTTTGGAAGGCAGCCAGATTTTTGACGCAATGTGCAGTATGTCTTACTGTGAGCTTAAATCCAAGTTTCTGGGGTCGCAGCTCCAATCATCTGGGCTCCATCTTGAAAACAAACAAAAACTGAGGCACCCCTATATCTTCGAAACCAAGGCTCCCACAAGAAAGTTGTGTATGGCAAACTTGCGTAGAATTAAGATTTTAGCAAGCCGGTGATACATCACTTTCACGTGCCATCAATAATTAAAAAGTTATAGGGCTAAAACAACATCCAAAAAGGGGGGATCATTTTTCGCGCCGCAACTTCTTTGTTTCCCCTATTACCGCGAAATTCGTTCGAAAATAGCTTTTAGACAGTTTTATCACCAAACGTTTGCGGTATTGCTTGTTTGATCACTGTACCATGTCGTGAGTTATTGTGTCTCGAAGGGGGACAAGTCATAGGAAATAAGCATTTTAACACCTGTTTGCCATACACAACTTTCTGGAGCCATGGTTTCGGAAATATGAGGGTGCCCCAATTTCTTTTTTTTGAAGATGGAGTCCAAAGGACAGGAGCTGCGACCCTAGAAACTTGAACTTAAGCTATCTATACCATTGCCCACGTATTGCATTAAAAAAAATTCTGCCTACCCAAAATGCACGGTCAAACTCCCATTTGACTGTACTATTAAGCCACTCATACTGTCATGCCTAGCAATGAAAATGTAGGTATCCATTCTCGAAAAATAATTAGGTTGTAAAGAACAGAAACCAATTTGAAATTTTGAGGAATTTTCGAATGCAGATTTTTTTTGCACTTGACTTTTCGCGAATTTAATTTTTGATACCGTAAGATGCGACGCAAATATTTTCTGCCAGTTCCCTTAAATTTAAGCTCCCCACAATTGCTGACAATTAAATATTCCTGGTTAGTTTCGTGTTTGTGATCAATTTAATGAAAATTTTATGTTTTATAAAACGACTTTATTATGATGATCATTTGGTACATTTAATTCATAATGCTTCCGCTATTTAAACAAATAAAATGAAACACCGAACGAAAGGTGAAAATTTTCGAAGTTCCACTATGGCAAAGTGCAATTCAATCTGAATCTTATCATTATAATGTTCGAATAAAAAAAACATGTAGTCCTTGAAAGGCGCCAACAATACCGGAAAATGAGCCGTCACCCCAGCTTTGATGTTTAGTCAATAAAAGTGATTTGTCAATCCACTACGTTTGATATTTGCTCTGGAACGTATGCACCTTTCATTGTGAAAATGGGTTCACGTTTTCAGGATTGCGCTTCATTGTGTGCAATGTTCAAACACTCGTCCCAGGATTCCAGGGATTTTACATACAAGGTGCGCATTCAAAGCGAATATAAATTCGTTTCCATTTATATGTAAACGCTAGCGAAGCGAATTTGTGTCCCTTATATCTTCTCTTTGGGCTAGGAAAAATCTCAATAACGCTACGTTTAGTAATATAATAATCGTTACACGTAGAAAATCAATAGGGTAAAAGTGGAAATTTTTGCAGTTCCATTTCAGGATAAAAAGGCAAGGAAAATGTGGACTTTTCAAAACAAGGAGGTGTTTAAAGTGGAAGTTAATCCTTTCAGTAATGAATGTAAATTTGCTTACAAAACAGCAGTGAAGCACTCTGAAAGTGTCCGGTGGGAAGTTTAGCTTCGATTTGAAAATGATTATGTAACAGTTAAAAAGTTGTACATATATAGATAAATGCAGGAAAAGTTCAGAAATTAATGTGACAAATTCAAAAATCTGGGATGAATATAATACGACCAACTATGAAATTTTTTATTGCTTTTATTCACACAAAGTAACTTAAAGTAAAAAAAAACAGAGGGAGCGGGAATTTGAACCCTCTACCTCGAGAGCAAGAGTCGGGTGCTCTGCTCACTAAACCAGCCGCTCTACTTTTGTATTTGCACATCATTGCTATGTATTGTGCTCACTTTGAATTTTAAGACAAAATTTTTAATAGGAAATATTTTCCATACAATGATCTGAACACTTTTTTAAAAATTTGTGCAAATTTACTCGTAAATAGTAGTCATTAAAGTTTATCTGGATTTTGTTCCATGAAGAATTGCAGTAGTTTCAATCACTTTTGAATCGTTTATCGTTTCAATAGTTTTCATCAATTTTTCATCTTGAATAATACTGGACATAATGTTAATTTTTCACACATCAGTGTTTATTTCATTTCATCTATGCACAACATTGATTCATTCATTAATTACTAACGATGGTTAATTTTTCACGCAGAGATAAAAGAGGAAAAAATGAAAAATGTGTACACTGCTATTTTATATTACCCAAGAAATAAGATGCGTCTACCATAATACACGAAGAGGAACATTCCAAGCGAGCACACGCGCGTGTCGTTTGTTAACAAGAGGGGAAAAGAGAAGCGTGCTCGCATAAATACAATACATATATGTAGTGCACAATATACGTGTAAACATATATCTAACGCGCTGTATGATGACCGATACGTTCTTCTCCTTTCTTCATTGCGTTCGGTTTTTCGTTTTGTACGTTTTTCGTACTGTACGTTTTTTTTGGGCTGACTCTCGATTATTTAAACGTATATAGAGCGCGCCGCGTTCGTCTTACTTCCGTTCGCTTTTTTGTTCGGTACGCTTTTTCTAGGGTCATTCCTCTCGCTCACTTTTCGTTAGAACCTCCGTAAAGGAAGCTAAACTTCCAAAAAGGCTTTGTATGGCAGAATTTCATGTGATCCAAGCGGTGGCATTACAGTGTCAGTATACGTTGATGTTAATCATATTTTACTTGCTTAGTTTATATTTTACATAATCCAGTTCAATTTAAACCGATTAATATGTATCTATGTATATATGAGGAAATTATCTGCTGGCTTGAATATTAATTCCCGTTATTAAACGGGATCCAATCCTGCAAAAAGTTATTCAATGTGCAGTAATGATTTCCTTGTTAGTAACAACGTTCACAAGCATAATTTTATAATTAAATTTAAATATATTGTCAATGCATCAGTTGAAAAATTGCAACTCAATTCAGCACTATGGAAAAATAAGCACCGATCTTTACGTTTCTTTCTCCCCCGATGCTTTCTCTCCCGATTTCAATTAATGCGGGTAAACTTAAAAGGTAAACGACGGCTCATTTATTTTAGATGTTATACATTTTTGCTTACTTTTGTCCATAACTCGAAGCCCATATGAGCACTCTTAGTTACATTTTTAAAACAAGGCTGTATAATTTCCACGTTGACTTCAGGCCGCTAAGCATTTCTGTCCGGAAGAATAAATTATGTTAGAAGATGCTTGACTGGATCATTTTGCAAGTTTGTAAAGTACTGTTCCCTTTTTAAGTGGTGGTGCTTTACCATGTGGCACTGAATTTTCGTCTTAACCAGCGACTGGTCGGAAACCGCTCAACGGAGGATTCTAGCAAGGATTTCTTATCCCGCCAATCATTTTTTCTACGTTCTCATGTTTTGATCTTGCAGTCCTCAGAAAGAAGTTGTATAATCGAACATTTTTATAAATACTTGCGTCCACTTGCTTTGGCTTCGCTACCGAGCCTTTTAGTTCCATGAGCCCTAGCATATTAATACTATACGCTGAACTTCTTTGAAAAGTTCTCACGATGCTCCTGTTTTAAGGTATGCATTTTCTTTAAAATAATTCACAATGCCTAAATGTTTACATATTTTTTCTTTGAATTTCTTATCCCCTTGTTAATGCATATATTTTAGAAGAAAAAGATTGATTGATTTTTTGCTGAATTAAGTAACATTTTACATGAGAAGAAAGGAAAATGTGTTGAACTTTAAAGCGGCAACGCACATCTACATATTGATGTTCAGTGTCTTTCTTTGATGCCACGTTCAAATAACAAGTGATTCCTACGACACTGCGCTCTCTCTTTTAATCCAAGCCACGCACTTACCAAACATATACTTAGATTAGAAGAAGACTACAAACAGTCGTACTTCCTTTTCGGATTTGCCTTTGTTTGGTAGGTAAGCGAATCAATTGAACATCGGATTACAATTAGACAGGCTGTCGGTTTAATATGCTTAAGTTGTCATATCAATCAAATTGAATCAATTTGTTCGAATCAGTTTTCGGGTCCCGTTCCAGGGCCTTCCAAATTGAATGCCTGAAGGTGTGACGTGTCTTACATACTTCAGGGGGCTTCCGATATAATATTAGATAACATTGGCCACAATTGCAGCATTGTGTTTCCCGTTTTCAATTACCATACGAAATGAATGCTTTATGTCGAAATCGCATTTTTTGGTGGCTTCGACAGACTAATTCCAGAAAGCCGGCGTAAATCCTTTCGATTACAGAACTAATTAAGACTGGTGTTTTAACGACAATGTTGGAATGCTGTTGCTAATTTTATCGTGTCTCGAAGAATTCTCCGGTGAGTGGATTACGTTTGTTTGGCCACGCTACTTAGTTGAATGGGGCTGGTGCCCGTACTCCAGCCCATTAGTGTAATTTATAGTGGCTGTTGTTGATTCAGCTAAACTACCGATGAGGGTTCTATGGATTGCGTGTCGCAATGAAATGGGAAAGCTCAAACACTTGATTATGACTTGAATTTCCTGAATTGAAGGCACACGTAAATCTTTCCCAATTTTAAGGCTATATCAACTCTTGTAAAGTCAACCGCACGCAGTTACTTTTGAGAATTTTTCCTTCACTTTGCATTCTTGTCGTGTGTTTATTTGGAGTAAGCATTGGCACACTTAACACACAACTTCTGTTACATTTTCTTACTTATTGCATGTTCTCGATAAAGATCTTGAACCATGAATTTTGGTAATGTTCATGCATTTGCTTTTGTACCAAGCTGTACACAGGCGCTTATTAATTTGTTGAAGGTGAAGGTAATGTGGTAATCCATCACATTAATCATTCAGTTGAATATTTTGCTATTGTTCGGTTAAATAGACGTTGATATCTTGGAAGTATGTCAATTAGGAGGTGCATAGTGAGAAGTAACTCTTGGATTAAGCGAAAATCGTCTTCATACTTTGAGGGTTAATCTGACAATATGGAAGTAGAACCTCCTCCCTTTGGTGTCTTAGCCTACAATTGCCCGAGTCAACATTTTCAACAGCCCACCTACAGCAGGCCTACACTATATTGATGAAATTGCATTTTAAGAATGAAGTCCGCCCCAGGTCCGCAACACCGCAATACAATACGATTTTTATCCACATGCCACGATAAGTGTTAGCCTTTTTCCCCGCTAAAAATATTGTAATTGTGTTGCTATTCGCCAAAGATCATAAGGCGCAAGTTTCAGCACGCAGCTTAGCTGTGTCATTCGACCTTTCGTTTCTCAATTCTATCCTTGGATGTTAAGGTTGGAGCGGTCAGATCTAAATTGAAGCATATCATCCTAAGGTTCGATGCTCATTAACAATACTTTCACACGACGAATGGGTTCCAGCCAATTTAAATCTCTTCATACGAGACATCGCATGATAAATTTTGCTATGATTTCCACGAACACAAACGTGGTGCTGGCCTGCTGCGATCCTTCAAAATTTGGTTGCCACGGACGGTGTCTAGCAAAAGCAACACTGTATTGAAGATGTTAACAATCAATTGAAGCATAATAGCATTTTTATTCACCTGTTGCAATTTTTAATACATTCAGTACAACCACTTTCATTTTAATAAAGAAAAGTGGAAATAATCACTTTTTTAAAATCTTCACTTGATTTCAGCAATTAATACTTCAAAACATCAAATGCTCTAAATTTAGTTATTTTAAATATTGTATGATTGTTAAACGAATTGTGTTAAAATAATAAACAATTAATAGCCACAATAAATAAGTTGCTGGTTATATTACCTGCTCTCACTTATTCTAAAAACCTTTATTGTGTCAGTTAAGAGTAGAAAATTTCTACTCTTCGATCTCGTTTCAGATATTCAACGCCTAAGGGGTGTCGGGATTTAATGGCCGTTCGTAATGATATCTCAAGCAATCTTTTCTGTGACTTCTTACTGCACTCCCTGTTGACTGCGGTTCGTCAACAATTTTGCAAACGCTTCTCATATCATCTGCATATAGTCCTTGCAATTTAACGTTCGAAATTCAGGAAACTTTCTTTGACGAGTTTTCAACTTATGTTTTATACAGATTTTTTTGGGCCTTGATAATTGATTGCCGTGACCTGTGGTCTCTTGGAACTTTTTTCGATCATATTCTCCGTTAATCGGTTAATCTGTGTCATTTTCTTCGTTTTTGTCGTTTGTGATATGCTGCAGTACCATACACAGTGACTGTAAAAAGTATTCGTATGACCCAATATATTTCCGAAAATTTCATACTTTTACCTCTGTTTACAAATTGAAAAAAAATCCTACATATTGTATTTAAGTCCCTTCATTGATAACATGAATAATATATAGACAGGGGCGTGGCGAGCTTCATGAATTTGGGGGGGGGGGTGATAAATGTTGAAAATGGCGACTTGATTAGAAAAATTTGCCGACTGTCCGACTTTACAACCAAATTTCTTGAATATGCCAACTTCGGCACGAAAATACCGACTCGCTACAAAATTTTAAGTGGGTGTCACACCCCCGCCTCGCTACGCCCCTGTATATAGACCATAAAATGTGGTCTAAGTGCGAACCTTGAGGCCCACACGACTAACTTCCCAGTGGGGTGAATAAAATGATATAATTTGCTTTTATTATTAATTACTATCATTAATAATTATTATTATTAAACATTATTATTCTAAATTAATATAATTACTTTTATTATTTTTATCAACTTTTTATCCAACCAGCTTTGGTAGAGGAAGACGTCTCCACCACCTGGCCATTCTCTACCAAAGCCTCGGCAACCTCATCCTCTTCGTCCTCGTCATCCTTCTTGTCCTCCACTTCGTCCTCCACCTCGTTCTTCATTTCGGCTTCGGAATCCACAACTATTATTGAGGGTATTTAATTATTATTTACAATAATCATTCGTTATTAAGAATGTTTGATCGTTACTGAATGATTATAATTGACTTTATATATACAATATCAAATTATAACTAATATTATTACAATAACAATATTAAATTATTTAGAACAATATCCAATTATTAACTGTATTAGCGTCTCTACTCCCATTCACCCAAACCTGATAATATAAGTTTGGAATTTTAAAAATTAATCTTTATTTTTTTTTTTGAAATTACATTTTTTACAAATTTGATCACAATTTTGCTAAAAGGCACAATAATAACAACATTACTTTGAAGGTATTTGGTATCTGCACTAATTAATAATGCGTATCAACAGTTTAAAAATAAGCAATTTTTGGTCGTTTTTTCATCCTAAATAAAAAACGACCTTACCGATTTTGCTGAAAAGTCATTCAGTTTTAAGTTACGTGATTACGCGTCAAATGAAACCAGTCCAACGTCAATACGATCTTTGGTTCTCGAGATAATCGAGACGAAAAATAAATCCGAACGCACATACGTACATACGCACATACGTACATACACACTCACAGACATCTCTCTAAAAACGATGGATTTGGATTCTAGAGACCTTAAAACGTGGAAATATGTCAAAATTTGGGATTCGCAAAATCGACCCCATTACAATAACTTCCCATAGGGAACTGGGAAGTTAACAAGCTAATAAACATGCAAAACACGCTTTGCGATTTTCATGGGAGGCGTCCACGGAAGAAATTTTTCGTAAGCAAAGTCAATTGGATCAAACGACTGGCCTTTGGCAAAAAATACCGAAACGTACGTGATGAAATCTTTGGCAGGACTATTTTAAGCGACGAAAAATAAATTCAACATTTTTGGGTCGGATGAAAATATCCGTGTCTGGCGGAAGCCGAATACAAAGCTACAGCCAAAGAACATGATTCCAACGGTGAAACATGATGGAGGCTCACCGATGGTCTGGGGATGTATGAGCTCAAAGGGCGTGAGAAATCTTCATTTTGTTGAAGGCACTGTGAACCATTCGGGGTATATAAATATTTTGAAGAAAAATTTGCGTGCTAGTGCCGAAAAAATGTGACTCGAAAATGATTATTTGTTCCAGCTGGACAACGACCCCAAGCACAAAGCACAAAATACTCGACTTTGGTTACTTTACAACACCCCAAAACGCTTGGAAACGCCTCTCCAATCCCATGTCTTAAATCCGATAGAGCATTCGTGACAATTTCTAGACACACAAATAAGGAAAAGGCCAATTTCCAATAAGAGAGATCTTCAAAACGCTCTTAAGGAGGAATGGGAGAAAACACCTCCGTCGTACTGCGCTGATCTCGTCAAATCTATGCCGAATCGTATACAAGCTGTTATAACCACCAAAGGTAACCCGACGAAATACTGGCATTTAAACATACAATTAAGTCAAAAATACAATAAAAAAGTGAATCGTACGAAATTTTTTGCGCGACTCAGAATGGAGTTTTTCTGTTTGCTTTTTTTTACTTATTTATTACAATGTTTCGTTAGTATATTCTTTCGGCTATCAATACAGCCAGTTCATTACAATATGCATGATTTTTTTCAATTTAAAAACACAGCCAAATATACGGAAAACTCATAATTTTCAAAAGCGTATAAGATCGTACGAATACTTTTTACACACACTGTATACACTAACTGTAATGGTGTATCTGATGTGTAAGTTTTCTGGTTTGTCCTAATTTTATAGGTTTAGCTTATTTAGTGTTGTCCTTTATTCATACCTCCGGAGAATCACAAGGTTCGATATCAGTCGTTTTCTTTTCCTTATTTATATAAATGATCTTTTCGCACTGATGAATTCTTCTTGTTTGTTATATGCTGACGATTTCAAGTTGTTTCGTGTAACGAAATTTCGAACGGACAGTCACATGTTTCAGAATGATTTAGATGCGCTTATTATACGGTGTCAATCAATTTTTCTCCATTTAAATGTGTTAAAATGTCATTCCCATGATTTTCTCTCTTAAAATATCCTTTTTGTTTTGACATTTAAACTTAACTAATATCCTTTCCTTTCAATTGATGAAGTCAATGATTTGGGCGTTGTTTTTGAATCCAAACTGAAATTCAATATTTACATTCTTTTAATAACAGCGAAAACATCACATATGGCCGGCTACATCCATCCAATGTCCAAATCTTGTTGTAATCTTTTTATACGTTTTACTTTTCCTTCGAATCCTGAAGTATTGTTCCCTGGTTTCCCCGCATACCTGAGAATGGTGATCGGTCCAGTGTCTGCCATTGGACACAACCGAAGTGGGGTTAAGAGGGGCTCAAGTCCACGAAGCCTTATCACGGATCAAGCTTTTACCAGTGGGACCGGGGCCCAGGGAGGTAAAACCTCCCTTCGATCGAGGTGAGTACCCCATATAGGGGAGTGCGAACACAGTGGTTTAGACCCATATGCGGAAAAAGCCCACAGAAGGGACTTCTGCAGCATCTCTTCGGAATTGACGTGAAGTTACGTGGTAGCCCGGTGCCGAAACCGAGAGATTCGCAGAGGCTTAGATAGGCCTCGCTTCCACCAGTCAGGTAATTGAGCCTGCACGCTGTAGGCAAACTGGTACTCCCACAGTGGCGATGGAAGGTTGCGTGGTTGTCACTTAAAATAAACCCGCGGCCGAAGAGGCTCGTGGCTTCAAATCACCTCGATAGGTAGTCACGTTAAGCCTCAGAGACATTCTGTTCCCTGGTTTGGACATCATATTTGAACTACTTGATATTTAAAGCGTTAAATCCGTACAACGTTAGTTTTTCTTTAAGTATTGTCTCACTATTGCGCCCTACATTGACCACCTTTATTTTCTCGATCTCCTATCGCTACAATCTTGTCAGGATTATCTCAAGGTACCCTTCATCAAGTAAAATATATTCGTATCAAATCAACAATCAATCAATTTATTATAATAAATTTCACTTACTGTAATGATTTCTTATCATTATTGTTATTAGCAGTCTTGTTATTTTTATTTTTTTTATTTATATTATTATTGTTATTATTATTATTATAATTTTATATTTTTGGGAAGTTGTTCGTGTGTAAAACTCGCAACTCGCGGCTTTTTTGACTTTAATTAAAACTGTGGGAGTCATCGAATTTGCATTTTTCAGTCAAATTTAATTACAATATCTACCACGAAAACCTATTTACGTGAGAAGCTGTAATTAATATACAATTTTATTCTTTTTAAACAGCAGATACTTGAAGTAGTTTTTTATATAATAAAGAGAGAAAATATGGTGTTTTTTTATAAATATTTATTATAGTTTTTGTTTCGTGATTACGAAATTATGTATTGATTGAAGCCATCATGTCAAGAGTCTTGGCAATGCTTTGAATAGGACCAATGTCTGGAATTTTTCCGAGTTTTGTAATACAGTTAAAGTTAAGAATAGAAACTTTTCATCTTCGATAATTAGGTTGCGATATTTCTGATCATAGTTAAAACTTTTTAGAAAATACTTTTTAATATATTCCATGGTACGGAACCCTGAGTACACGAGTTTGGCTCAAACTTGACAAATTTTTCTATTTCATAAAACGATGAAGGGCTAGATTCTTACTTATTTTTTGAAGGTAGTACATATGTAACACATATTTCTTGTTCTAAACTCAAAATAAAAACGCAGATCAATTTCATGACAGTATAGAACCCTCAGTAATTCAATACTACCTTGATCCTAACTAAGTGAAATGATTTGAAAAATAATGAATATTTTTCAACGACACTATAATATCATTACTTTCATGCTTTTGAAAATGTTATCACTGATTGAGTGTTCAATTTAGGTTGAATTTTTAACCATGCCACTGTTTCAATTTGGCAGTGTTTGCTTTTAACTCAATATTTCGAGTTGCATTCTTCAATATCCTGAAGTTTTAATACTCAATTAATGAATAATAATGGTTTTTTTGATCCCAGGCAAATTAAGTATTGTATCCAATGATATAATTTTGAGTGTCTTGCTATTGCTGATGATGAAAATAAAGTTCAAATTTTTGGTTTTTGTACGCTGTTGTTCCAACGAGTTTTCCAAATAATCACAATCATCAACTTTGAAATACTACCTGCCTGGACAGTGAATATTGGCAACCCAGATGCATACATTGAGGGTAGAATAGATTTCGATAATATCATTCTTTGCTAGCAACATATGCATAGTTAGACACCACTAATCTAGAAACTGGTGAACACAATTAAAGTCGTACAAGGAGCAAATAGAAACATGTCGACAATTCTAAACACGCAATGTGTGGTGACACTAATTAATTTAATTATTTGGACTAAGTGTGCACGCCGAGATCATATCTTAAGTATTGATTAAACAATAATGACCAGCCATCATGTAAACTGGCTATCCATGTAGTTTCCAACAAGTCATAAAGCCTTTTATTACCTACTCACTTCGCATGATAAACGTTAAGATTCGTGTTTTGCTGCACAGGTGAAAAAAGCTCTTAGTTATCCGAATCCTGGCATGTGATATTGTTCAGGACATTTACCAACATTTTGTTTTGCTCAGTCTGCTAACTTGAAAGCGTCCAATGTAATTCTCGATTGCATTTTAATGGAGGTTGGTAGTAGAAGAGCAAAGGCGCATTGCAACATCAATAAGGATACCGGTAAATGTAATTGCCATGACAAATTAATTTGCACTTACGGCAGTTATTAGTGAACGGATGCTTGTAACACCCAAACTAAGCCAATTCAAAATTTATGAGTTTGAGAGTAGTCCAGTTCAATTAGACATTTACCTTATAACCCAGCTGAATCTGATTTTTTGAGTTTAACTATTTTCAAGTTTCCGCTTATGATTTTGAACCTCTGAAAATCACGTTTTTGTCGTGTACTCTAGAAAATTATTTAATTTTATCTGAAAGCAAAAGAAAAGAAACCTTTTTGAAAAGTATGTATTGAATCACAGCAGTGATCCGGCTCTACTACAGCAATTAGAAAGTATGAATGTGTTGTCTAGTCAGATTAATTACATTTTTGCAACAAAAACATATTTGTGTTTTGCATGTGGAGCTAGTGGAGGAATGCACGGTGAGTTTTCAAATCAAAAAGTGCACTGTGCATCAGTGGCGAGGCGTTCATATAAGCCGATTCCCATCGGCTTCCCTTTCCAAATACGTTCCAAAAATGAACACTTCAGTTTTATAAAAGAATAAAGTGTTTATTTACTTGCATGCATCACTGTAAACATACACAATCGTTCCATTCTCTTCATTCTAGACATCCTCATAGTTCCATAATAGCCGGCAAAGCGATCAACATCTGTAAGAGTTGCAGCAAAGCTTTCCGAGTCTCGAATTCATCAATAATTTAAGGTGCCGTGGGCATTCAACTTCCGTTTGTTGGAATGGCAGCTCGGTTTTCCTCAATAGGATATGGAAACAAATCAGAAAGCCGGTAGCGTTCCCGGCTTGCGAATCAGCTGTGAAAATTGATGCTAGGAAATCATCGGCTTACCCACAGTAATTTTTCACCCCTGCCACTGCTGTGCATAAAATTGTTTCCACGCCTATTCAATAGATAAAAAACAAAACTGTTGTATTTCCTTGGACTGGATTTAATATTTTATAATTCTATATACGTATTTCGAGCAACAATTGTGCCATTTTTCAGTACATTTGACCACTTGAGTAATAATAAATCCCGTCTAAGGAAACACAACAGTTTTGTTTTATATCTTTAAGCTATAGAACGTTAAATTATCTCAGTGACAATCTAAGGTAGTCAGAAGCCCGGGTCGGTCAAAGTCTGCTCAGAAAATGATGCGTTTGTATTGTACATTTCACAACGCAAAACGACTGAAAAAAGAAGTAAAGGATCAACCAACCGTCCAAAAATAAATAATAAAATAAAAGAATAGTTATTAGTAATTTTCATTGTGGATCCATATCGGAACATAAAGCCTTTAAAGCTTCAATATTAAATTGTTTCGTTCCCTTCGTTACGAGATGGACGGTATTGTTACTTAATATCTACAACTTTTGCAGTTCTATTGTACATGTCCATTATTCATTTTTTTCGTTTCTTCGTTTCTATAAATTTCTCTGTTCTTTTAATTTATGCAATTGATAAATTGACTAGTTGTTCCTTGTTCACTGTGACGTAAAGATGATTTTTTCTAAGTTTAAGTTTAGCAAAACTTCTCTTGTATCATGCGATTGAAGTGTTAGATTATACGTGCAAGTCAATGGTTTCTTGAAGTTCTATTAAATAACAAATTGAAGAATTTCTTGTGCTGTCCATCTAAGCAATGTTCTTTATTGCCTCGATTGCACGTGGGTGTATACAATAATTTTTTTGCCGCATTTGCTCTTCACGAAACTCCCAATTTCTCATCAAATTTCTAGGATTTCTTGTCTTAAAAGCTAAAAAATTTTGTTCTTTCTTGTAGAATTTATAATCCTGCGCCATAAGCTTGTTCACACGCCATTTTTCGACTCTCCATCTTATTCGCCGGTCAATTTTAGTGTAGGTATTGCATATTTTTAGATCTGGCATATTTTTCAGATTGTTCACAATCTTCCACGTTTTTTCACGGCTTCAATTGAATCATGATCTTCATTTCAAATATTATTGATCAAACGTTCCACATTCTTTCCTGTTCTTTCTATAACTACCTTCCAAGTTTATGAATTCGATGAGAAACATGAATAAAACTTCTATTCAGAATAGCATAAAGAACTCTTATTATCTCTGCTATACTCATACTATTCTTTCAAAGAAGATAACGCTATAAGAAACACATGCCTATGAGAATGTTTGGACTCCACAAAGAAATTTTTCGCTGTGCAGCTTCACGTGCACCTGAACTTGACGCAGCATTATCATACATAACCTAAAGATCTGCACAACGCAATATCTGCCCTTCTAGACCCGTGATCGGAGGCGGATAGCCCCATCTTGGTCCACCACTGAATTATCTATCTACATTACATATACCATCTTTTTATTTAAACATCTACTTCAGAAAGCTTGCAGAAATAAAGTAAATGTATCAAAGCAAATTTTTATTAATCTCAAAAAAATTACATGCTTTAGCGAAGGTTTATTTTTAAACTTTCAAATCGTGTCTTATCAGCTCAATGCTTGAAGAATCAAACTTCTATTTATGTTTATTTTATGAACAATTTGTATTCTTTTTAAGAGAACTATATTAAAATAAACTGACAGCTTAATTACTGGACTTGAGGATAACTACTTGCTAGCGCTATGGAATGAGCTTTCATAGCACTATCATTTCAACTCAAAACTGTATTATCATTGAATTAAATAAAACTTTCAAAAAACGTTTTTGAACTGTTGTGTTATGTTTTTAACTTCCCAGTTCTTGTGATCGCCTCGAAAATCGAAATTGTAATTTTCAACATATCTTTACGTTTTGAGGTCTTTAGAGTATATTTAAAGTGTTTTTAGAAAGACAGATGTACGAGTATGTGTGAACTTACGTACGTTCGTGCACAGTTTTTTCTACGAGCATAACTCACGTAAACAAAGTCGTATCGCTCCTGTTGAGGTGTCAATCGAAGCGTCTTCGCAATTTTAAGAGCTGATAAGTTTATCGGACATATTTGTATGCACTATATCTCACGAACCAAACATTGGGTTTGCATCGTTAAGGCGACAATCGACGTGTATCAACAAATGTGTGATTCTATGAAATTTTCAAACAAATTGTTGGAGCCATTTTTAACTTTAAAACAAGCCGCGAGGTGCGACCCTTGAGGTCCACACGGACAACTTCCCAGTAATATTTATATAAATATTAAAAATACTAAACCAAATAATAATTATGAAAATAATACTACATTAAATAATAATAATTGGAGGTCCTCATAAAAATACTTGGAATGAGTTAATATCAATCGTATCATCTACTTTGAATGATTTTTTATTTTTAATTTAGTTTTTTTCATAATCATGGAAAAAAAATTCTGCTGGTTTCTCTTCAAAAACTGATAAGAATGTATAAATTTTATAAACTGGTATTAATGTGCTGTGCAAATCAGGTTAAAAAAAATAGTTTTCATGAAAAAAATCCTAATTTATCGCATTTTCTTTTATTAAATAAAAAAACGGCTGAAACAATCTTTTTATAATGTTAAACACATCACAAAAACGTTAATACACGTCTATTGACACCTTAATTATGGAAATATTATATCTGGTTCGTGAGATATAGTGAATGACATAAATGACCTTGAAGTTGATGATGACTGTTAATGAGTTTTTATTTTACATTTAATATTTTTTGTAATCATGACAAAAAGTGTTGATGATGTTTTTACAAACACTGTTTAGAGTATAGAAATTTTATAAACATTGATTACTGGGTTTCTTAAATCAGGTTAAAAATTTATTATATATGAAAAACCCTAATTTTTGCACTCTTTTTCCTTAAATTAAAAAACGGCTGCAACAATTTTTTTCAAAATTTGATAGATTCACACAAATATTGATACACGTCGATTGACGCCTAAACGATGCAAATCGTATGTTTGGTTTGCGAGATATAACGCATGACAGAAATGACCTTCAAAGGGCCTTCAGCTCTTAAGATTGCAAAGACGCTTCGATTGTCACCTCAACAAAGTTAATACAACTTTGTTTACGTGAGTTATGCTCGTAGAAAAAACTGTCCACGAAGGTACGTACGTACACTCACACATACATCTCTTTTTCTAAAAACTATTTAAATATACTCTAAACACCTCAAAACGTAAAGAAAAGTCGAAAATTTCAATTTCGATTTTCGAGGCGATTACAAGAACTTCCCATATACGGGGAAGTTAAAAATGAGTGGAAATTGACCCTTTGGAGCGACGAGCGGATGACCAAGAAGTAAGGAATTCGACCCTTGCTACAATTCAACTGCTGTAAAGCATAGAGGAAGTTCCTTCCGTAGTTTGTTGTTGGATCAATACACAGTAGAGAAGGAATATTAACCAAGGAATAATATGTCGACATCTTAGAAAACATCATGTTGCTATGGGCTGAGGAGAACCTCTCAATTATATGGATGTTCCAGCACGACAATGACCTCAAACATACGGCACGACACACAAGGAAATTTCAGAAGGACAACAGAGTCGCGGTTTTAAGACTGGCCATCAACGAGTCCGGACTTAAATCCAATCGAGCACTTGAAACAAGCCATGGCAGTAAGAAATTTCACAAACATGGACCATTGTTCGAAGCGTTGAAAGGAGCATAGGCATCCATATATGTGAAGAGATGCAGGAGACTTTAAACGACAATGCCGAATCGCCTACAAAAGGATGCAAATCAAAAGGGTTTCCCGGCACTTTACTGATATGGTTTTTGTAATTTACTATTTTTGTGTGGTGAAATATTTGTTGAAATTAATTAAATTTAAAATAATTTTTATGTGTTTCTAATTACGTGTCCACTCAAAGTCTTGGGGTTTCCAAGCATTTTTTTTTGTTCTGCTGTCTTTTTTTAGATACAATCGGCTAACGCTTATCCGCTCTAAATCTTCATTGAATCAATTAAAATATTGACCTACAGGGAATGAGTTTTTCGAAGAATTCATTGACGAATTGAAGTTTTCTTAGTAATCTGCAGGTGTTTCCATATGTCCAAAGCTGTAGTTGCACGCATAAGTTTTTACATATCTTCAAATTGAGACTGAATTTTATTTTTAAAATTGATGGAAGTTCATCGATTTTGTTGTTTCGAATTTGTTGAACTTTCACTTCAGCCATATCTACAGGTAGTTTTGTTATCCACACGAAAATTTCTCGCATGAAATTATCTATAATGAAATATATACATTTTTTCTCTAATTTGTGTAAAATGTTCAGTAAAGCATATATGCAATAGGCTTATGAAAATACTTGTAGATTTAAATGGTAGTACCCTTTAACGAAGTTAAGCTACATATATACGGTAAAACTTCTTGTTCGTCTTGTACAATTTCAAACTTGTTATTTGGGCGGAGTTTCACAAGTCAAGTGATTTAAATGCAAACAAAAGTCGAGAGCCGTCACACGAAAAGCACGTGTTCTTCCCACCCGAGCTAAACAACTCCTGCAAGTATGAAATCGTGCAGAATGGTAATTTATTGAATATTCAAATATTGCGGCTGCAAAAATAAATCCAGAGGTAAACTGAAGCTTGTCGGTGCTTAGTTGAATCGTTCTTCGAACTTGTGTATTCGATCCCTGAACTATCATGTCGCCCTCAATCACTTCCACATATGTCAACCAGTGTGTACGTCGTTCCGTTACCATTATTTTTATGGTTTTAGGACATATACATGTCGATTGTCAATGATCATAATTTCATATTAAGTGACTCAAATTCGATGATTTGGTGATATCTCGGAATATCGATTTTCCGTTCAGTTAGTCACAAGAACCATTGGCAAGGACATTTATTTGCACAATAAAACTAAACTGGGTAATATTGTAATTCAATATGAAAATAATGATATAGCTACACACGATACCGTTTCAATGAATTATGTTTGATATGTGCCAATGTATTGTTTGCTGTGTGTTTGTTTGGAAAAATTAACCGAATTTTCATCGCAAGGCAAACATCTTAATAAATGATGTGAACAGATTCCGGTAAAGCGTCTTTGTGTTAATTGGAAAGTTATCATTGCCACCAAATTTAAAATGGTCGAACGGCTGTTCTTCATCCAGAAGGCTTGAAAATAGAATTCTCGTAAAATATGGAAAAATAGATATAAGGTTTGTTGATTGGTTGGTTGGTTGACTGTAGTGGCAGCCCTCTTATACAGAGGTGGCTCACTTAGACTCAAATATGCCCATTGTCATACCACAAGAAGCAAGGACGGTACAAAAAGTCTAGATATTAGATGATAAGACTTATTTCATTCCATTATCAAGCTGGCTATGTTTTGTACTAAGGCCGGATACCTCGGTCAAGTACTCCAAAAAGGAGAGCCTAGGATACGCATCCATCTTCTGGAGATTGCTGGGCACTCACTGAGGAAATGTTGGATCGTTTCTTTCTTTGAATGGAACGCCCAAACGATCTGCCCATTAGCGATAGCCCGTCAATATTGTGAATCATAAGATTCTCACGACTCATATTTAGATACGCTAAAGTATTCAGGAAGTCAGAAGGATAGTTTTTAATCAGCTATTCATGAAATACACCACAATCGATCTTGTCCACTTTTTATGACATTGGCCCATTCGTTTTTAATATGGAGAAGTGACCAATACTTATATTTTACCAGAGATCCTGGCTTTCAATCAAACAGCAGAACTCTTCTGCTTCTGTCTAAATATTGTAATGAAATGATGGTTTCTTGCGAACGATATCGCTACAAAAATTCAAGGCAACGAGACTCTCGTCTAGTTGGCCTTAATGGAAGTTAAGTCCTTGGACGAGGCAATGAACCCGTCGGTCGTGTACACGAATTGGGTTCGACCTCTACTTGGCGCGCCGGACATCAATGTTACTGTCCTCCCTGCCTTAGCTTAACGCTTGCCAGGTAGGTCCTAAGCCCCTATTAAACCTTACCTCAGCCGGGCTCCTAGGTCCCCAAACGAAGAGGTAGAAAAATTGGTGGAACTCTCGTTACAGACTTTTATTTTTTTAAATGCATCTTACATCTAATAATACAAATACATTTTATTAGATCCTAAATTCTGCTAAATGATATTAGTAATAATTCCGAATGATGATTTTTTGATTTTGATTTTTTTTTGTCGATTTCCATTGAAGTTTACTTCAAAATTTTTTTTCGTATCCCTAAGTTTTCTTTTTGTTTTTTTAATCTGGAATATGACATTTTTCCTTTTTTTGGAATAGAATCAAATGTGACGATAAACCGTAATAATCATGATTATTTAAGTTATCACTAATTCTAAATCAATATTTATATATATAGGTATGGATAGTAGTAACTAGTATTCATTCAAACGTATTATCTTGTACTTAATACTAAATCCTAGCAATTAATACTTGTGTCGTGATAGAAGCAACAACTAACCTCGACAAAACTATTTAATATTTTGTAGCCTGTTGCAAACGGTGAGGTTGGAGCTGTAGCTGCTGCTGCAGTGGCAGTGGGTGCTGCAGTCGTGACTGTTGCTGCGCTTGCAGTTGCTGCTGCTGCGCTGTGGTGGTAATGCCTGGAGGCTCGTGGTGACAGTATCGCGTCGCCTGTAATGCAAAAGATAGGGCCCTCGTGGAGGACGAGGACGCCACATACTATGCTCGCTAGCTAACTTCACCGAGCTATGGTCGAAATGCAACCAATTGTTGCAGCCGATATGGGACACATCATATATACGATGACATATCGAAGGTTGCTTGCCGTCGTGATAGACACAGCGGATAGTCGGTACAATCCTTGCTTGAGTGAATACTTCTTCGACACCAAAATTTTTGGGTATCACTATTGAGTTCGACCAGGATTCAACGATTTTCCAGGTTGTAATTGAACCAATTCAAATGTGAGGTTAGGAACGATCAGAAATTTTTCCAGAGTCATTTGTCGCCATGCTTTGGCGTCTTGGTTTGTTTTGCTGCACGTGACAACTTCTAATTGATTGCGACCGTCAGTTTGTCGTGCTACACTCCTTTATTACGATTCTCGTGCTACTTGACGTATTCAGTAGAACCAACATACACAACCGTTTTTTTCTGCGCAATATGACGAATTTTAAGAGGCTAAGTGACGAAAACAGATGAGGGCAACACGTTTATCAAAGATATTGTGGTTTTTCAATCCACGTTCTGTTTTAAAACGACAACATGCACTTGAAATATAGATAATACTAGTGCACCAAACGTCGACTTTAGATGGCTAGGATCGTAGTTGCTACGAAATAGCTGCGTGTCTAGAAAAAATGCCATTCCAAGTAATACACGCAAAAATAACCACTTACTTGAGATTATTAACTCAAAGTTCAAGTTGATCACGAACTAGTTGCGTGCAGCTCTTGTAAAGATCCATTCGAGACAAACTGTACCAACACCTGGGTTTCGCATCCGCAGCAGCCACTTTCCTCTGCCTGATCGAAACTGCCATGATACCCGGCGAACTTTCATCCAACTCAGGAAAAGTAGGATCATACAGAACGGTCCTTCAATGTTACCAAATAGCGATCATGAACGACAGAAATACTCCATTTCTCCAGATAAAGCATCCGCACTCTCGTCCAGCCGTCCGCAATCTCCTCGTTACTTCGTATCTCTCTCCTCTCCTCTCCTGACCTTTTTCTGTTCCTCAAGCTCCACACGACTCTCATTCCCATCCAAACCGGCTCCTTGCTACCACACCGTGGTAGATAAGGTGGGCACGTTTCGGGTGGTGAATGGTTTAGTCATTGTTTTGAGCGGGAAAAAAATTCAACACGATTTTTGACGAAATTTTGTAAAGCAAAGCACGATATTACAATATCAGGTATGGTTCTTGACTTCCACACCCCGTTTGGTTCAATTCCAGTAATGCCACTGAGTATATGCAAAAACCTTAACAACGGGCTTCTTAACAACATTATAATCATCACATTTGGTTTGAAAGAAAGTCATAAGTAGTCTAATATCGGCCTGGGTGCGTGATTTGAAAAACAAATGTTCCTAGTACAACCTGATCCAAAACTATTTCAGCGGGAAGTTACTTTCCGAATTTAAAGCCAAAAAACTGTTTCGATCTTGATTTGATAACTTTGGCAACTCAAAAGACAGATTGAATCCCAGAAATTCTAGCTCTGAAAACTTTAACGTAAAGTTTTTTCTCGAATATTTTTTTCTAATTTTTTTTGAAAAATTCGGAATAATCACTTCTTCGAAACAATTATGACAAATTTCATTGCTACGCAATAAACATATTGCCAAGAATGCCACAATAAGCGTTCCTCTGTAGAATAAAACGCTTTCTTTTGTAGTCAAAACCAAAAATAATGTGAAAACATTTTAAAACATACTTTTATCGATGAATAAAAAAATTACTCTTACGTCTTATTCTACTTGGTTGGTTGGTTGGTTGTAGTGGCAGCCCCCTTTGTCAAAAGGCGGCTCACTTAGGCCAAGATAGGCCCATTGTGATACCACATTTTAATAGGGAGCGGCACTTAAACCTGTTGGGTGACGAGAACCATTCCGATTCTCGTATGAAGCCGGCTACGCAGCTAATATTCAAACTGGCTACTTCCGCGAGGCTGTCTAGGCTGTCCGTTTCTTGGATAGTGCTGGGCATTCACACAGAAAGTGTTGGATCGTTTCCTCCTCCGATCTGCAGCTGCGGCAGAAATCGTGAAAAGGGACACCCAGTCTTTCTGCATGTCTGCCAATGAGACAATGCCCCGTCAGTACGGATACGATGAAACTTAATGTTTCACGGCTCGTGTTGAGGAGCTGCTTGGTGAGCTTTGAGCTTAGTGTGTGCCAAGTTTGCCTGGTTGTCCTGCAGGTTTCTTCCAGCAGCCAGGCCCTATTAGCAGCCTCTGTATAATACTGCTTGAAACTTAGCTTGACGGAGGCCAACGGATGGCCGACTTGGGGTGTTAGTGTATAATCCTGGAGCTCAGTGCCAGCTCTAGCTAGGGCATCAGCTTCGCAGTTCCCAGGTATATCACTGTGACCCGGCACCCAGCAGATAGTCACTTCACAGTGAAGCGACATCGCGTTCAGTAGTGTGCGACATTCCATTACAATTTTGGATGAGGTATACACGTTGGATAATGATTGGATAGCAGCTTGACTGTCAGAGAAAATGTTGAGATTTCTTATAGAAATTTTCTGATTTCTCAGCCAGTCCACTGCCTTATGTATTGCGATGACCTCTGCCTGAAAGACACTGCAGTGATCTGGTAGCCGGAAGGATAGTCTCAGACCTAGCTGTTCGGAGTAAACATCACAGCCAACTTTTCCATCCATTTTTGATCCATCAGTGTAGATGTCGACCGATTCCTGTATCATATTTCCTTCCATGATCCAGTCATCTCTGCTAGGGATGACGGACTTGAAACTGTGGTGGAAGCAGGGAATCGGAGGAGTGAGGTCTACTTTCTCTGGCGTTGGTCCATCCCTCCTTAATACGGTGGAGTGGCCGATATTCCCATCACGCCAGAGATTTAGAGCTTTCAATCGAATAGTAGAGCACTTGGCCTGCTGTTTCGTTAGGAGCTCCGTCGGGAGCCAATTTAATAGCATAAACAATGCTTTTGTCGGGGTAGTGCGCATAGCCCCGGTGATTGAAATAGCTGCAGTCCTCCTGACCCTGTTAACCAGGTTCGCGTTTGATGTTTGTTCTTATTCTACTTAGCTTCATATAATTTTAACAAAAATTTCGAAGAATTAGTCAAGTTCAGAATTTTTTAGTTTGTTCAGATTTTAGAGTCAATCGATTTGACCGAAAATTTTACAGTGTCTATAAACACTAGACACACAAATTGTACATGCAAAACAATTAGTTGATTGTTCTTACTGTGTTTTATTAAAATTTCAATGAAAATCGACCATTAACTGAATCCTGAAAAAATACCAACATTTAGATTTACAATGCTCAAACGGATCGTTTCCTCAAAGCTTAATTTTTAAGCAGGCCTAGAAACCCACTATTATATTTGCTCAAGTACTGCAGACACACTTGAAAGTTACGTATATTTTAATACATTAAACCTTTTAATAGAGCTATAATAAACAGCTTTGGCTATTCGTTTCACAAAGTTGTTACAATATAGAATATTTTATGAGACATTTTGATTACTTTATAGTGTGACCGCAACATGTGTGGCTATTGAGCGCCAACGTGCAACTATTAACGTAAACTTTGAATTTTTTGCCATAGAACCCATTATTGCCGTCGTAACTCGTTCATACTCGCCCAGCTTTATATCCTTTTGAGCATCACAAAACATGGGAATGTATTCTACTGCTCGACATCAAATTCGATACGGTCGCCATAATTCGAAGGCTATGTAGCGTGAAAGTGATTATCACCAGAAAGGGTTAATTTCGATTATGTCAATCTACACTGGAAGGGCTCAAGATTGATTAAATGTGCAAATTGAGAAACCATCAACGAAGTCGAGTCCCCTCCTATCCATATCCTCATTCAGCCTAATATCCCTTTTCTAAGCATATGAACCAAAGAAAATTACTACTAATTATGGCCTTGCTATAAATTTCGTTTTAGACATCATTTCGTTCAATTAACGCTTGTTTCATGCTTGACCGAATGTTCTTTCGTCTTGCAGCTTGTTGCTTCCTTACGGAAAAGGTGGAGAAAAAGTATGTATGTATGTATGTATGTATGTATGTATGTACCTGTTTCAAGTTTTCGAAGAACTTTGGTTTTATTCCATGATGCCGGAAAAATGCTAGCAAAAAGTCTAATGAGAGAATTTCCTTGACAAATTGAATCGATACGATGCTCAAAGAAGAGTAACACGAGATGTCGGGATTTATTGCAAGAGCCTGAGCATGAGCTTCAATGTCAGAGTGGAAAAACATCAATAAATCAAATTTCCGATCGACATTGGAAATTCGTTGCGTTTGGCTACGTACAAAGCTGTCATTTCTGTTAGTCGATTATCGTTGAATCTTCTTGGTGGAGAAATTACAAAAATTCTTCATTTTTTCGAAAATACTAAATATCAGCTCGCATCGATTGATTCTATTTTACTGGACAATTTTATTGATTCTGTCTGACTATAGGTATGAATGTGGTAAATTTTTCACTTGACTGGGGGTTAGAGTACAAATTTACCTAATATAAAGAATAAAATCTTTCAACTACTTCAGTTTACATCTTATTATAGACATCAATAATGCTTTAGTCGTAAGCCAGCAAGAACGGATTTTAAAGCTTTATAAACAATTGCTCGTACGTATCTCTAGAATAAATCTAGCATAATTATTATGATTCTGGAAATGCTGGAGTTACATTTTCAAATCCGTCCATTTTCTTAAATTTGCCATAAGCTTAAATGTTTGCTACTTTCAAGTATTTTCTGAACCATCAATCACGGCTTTGCTAATCACATAGTTATTCCAAACTACTACGCAACCCTAGTTTTCCAATAAACTTCCATCTGAATTGAGCTTGTACATAAATTCCTTCTTCATAAGAAACTCCATTCACACATTGAAGGTTACCAACAATCCCCAAAAGATTTTCATTTTGTCGTCTTCACTAATACACTAAAGGGAATAAAATAAACACAATACCCCGGCAATACTAACATTCCTATCGACTGACGCCTTCATTGACGCTCCTTAAACTCCCTGCGGAACGCTCGACAGAACGCAGAAAAAGTCCTTGAGAAATTCGAAATAGGTTTTTGTGGCAGAAATTGCTTAACGTAGCGAGTAACAATATAACCAATTTGTTGCAAAATTGAAAATGGCAGTGCATGAGACAGCTTAAGAGGTTTTGATGTGGATTGGGGGAATGAAGGCTGGCAAGCAAGCTATCCCCACCGATGCCAAAGGACGCCCTAAAACGATGAGCTTCCCTGAAATAAGAGGAAAGAAAATTGTAATGTCGGGGATGAAAGGAAATCTTCTATTACAGAAGTAGAGTTCAACGACGAAGCAGGACGAAGAAGCATGAGTTCTAAGTGTGGTTGGCAATGTGTTTTGCCAATCAATTGGTTTGAGGAGCACCGAAGGGCAAGAGTCCTTGGTTGAAATGTAATAAAATGGAATCAAAGTGGCTCGTTGTTGATGTTTCACTCGGGGAAGTTTCGTATAAACTTGAATAATGATCTGTTGCAATTGATTAATTCAATAGAATCATTCGATTTCGAATTGTTAGTTGGGTTCAAGTTCGGATTGAGCTTGATTTGCAATTTCCAACTTATCAGAACTGTAATCCTTGTTACTTTGTTTTAGCAATTTTAAATTGTAGATCCACCAAAAGTTAACTTACAAACCATTAGCAAACAATTCATTTAATACACTCAAACATAGAAACTAATTTTCACGCCTACATATCTAATAGACGAAGTCTGAATCATTTTCCAACAGATGTACAAACAATTATCGCATACTTAAAAGCATTTACTAGTAACAGTTGTTAATATTTTGTTGATATTGTTATTGTCACCAAATAACTTTATAAAAATCAATTCAGCATAAAATAGGGTGAAAGCCTAACCGGGAAGGAAGTGCTCGAATATTATGTGTATGCACCCTCGTATTGAGTCCTTAGGAAAATTGATGTGTTGTGCAGTGTTGCGGTAGTTTAGTTTATGCGCTGAGTGCGTGAAAGTGACTTTTGGCCTGGGGGTTGAAATCATAAAAGACTTCGATTTCTAATTTCATTGTATCATTATATTCATATTCATAAATTTGTTTGGATTACATTGGCAAATGGTTTGGCCCCCTATTTGATGCATGATTTGAGAATAACTGAGTTTGGCGTATTTCATGCATTCGATACTGAAAGAGGGAACAACAAATTTGATTTTGATTTCGTTCAAAAGAGGACACTTTTGAGTGTCGTTGAAGTCATGTAATTGTTTTCCGTTTGCTGGATTGAATCAAGGTTCAAAAATAATTAAGTAAATCATATTAGTCGTTGGAAGATTTTGTATTCCGCTTGAGGGCAAATTTTAGGTTTACAGAATTGAAGGACTGCGTTTTGATTGATATTCTAAATATTTATTCCCTCAAATTTTGTTGGCATGAGATTCAAATCAAAAATAATAATTTTCGATCAATAACTATTATTAAAATTCCTGATCAGGAACGTGTGTGTGAATGGAAAGATGAAAGTGTATCAGGCCTTACAAATGACGACTGGATCACAATCAGAGTATTTTACACTATATCAGACATTCCTGTTCAGTTCCATGTCAGGGCAAAAGCAGATTATCCAGACCATAAGGATTTGGTGGGGTTTGCCGCAGATGACAACATTTGGCGTGCTGCACATTGTAAACTATCTAGCCTATAGGAAAACATTCAAAAAGTCAACAGTATAATATGTTATATGTTTCTTGTAGAATTGGCGGTTACCGAAAAAATGGCATAAAAACGTTAATAAAGTGGCGCCCAACGCAGACCCCCTGCAAAGTTAATATTTTGGCTACCATTCGACCTTTCGGTTATCAATTGTCTCCATAGACGAATTGGTTACAGCCGATGTTTTCCAAATTCATCATACGCAATTGAGACTGAGGTTTGTTTTACGACATGACAAATGGATTGGAGCCGGAGTAAAGATACACTCGCAGTATTATCAGGCTTTCCTACTTAGGACCATGCAAAGGCCAGTGCAAAATATCCAAATCATAAAGTTTTGATAGGACTTGCCGTAGTTAAGAACATTTGGCGTGTAGTACATCGTAAATATATAATCTAACAATAAAACATTCAAAGAAAGTTTGATGGATAATTTAACACTCTAAACTGTGACGCAAGATTTTTCCTGCCAAGTAAACGATTTAAGATACTTAACGAAAAAAATTAATCCAAAAAAACTGTATTACTCAAAAACTGTGAAATTCTTAATAAAAATTTTAGTCGAAACAGATTGGATATTTAATTTACAGCGACAAAGAGCCGGAGAATTTTAACGTAGGATCGACGATTTTCGAGATAATATCAAATAATTTTAATCCAAGATTATACCTGATGTAGACCCTTCTAAGAATCAACTATTTGGTTTTACATTTTGCATGCACCAACCATTATTACCAGTTTCATGAGTGTCAGTTACGTGTCCTTCGATTTTGCGTTTATCAACTATTTCCCTGGACAAATGGGTTTGAGCAGTGGGTTTTCAATGAGCCTGTGGTTCGATTCTCGATGACGATCACCTCACATGGCAAATAGAGAAGTAAAGATGCCTTCGCAAAGTATAGAAAAGAACACTATAAATGAAACAAAAAATGACGTTTCACAAAATTTACTTGTGTGTGCGTGCGTGAGTAATATGTGGATCTAACGCGGACCACATTCTACTTGGCTGGTTAGTTCCATATCAAGCATTCCTAATCAGTTCTTATGATCGATCCGAACATTTAAATTCAAATTTTCAACATATCTTACGTTTAAACTATTTAGAGTGTTTTTAACAAAGTCTGTAAGTTTGTGTGCATGTATGTACAATACAGTCAACTTTTCTACAACCATCACTCATATAAATAAATTCGTGTCGACTTGGTTGGGGTGTAGATCGAAGCGTATTTGCAATGTCATGAGATCAATACATTTTGATTTCGGAAAACTTCGAAATGACAGCCTTTTTGTTTCGACACATCCAACGTCATTTCTGTCATGCACCATATCTCAAGAGCGAAACATTGTGTTAAAGTCGTTCAGATACTGTAAAGCAGTTTCATGGTTCTACTGAATTTTGAATAAATTCAGTAAAGCCATTTCTAAATTGAAAAAAACCGAAAAATTTACGTTTAAATTGCACTTTGTGAATGCTTGAATGCTTATAAAAATCAGATACCCTAAAAGGTTATTATCAAAAGCATAATTCAGGTTTTTTAACGATTACAAACAAAAATCAATATAAAACAATAAATCATGAATACTCATTATGAATAAGGGGTTATGATAGAATAACTTCCAAGTAATATATACACACGTGTTAATAATTATAATGACTTATTACAGTAATTGGCATGATTTGAGCGTCCGTTGATAACATTAAGGTTCTGGTGGGTTGGAGGCTGATTGAATCACGCTGGGTAATCGGGGGCAGGAGGAGGGGGTGTTTTCTTTTTATTGGTGGCAACGTCATTTTTACCTCATTGGCGACTTTGACATTTACGGCTGAAAAATAAAAGAACGTAAGCGAAAATTTTAGCGAAATTGATATTTAAGGGCTATCGAATGCAATTTTTGTTTCTATTCTGACTGAACTAGATTTTGTCGCTTCATGACAATTTTTATGCGTCCAAAAATTTCTGTAAGTGCTACATAGTTATTTCATTTGTCTATTCCACCATAATCCTTTCGTGTTTTGCAGTTGATCTTAAACCAACGTGTATTATTGCCACATAAATGCAAGAACTAGGTAACTTTTTTCTTAGTTTTAAAATATTGGCGAAAAAGGTGTTATTGATTTCATTAGTACTTTTCTGACGGAAAATGTGAATGACGACAATCCTGGCTACCTATCTTAGCTTATTTTGGTAAGTTACTTAGATTCATCGTTAAACCGTAAGCAGTGTTATCAATAATTATAAACTTGTATCTCAAAACACCGAAAAATGAAGTTTGCTAGTTCTTGCATTCAGATGACAATATGCAGTAAACATTTGATTTCTATTAAATCTAACATAAGATTAGGATAGAAATAACTAAAATCTTACGAAATTTACAATAAGTACACACAAAAATTTCACAAATGATATTGGCGTAATCAAAAGACGCTCTGTTATTTAGTTTTATTGAATGACACATTAAAAATTTTAATTTTTTCTTTCGTTGCAGTTGTTTAAAATAACAAAAACATTGAACATCCTTTAAAATCATGCGGATTTCCACACCTACATACATGAAATAAAGAAATATTTTTTCGTATCAAACCTTTATTCATAGTGACTATTTATTGTTTTTTTTTGTTTATATGTTCTTATTTTCATTAGTCATAAAAAAACCTTTTTTTTTGTTTTATAAAAACTGTTTGGAGGAGAATTTTATAAGCATTGATAGCTAAAATTACAAATCATTGGAAAATTTATTCAAACAATCTTAATTATTTACACATTTTTTAATAAAATAAAAATGTATTATAAATTAAGTAGTATCATATGAATGATATTACGCTTATGACTGAGAGTTTAACAAAGTCGATACAATTTCTTCTTCAAGAACTAAAAAAGTTAAAAAGTTAAAAAGTAATAACTCTATATATTAATAAGAGCATTGACGAAGATAAAAAACTATTTTTAACAAAAAAAGTGAATTCAAGGAGTATATCACTAAGGCAAAAAAATCAAAAAGAATCCACAAAATTGTTTGAGTTCATTTTTGCAAAAAAATCGACTAAAGTCGCGTTACAGCCATCAACAGCTCAGCATTGAAAAATCGACAAGACGCTCGTGAGAACCTTTCTTCGCTCAGAAAGGATGTTAAAAAGCTAAATTTGAACTTGGAAGTGATGTTTTATGGTCCTGAATTAGCGGAGAGAAATAGTTAGTTTATTATTTATGGAAAAAACCTTTTGCTCAAGAACAGAAGCTTCAATTCAGCAGAACATTTTAAAAGAAACTTTTTATTTCTTCCTTTGAATTTGGACAAACCACTAAGAATTACTGGTGATCACCGTTTATGTACATATATATATATATACATATACGTGTATGTATGTATATCTATGGTTCAGAATTAATTTTTTTTAAATTTTTTTTGTGAAATCTGCTTAAAAACTAGTATATAAACTTGGTATATTTAATAAATTAAACATTTAAAAGCAGTTCAGTTAAAAATGTCAATTCTTCACACCTCTGGCTAGCCCTAACACCTTAATTTGGCGAGAATTTTGAATGTGTTTTTTTAAACTCAGGCGCGGTCCATTCAAAGTGAATCTATCCTGGGATTTATTAACGCGCTTTAAGCTATTGCAGGGCTACTTTTGTTCAATAAAGTAATCCAATGAAAAATTTTCTTTCAAAACTCGACGTTTCCTCAATCCATTGTAATATCACATTGGATTTCCTTAATGAGAGTACCAAAGCGCTCCCGATGCAAAATTAATGACGTTATATAGATTATGTTCCAGTTTGGAAATATAGTTCTCTTGGTAACAGTGTGAGGTTTGTTATTAAGCCTTCATATACGTATTAAAATTTAAAATTAATTTCTATTCGTTTACTATGCTCGCCATGGTCTCTAACATATCTATTTCGTGAGAAGTTTTAATGAAATTACGTCTCCTGGGAAGTGAGCGTAGACACAAAGTTGATTGTTCCTCGTCATATCATCCAACCCTTTCAAAGTAATTGAGCCAATTTCTGAAGTTAATTGACGGTTAGCAATAGACTTTCAATCAGTATGGCGCACTAACCCAGTTATTGTGTAGCGCGTTACCGTTTCGATACGCGATGCATTTTAACGCTCCGGGTAGAGCAAATGTGTGATTTGCTAATTTGATGGAGTATTCATTGTATAACTAGTCATTACTGGCAGCCTTGTAGAAATGAATCCACCACCGACCATTAGACGACGACTTCTTGAAAGGATTAATTGAATTAGGTGCACACAATGGCAGCATTGTGCTCTGAGGAATTAGGTATACATTTCACCTGGGAACTTTGCTGTGCGATTGTCGAGCTGTCGGTGGAAGGGTTTTGAAAAGGAGCTGATTGCTTTGCAATGCTCCGAAACACTGAAAGGTTATGACATTTGATATGACATGAAGGCAGGGTGTATTAATTTAGAAGCCCGACTTTGAAGCTCACAGGGCTTTGCAGTGTAATGGGGCTTAAATTAACATTCTTTGTAAATATATTAACACCAACAAGTAGATATAAAACCATTTTTTTATTATTTAACCTTGACAATAAGTCCCAATTTTTGAAAAGATTATCGGGTTATCTGAAATTGCTGTGTCCTTTAAATTTCAATTATTTTGCTCAGTCTCTATTACTTGTGATTATTTCCAATGTCCCGGACGTTGCTTCATCTTCTGAAAAATTACTTGCGATTTGTTTTCTGGTATCAAGCATTTGCTTCCTTAATTTGTAAAGCTTGCCGCTCATTATGCCGTCGGTCGGCAGTATTGAATTTCAGTCGTGTTGGGTTTCAATTAAAAACCGCTTTCTATAATCATATGTCCAACCCTAATTATACTCGCACTCGACAGTAGCTCAACGGTGGAGATGATGCTCAAGAACGACGTTTAAAATGAAATGCTCTAAATAGCTTACCAATCACTCTGCACACAATGGTGCTCATCCATTTTTGATCCTGATGAAAGGATGCGCCACGATTGAAGGTCAGAATCGTGTCTAAATTAATTAGATCACAAGAACATATGCAACCAAGGGAGGATGTTCTTCTTTCTAAACGGGAATGCTGCGTAACGTTTGAGAATTGATTTGGTGGCCTCTTGAAATAAGGGAGAGTCTCGTTTAATGGACAAAGGCAGAAGTTGAGAAGGGTTCGTAACTGTACTGCTCTTTTTGGGGGAAACAGTTGATAATCTCTAGCACACGTTTCTTATTTGTGGCTTAGATAGTATTCCCAATGGACTCATTATAATCCATAGATTTGAGGCGTGAACAATACTAGTGATTTGAATTGAATATTTATTTCATTGCAACTATCCACTCATAAAATAGCTGATTTTTGAAATGTTTTTATATTCCGGTCATTTCAATATGAACCTATAGGTATGTTGCGCCCTTGTAAGTAATCATGCAGATATAAAGATAAAAATATTACAATAAAATACTTCAATTTGTGAACAATGACATAGAATAAAGCCCTGTTCACATGTTGTCGACTAGGAACTCGACTGCCAGTCAGACCTGCAACCTGATCCATCTAGCAGGGCCACAACAGTAGGGACGACAGAATCTCAAATATTACAGAAAATTTCTTGCCTACATGCATCTCAATGCCTATTGAAACCATCATAACTATTTTTCGTTAAAATCAATAATATAGTACAATCAACATTAGGTGATTCTTGTCCACCATAAACCACAGAAAATAATTGTGGCTGCATAACCAAAATCGACGATTTGAATACTAATTAATTACACTGTTAATACTGGTAGAAATTGCATTTACTTAGAAAGCAATATTGATCAATGAAAACCATTGCGACTTTCAGAGAGCGTATAAACTTCAAAATTGTAAACTTTGGATCTCAAATTTTAAGTATTGATAAGTTCAAACCAAACAGTTGTATTGTACTTACACCAACGATTATTCAAAAGTTGACTTGAAAACCATCACAACTTTACCAGCCAGTAAATACGCAAAATATTGATGCATTTATTTACTTTCCCCACCTAATATACGAGTTAAGATGAATTATACACTACAATTGTCAAACTGTCATTAATCCCCTTTTCAAAAGATGTATGTCATCCTGATGTATGCAGTATGTTTATTCAAACAAGAACTAATCGTTTTCACGGATCAACTCAACAACATTTACTCTATGCTTCACTGTAATGCAACTAATCCATTTTTTCTCTTTTTTCCACTTCAACCTGTCTGCGATGCAAACTGTTGATTCTCACAGTAATATTTACGACTGCATGTCATCCTCGTTATTTTCCGGAGATCAAAATGATATTAGAGTAACTAAATTGTTATCCGGGAACTTTATATGCCGAAGATAGGGTATAGGCATTGAAACTGACAAGGATCATTTCTCACTTCCTTCTCAATGCATTTGTAATCGAGGAAGCATTTTGAGGATGAATTGTTCATCAATTGTTCAAATGCAGTATATTAAATCGATTATGACTTTGATAAGGAACCACAACAGTTGAAAGCAATTTAGCGGACTTAGTGCTTATTTTTATGCTACGGATAATTTGTTGCAATCAACATGAGAAAGGAGATATATCTCATATACATACATACTATTGTCTTCGGTTGTTTCATAGGGGCTTTAATTTACAATTGCAATTGCGACAGATCATAAGATTTGTCGCTTATTTCAGGAGCAATTTATTTTACAGCTCGTGCTGAAAAACTTAACATGATAATATTGATAAATATTTCATACAGTAAGACAAATGTGTAAAAAAAAGAGAAATAAGGTCAATTAATGGAAGATGTAGTTAGAATTACCGGTTGAAAAGGCTTCTTCGAACAATTTCACTATCTGGTTTGCTAAAACACTTCATTTTTGATAAGCTTCATTCAATTACTGCGTATTCATGAGCAAGCTCGTGGAGAGACAGCATGGGGATAGATTCATACTGTCGAACTTCCAAATGTTTGCTATTTTGAACACAAAATAAAAAACAGCCTTCCTTTAAAAAAATTCTAATAACGCTTTCACAATTTTCAAATGATGAAAAAAGTAAAAATCACGCAAATATCTCACAAAATTAAATGCTGGGACAGACTTTAAAAATATCGTTATTAACAACCATCACAAGTATCCAACGATTTAACACGTGCTGAATTTTTTTCAATGTCCAAAGATTTTAAAGCTGACTAATAACAAATGTCTCATAAACGATAAGCGTTTCTGTAAACACATATATTACAAGTTTTTTATGCATCGCATTAGGGGGAGGGATATTTCGTTAGAAAAGTACCTTAAAAATACCTGTACAAAAATTTATATCGATACCGAAACTAGGTTTCATTCTACAGCGCTCCGTCCTACTATACTTTCTAGAGTGCAAGCGGCCTTCAAGTGCCGAAACATATGCCGTAATGTAACTATTTGACTATTATACTCGCTAATACAATAAAAACAAATTATATTCCATAGTCTAAGTTAGTTCATATTGGACTTTCACAGTGAAAACATAAAAAATCGTTACACGTATATTCTAACGTGCACCAAATCGTGATAAACTTACTTATTGCCCTAAACTTAGGCCCGTGCAGTAGTTTATACTCAAGAGTTACAGATTTTTTTTTAATATTTGGCCACATATGGATTCTTTTCTCATGATTTTACGAGGCCCAACCCCCATTTTTGGCACTCCTCAAACCTTTGACCTTCAAGGCAAAAGCGGATCCAGCATTTGACTCAGGGGGGTCACTGCCTCGAAAATCACAATAAAAGAAGGCAATATTGCAAAAAAATCGTAAAAATCACTAGTTTACCTTGGCTCAGGGGGGTCATGACCCCCATGACCCCCACCCCTTGTATCCGCCCTTGCTTCAAGGTCATTCATGTCATTCACTATATCTCGCGAACCAAATATTGTATTTGCATCACTGAGATGTCAATCGACGCGTCTTAACACTTTCATGATGTTTTTTAGTTTTTAAAAAATCGTTGTAGCCGTATTTTTATTTTAAAAAAAAATTGCAAAATTTTTGCGTTTTTTCAAAAAAAAAAAAATTTAGCCTGATTTGCACAACACAGTAATGAATGTTTATAAAATTTATAAATTCAGTTGTTGAAGAGAAACCAGCAAACCCTTTTCCCCTGATAACAAAAAAAAACTAAATAAAAAAAAACAAATAATTCAAAGTTACCATGTAAAAAGTGTTCACACGAATGATATTACCTGATTACTCTTATTCTAAAGACATTGTGGTTGAATTAATCAAAGTTTATTAATATTTGCATAAGTTGAGCAGATTTTTAATAGTTTTTATAGTACCGTGTTATGATTTTATTAAAAAAAACTGCTTACATTTTAAAACCCAAAAAATCTAATCAAATTTGCATTTGTGGTAATGATCGCTTTGAATGGTAAAATGTTTTGTAATTAATACTGTGCAGGATCATATGCTTTAAAATGGTTCCATCAAAATTCGTAATGCTTTTTAGTTTTTACATGCAATTAAACCGATTATTGACTGCACATTCAATGTTTTTCAAGACCAACTGAAAATAAGAAATAAGTGTTAATCTGATTGATGTAAAATCGTGAAAAAATACATATTCAATGATTATGCTGAGGTCATGGCAATTTTGAACACAACTATTCAAAATGGCCAACACGCGATAAAATCTCTTCAGTGGGCGTAATAACGAAAACTCCATTCATTTTTGCTAGCGCTCTTTTGTTCTTCAAGCATCGATATGAAAATAACAAATAACGTAAAAAAGGCTTTGTAACCTGCCCCCTCCCGATTAATCCGCGTGAATATTCAATCATCCCCTTTACCTACGTAATCAATGGACGCTCCAGTAGTTGATACGATTAATATTAAGTCATTCTAACTACAGTTATGAGTAGCTCTAATTATTATTTTATAATGTAGTATTATGTTCATAATTATTATTGTGTTTAGTATTCTTAACACTAATGTAGATATTACTGGGAAGTTGACCGTGTGGACCTCAAGGGTCGCACCTTGCGGCTTGTTCATTTCGGGGTTACACGGTCTAAAGATTTAGCCGACGATATGGAGTTTCAGCTTAACAAATTTATCAAATTAAGTGTTCGAATACAAGAAATGTCCCATGTAAGAAATGCACTTTAATGGACGAACACATTCAGATTCACGGCAGGCCCGAATGTTCGAAATTGGCTTGAAATTTCAATATTTCAATTTATCAAGTCGTCCATATATATGCAACTAAAAATTCTAGCTACTTTATTTGTAACTTTGACTTGATCCAAAACTTTCTTTTAGATCCGTGGCAATGGTAATCAGCTCTATATGATTCAAATTTGATAAAAATCCAATCAAATATTTATACGTTAACATATTTTGATAGGCACCACAACAGAGTTTATATGATGGCTAACTGGCGTGCACGCATCTACGTGAGTCTTTTCAAAAATTGCTTTGAAATACTCCAGTAATCTTAAAACATGATAATAACTTTCCTATAAACTAAAAAGTTATAAAAACTATAGTGACTATTTTTAAACTAATTGAGTGTGCATCTGCTGTCAATTTTGCTTGTTCAAAAAAGGATGCATTAATTTATTAGTCATCATTCCATTTTGGTGAATGGAAAAAGATAATAAAAATTGCAAGCGTGCTGCAGACCATGGATTCTTCCTGGCTTTGCTGTTATTTCTCGCAACTTACAACTTAATTTGAGATTTGATATCTGTTTTGAATGGTTTTTATGAAGACAGTACAATGCGGCACTTGCTTTTTCGTCATTTGTTCTTGGTTTTGAAGCCAATTCAAAGCTTGACATTTTTTCCATTATTCAATGAATACCACAATTAATTGTATGAATCCTGAGCCACTTTAAAACAATATTGATGGTGATAATTGAATGTTTATCGATAAAATGTACTGCATCGATTACACAGGGCGTATGCTATCTTTGGGATAACATTTACTTGCGTTTGTAAATGATAAAATCAAGACCATTTTCACGGGAGATGACGCTTCCTCTCCCCAATACTAATCTGATGCTCCAGTGCAAGGTTTCGTTGCGCATGACATTAATTTTCCCGTGGCCTTATCTCCACATACGTCGGAGTCCCAAAGCAGCCCTTAGGCTTTGGTTTTGTTTGCCTGTGGATATATCTCACCGCCCGCTTCTACATTAAAAAACGCTTGCCTGCTCATCCACCCAATTTTCACACGAGATTCTTTCGTATAAGGGTGGGAACTGCCCACTGTGCCCGTGCGTGGGGCTGGAGGTGCGCATGTCATCAAATTACATTGTAGGTCGTGTTTACTTATTTTTAACAACCGATTTAACTAGTTATTAGAAGCCTAATTAAATGTCTGGCACGTGCGAGGTTGTTGGCAGTAAACAACTTGTGACAAAGCAGAAGACAATTGCAGTTAGTCCTTGCAATCGCCTTCGGCAACCAAACCGTCTCCATCTCTGCAAAGATCGAGGGGGAGTGTATGGCAGCCCTCAGGCGTACGTTCTTTGATTGTTACTCTGTCAATTTTTCATTATGAGAGCGAAGAGATTTGTTCAAATTAATAATGTACCCTACTGCTTAATATGAGAGGAAGGCGTTTGTCAACATTTAATAGAGCTTTCATGTGCCAAAAAGTCAAACAGGACCAAAAATCCACCCGATTCATTGGCATTTCATTTAGTTTGACATGAAAGGTGCTTGATAAACGGACAATAATCCATTTTAACCCTCTCCAATCTTTACTTCTGTTTTGAAGTTACGTTGAAGGACCATCTAACATCTGCCGATCTAAAACGTTTCCTGGTACTCACTCGGAATGAGTGTAAACGTGTGCACATACTTGGGCTAATTTTCGTATAATAGAAGGCTAATCAATGGCACTGTTCTTTTCCAGAATGGTGAAGGGGTGCATGTTATACTCGTTCACAGTTAATAAAGAGTTTTATATTGTTTACCTTATGATTGTATGATTGTTGAAAGACGAGTACACAAACTTCATTTTAATCAATTATGAAATTTAACTCGCGTTTAAACTTAGCAATGGCATACTCAAATACCTATACACAGGAGAATAGAAGTTGATCGCCGTGCTAAGATCAAAGCGATTTACTCATTTCACTAATAATTTCTTGTCTATTTATTACATAAGAAAGAAACTCTATGCTAGGATATCCATTAAATCAGATAATAATAAGTATTGAATAATTTCTCGTCAAATTATTCTGCTTTGCTATTCCGGATGGAAAAAATAATGATGAAGTCTTTGGTAGATTCTTTTTGGAAATATTATGATTAGTTTAAAGGTTTTATTTACTAACTTTTATTTTATAATTAATAATGCTCAAAATTTAACATTTTATATCACCCATTCTGTTCTAGTAATTTGATGAATCGATCACACAAATAATTAAGAATGAGTTCGCACATTAATCACATCTTACCTGGGTTTCAAATAATTTGAAGACTGACTTGTTTAATTTCACGGATTCCTTATGCAATAACTGATTAAAAAAGTAAAGGTAAGAAAAGGAATTGTAAACTGAGTGAGTAAAAACTAAAACCGTAACTTTCATTCTATGAAAAAATTAATTAATAATTTAAACTTGCGAGTTTTCTATTGGATCTTCACTCCCATATAACTTTCAGTATGTAAGTAAATAGTAAACCTAGCCGCACTTGAATTGTAATTGCGCGGTTAAAAGGCTGTGGTATGGTGCATATTCTATACATAAAGTTGTCGTTAAACTTAGACTAAAAAGTAGGATATTAGTTATCAAAGCCGCATATACTCTGCTCTGTTTAACATGTGTATTTTCTACACTTGTTAAGTTTTCAGTATAATTTACATATCTAAATGAACGAACAATTTGCTGTTTTGGAAAAATAAATGTATTTGTAGGTGAACAATGCAGTTTCACCATAAAAAATTACATTCACAATTATTCGCAAAAACAATACTCACCCCGGTAATGGAACACACGACGACGACAATAATTAAAAAAAAAAACAATACCCCGAGCGGGGATCGAACACACAACCCCTTGATTGCGAGCTAATGGCACTGCTGCCTACACCGCTCAGCTTCTGTCAGATGTAAAAACTTACTAATTCTTAAGTGACGCTAAAAACTTTAACGGCGTTTTTCTCAAAAAGGGGGGAGTGATGCGGTCTAATACTTTAAGGATCGAATATCCTTGACGTCTTCTACTTATGTGCCAAATTTCATCCAAATCTGAGACTACAAAGTCGGAGCCTCTCCTAGTTAGTAGATTTATTCTTTAGTAATCGTAAGATTTCAATTACTTCCTTTTTACTTTATACATGCAATTGAACCTATTTTTGACTGCATATTATATATTTTCCAAGACCAACAGAAAATAAGAAATAATTATCAATCTCATTTACGCAAAATCGTGAAAAATATATAAATTCAGTGATTATGCCGGAAAGATGGCAATTTTCAATGCAACTATTCAAAATGGCCATCACGCGACAAAATCTCTTCAGTGGGCGTAATAACAAAAACTGCTTTCATTTTTGCTAGCGATCTTTTGTCCTTGAAGCATCGATATGAAAATGACAAATAACGTAGAAAAGGCCCCCCACCGATTGATCCGCGTGAATCAATCAAATCAATCTACTACCCCCATTCTCCAAAAACCTTATGTAATCAATGGACGTTCCCGTAGATGATATGATTAATATTAATTCATTACAATTACTGTTATGAGTACTATCATTATTATTATTCAAAGTAATATTATTTTCAAAATTATTATTGTGTTTAATTTTTTTAATTTTTATGTAGATATTACTGGGAAGTTGACCGTGTGGACCTCAAGGGTCGCACTTCGCGGCTTGTTTTCATAATTATTATTGTGTTTAGTATTTTAAATATTCATGGAAAGTTGACCTTGTGGACTTCAAGGGTCGCACTTCGTGGCTTGTTTATGTTAACTTTCTCGTGATTCTCTCTTAAATACTCACTCTGGTTGGGTTTTAGTAAGCTAAATTTATCACAGTACGCCATTCATACATTATGAATGAAATCGCTCTGAAATGATGGGATCGATTTAATTCATAACAAGCCGCGAAGTGCGACCCTTGAGGTCCACACGGTCAACTTCCCAGTAATATCTAGATAAACATTAAAAATATTAAACAAAATAATAATTTTAAAAATAATACTACTTTAAATAATAATAATGAGAGGTATTCATAGCAGCAACAGGAATGAGTTGATATTAATCATATCATCTACGGAAGGTTTTTTTTGGACTTCTATCATTTAAGCAGTTTTTTATTAACACTAAAACACTGTAAAAACTATTAAAAATCTGCTCAAATTATGCAAATATTATAAAACTTCGATTGAATTTACAACAATTTCCTTAGAATTAAAGATATAAATTAATGTCATTCGTATGAACCCTCTATACATAATAACTTTGAATGATTTTTTATTTTTTATTTAGTTTTTTTTTATAATCATGGATTATGGTTTTGCTGGTTTCTCTTCAAAAACTGATAAGAATGTATAAATTTTATAAAAATTTATTACTGTGCTGTGCAAATCAAGTTAGAAAATTATTTTTTATGAAAAAACCTTAAAACCCTAAAAGCCTAATTTTTTGCATTTCATTTATTAAATTAAAAAGCTGCTGAAACAATTTTTATGTAATGTTAAAAAAATTGCAGCAATGGTAATAAACGTCTATTGACACCTTAATGATGCAAATATTATATCTGGTTCGTGAGATACAGTGAATGATAAAAATGACCTTGGAAATCATGATGACTTTTAATTATTTTTTATTTGTAATTTAAATTTTTACGTAATCATGAGAAAAAGTTTTGAAATTGTTTCTACAAATATTGTTTGGAGTATATAAATTTTATAAACACTGATTACTATATTTCGCAAATCAGGTTATAAATTTATTGTTTATGAAAAAAAATCTAATTTTTTGCACTTTATTCTCTTAAATTAAAAAACGGCTCCAACAGTTTTTATGAAAATTTGATAGATTCACGCAAATGTTAATACGCGTCGATTGGCACCTTAACAATGCAAATCGTATGTTTGGTTCGTCAGATATAAAGCACGACAGAAATGGCCTTGAAGAACATGATGACTGTTAATGATCTTTTATTTTTTATTTGGTTTTTTGGTAGTCATTAGTAAAAAACTTTGATGTCATTTTCAATAGAATTGTTTGGAGTATATAAATTTTATAAACATTGGTTACTGCAACTTGGAAATAAGGTTAAAAATTTATTGTTTTTGAAAAAAACCGTTATTTTTTGCACTTTTTTTAAAAAAATTAAAAATCGGTTCCAAGAAATTTTTTAAAAACTTGATAGAATCACACAAATGTAAATACGCGTCGATTGACACTTTATTCAAGAAAATCGTACGTTCCGTTCGCGAGATATAACGCATGACAGAAATGACCTTCAAACGGGCAAAACAGCAACCCCCCGACCGAAGTTTCCCAAAAACTAATCAGCTCTTAAGATTGTAAAGACGCTTCGATTGACACCTCAACGAAGTCGATACGACTTTGTTTACGTGAGTCATCGTCGTAGAAAAAAGTGTCCACGAACGTACATACGTACGTACATACACACACACACACACATACATCTCCCTTTCTAAAAACACTTTATATATACTCTATAGACCTCAAAACGTAAAGAAATGTTGAAAATTTCAATTTCGATTTTCGAGGCGATTACAAGAACTTCCCATATACTGTGAAGTTAAAAACAATTGAGGCATAAATATGCAGTTGTTGCATTTTTGTTTGATTAATGATTGCTAGATAGCCTAAAACCTTGCATGTGCATTTGATCTTTGGGGTTCCATACCGTATGATCTATTGTTGCGGGAACGTTGACCGTCTGTCTGTCTTAGAAAATGAAATATGAAATATATTAAATTTGCCCAAAGAAGAAAATTGTATTATAGTTATAAAAAAACTTTCTTTGAAGAAAGCGTCATATACGCCAACATGCCAAGTTTTTTATATTATATAACAGTGGATGGGTGGATTCTTTTTTAGGAGTTTTGTTACAAGTATATATTTTTATTGCAAACATAAATGTTCGAGTTAGCAGATTCCAATAAAGTAGTACCTTTTTGTATTAACACCGTGGTACTTTTTATTATCTAAAATATTAATATACATATATATACGGATGCCGACGCAGTACTCACTTGGCCTCTCTAGTGCACGTTTAACTCGAATATACTTTTTGACGTTTTTGACGTATAGCGCCATAACGCACACCTAGGAAACCAAGAGGCCTGCCACATGCGCAAGTCCTGCCATATGCAAAAAATACTGCCATATGCACAGATACTGCTATATGCACAGACACTGTATCCGAGTTGTTAACAATAAAGTAGAAAACAAAACATCAATTTTCAAACAATCACGTTGTAGCGAAAATTTATAAAACCCCGACGAAAACATTCCACCAAAAAATATTGCATGCTGTCTGGAAGACATCAAACTATCAAAACAATAAATTCCTAACTCATCCTATCCTACATGTCGTAATTTTTGATTGGTTACTCATTTATATAGGTATATATTGCAAACAACATTCGGTTTCTTACAGCTTCTCTACACAAACACTATGATGAATTTATTAAACTCCGTCGTCACGAATTCCCTCCCAAGCATTCCTGAGTAGTAAACATACACGATTCAGAAATCTCATTAGACAAATAAATTTCTATCAATCAAGCTGTAAACGTATATAAGCAAAACAATTATCTCATCGAACTGATTAATTTCAATCTAATTTCCTTATAATTGCGTTCATCAAATATATTTACCATGTGTTATCAGGCTGACGAGATCCTTATCCAATAGTGGATACCAACGTTGAGCTGCGTACAAATGGGCCAATCAATATCGAGTATTTAGCGTCGCTTTATCCTATTTATAAAGCCCCTCGAACAGGCTGTCCATGAAAGTAATTCCCCAAGGATATCTCTGGTGGAATTACTTTTAGTCGAATCAATACATCGCAATGACATACAGCGAGACCTTCCCACCATTTCCTAAATGTTGACGAGAAATGGTAGTGGAACGAGCCCACATTAAGTGGAAGCACAACGCTGCATTTAATTATCGAGGTCTATGGAAGCAACGAAAGTTTTACTAGACAATCCCCATCCCGACGGCGAACCCCTAAATGAATATGTGCTGCAACAAGGAATCAGATAAATAAATACGAAGGTTGACGAGGCACTGAGTGTGGGTTAGATGCTCCAGTATGAGAAACCATTAAATGCTTTGTATCGTTCTCATGTGCGGCAACATACAACAGCGAACGGCAGTAGTAATTACAATTTAATAACGGCCCAGAAACCACTTACGTATTTCCATGTTCCTTACATTGAGTAAATAGAATTATCATTTGTTTTAGTCGCTATAAATCATGTTAATTGAGCCTTTCGTCAACTGCACTCCATTGAGGCTCCATAAAACTTTCTGGACTGTCACTTAAAGAAACTGGTGTATGCGTTCGACATAAAAGCCGAAGTTCAACTTGCTTTTAATTTTTGAGCTCTTGATTAAGAGTTAAATACTTTAAATTTGCTATTTCTTGCAATTGTGTACATTTGTCATTTGTCAAATGAGAATGCCATAAATCAGCCACATGCCGGAACCAAAGTAAGGTTACTAGAATGATCTTACTACCTCAAGCATGCAATGTTGTTAAAATTATGAAGGGACATATTTTTGCTAAAAAGCTCCACAATATTCATTTATTGATCCCCTAGCGTTTCCAGGAAGCTAAGAAAGTAACATTTAAGCCTTTTCGGCTCTTAAACATTACCTTTACTATAATGATAACGGTTTAAAAACCTTTTGTGAACACATTATATTGATTGCAAATAAAATCAAAAGTTCAAAATATGGTAAAAAAATCAAAAACAATTTGAAACAAGCCGCGAGGTGCGACCCTTGAGGTCCACACGGTCAACTTCCCAGTAATATCTACATAAACATCAATAACATTACAACAATGAGAAGTAATAGTAACAGGAATGAGTTAATATGAATCATATCGTCTACGGGAGGGTCCATTGATTATGTAAGGTTTTTGGTCGATGAGGATAGATTGAATATTCACGCGGATCAATCGGTGGAGGCCCTTTTGGTCTTGAAAAATTTTGTTGGTTTTCAAAATTTAAGCAATTTTTTTTAATTAAAAGACTATAAAAACTATTAAAAATCTGCTCAAATTATGCAAATATCTTAAAACTTGGATTGCATTTACAACATTTTTTTTAGAATAAAAGATATAAAGTAATAGCACTCGTATGAACCCTCTTTACATGGTAACTTTGAATGATTTTTAACTTTTTTATTTTTAATTTAGTTTTTTCATAATCATGGAATAAAATTTTGCCGGTTTCTCTCCAAAAACTGATAAGAATGTATAAATTTTATAAACTGGATCAATGTGCTGTGCAAATCAAGTTAAAAATATTTTCTATGAAAAAACCATAATTTTTCGCATTTTCTTCTATCAAATTAAAAAAACGGCTGAAACGAATTTTTATAATGTTAAAAACTTCACAAAGATGTTAATACACGTCAACTGACACCTTAATGATGCAAATATTATATCTGGTTCGTGAGATATAGTGAATGATAAAAATGACCATGAAAATCATGACGACTTTTAATGATTTTTTATTTTTAATTTATTTTTTTACGTAATCATGAGAAAAAGTTTTGATGACGTTTTTGCGAACATTGTTTGGAGTACATAAATTTTATAAACATTGATTACTAAGACTTGACAATAAGGTTAAAAATTTATTGTTTTTGAAAAAAAACCCTAATTTTTTGCACTTATTTTTAAAAAAAATTAAAACCGCTCCAACAATTTTTTTCAAAATTTGATAGAATAACGCAAACGTTAAAACGCGTCGATTGACACCTTTTTCAAAAAAATCTTATGTTTGGTTCGCGAGATATAGCGCCTGACAGAAATGACCTTCAAACAGGCAAAACAGCAAACCCCCCGACCGAAGTTTCCCAAAAACTAATCAGCTCTTAAGATTGCAAAGACGCTTCGATTGACACCTCAACGAAGTCGATACAACTGTGTTTACGTGAGTTATGCTCGTAGAAAAAAGTGTCCACGAACGTACGTACGTACGTACACACACACACACACACATACATCTCCCTTTCTAAAAACACTTTATATATACTCTATAGACCTCAAAACGTAAAGAAAAGTTGAAAATTTCAATTTCGATTTTCGATGCGATTACAAGAACTTCCCATATACTGGGAAGTTAACAAGCCGCGAGGTGCGACCCCTGAGGTCGACATGGTCAACTTCCCAGTAATATCTACATAAATATCAACAATATTGAACACAATAATAATTTTGGAAATAATACTACTTTAAGTAATAACAATGAGAGCATAATAGCAGTAACAGGAATGAGTTAATATGAATCATATCGTCTACGGGAGGGTCCATTGATTACGTAAGATTTTTGGGCGATGAGGACAGATTGAATATTCACGCGGATCAATCGGTGGGGGCCTTTTTGGTCTTGAAAAATTTTGTATATGCAGTCAAAAATAGGTTCAATTGCATGCAAAAAATAAAATGTATTACAAATGATGGTGTTTATTGAAATCTCACGATTACTAAAGAATGAATCTACTAAAAACTACAATTTTTTATTCGATGAAAGCTTTTTAAAGCATATGATCTTGCAAAGTATTGACTATAAAACATATCACCATTAAAAGCGTTGATTACCACAAATACAAATTTGATTGAAATTTTGATGGTTTTCAAAATTTAAGCGGTTTTTTTAATTGAAAACTGTAAAATCTGCTCAAATTATGCAGATATTTTAAAACTTTGATTGAATTTACAACAATTAATTTAGAATAAAAGATGTAAAGTAATGTCATTCGTATGAACCCTCTTTATAAGGTAACTTTGAATGATTTTTTATTTTCAATTTATTTATTTTCATAATCATGGAAGTAAATTTTGCTGCTTTCTCTTGAAAAACTGATAAAAATGTATAAATTTTATAAACTGGTATCACTATGCTGTGTAAATCAAGTAAAAAAAATTTTTTTTATGAAAAAAACCATAATTTTTCGCATTTTCTTCTATTAAATTAAAAAACGGCTGAAACGAATTTTTATAATGTAAAAAACTTCACAAAAAGGTTAATACACGTCACCTGACACCATAATGATGCAAATATTATATCTGGCTCGTGAGATATAGTGAATGATAAAAATGACCTTGAAAATCATGATGACTTTTAATGATTTTTTATTTTTTATTTAATTTTTTACGTAATCATGAGAAAAAGTTTTGATGATGTTTCTGTAAAAATTGTTTGGAGTATATAAATTTTATAAACATTGATTACTTGGACTTGAAAATAAGGCAAAAAATTTATTGTTTTTGAAAAAAAAAACAATTTTTTGCACTTTTTTTTAAAAAATTAAAAAACCGCTCTAAGAATTTTTTTAAAAACCTAACAGAATTTTAAAAATGTCAATACGCGTCGATTGACACCTTGTTCAAGGAAATCGTACGTTGGGTTCACAAGATATAACGCATGACAGAAATGACCTTCAAACGGGCAAAACAGCAAACACCCCCGACCGAAGTTTCCCAAAAACTAATCACCTCTTAAAATTGCAAAGACGCTTCGATTGACACCTCAACAAAGTCGATACGACTTTGTTTATGTGAGTTATGCTCGTAGAAAAAAGTGTCCACGAACGTACAGACGTACGTACGTACACACACACACATTTCTCCTCTTCTAAAAACACTTTATATACTCTATAGACCTCAAAACGTAAAGAAATGTTGAAAATTTCAATTTCGATTTTCGAGGCGATTACAAGAACTTCCCATATACTGGGAAGTTAATACGAACTCCTGGGTAAATCGGCTGACTTTCAGCTATCTGGCGGAATAACCTAGAGAGAAATAGACCTATTCTCAATGTATCCACGCAAATGGATGTCCCGACACATTGCTCTAAAGTAATCACTTTTTTCTAATTGGATATGTTATGAAAAAAATAATCAGAATTACCGAGGGCGAAGAATTATGCACATAAGGAAATGCAGATGTAGAGAAAAATTACTCACAATCGAAATTCACAATATATAATAGTGATAATTCAAGGATTTTTGTTCAATTAATTGGTTGACACGAATTAATTGCTCAATACTAATGAAGTAATCAGGCTGAAATTCAAAAGGGTTCACTTAGCGTCTAAATCAATGGAAAAGATAAAACGAAAAAAAATCGAATTTCATTCTTCAAAAGTGGGTGAGGAAAGCATTTGAGAGTAGAAAATTAACAAGCCGCGAAGTGCGACCCTTGAGGTCCACACGGTCAACTTCCCAGTAATATCTAGATAAACATTAAAAATATTGAACACAATAATAATTTTGAAAATACTACTACTTTAAATAATAATAATGAAAGGTATTCATAGCAGTAACAGGAATGAGTTAATATTAATCATATCATCTACGGGAGCATCCATTGATTACGCAAGCCTGGGTGATGGGTGGGATGGGTGATGATGATTGATTATCACAAATGCAAATTTGATTGAAATTTTGATGGTTTTCAAAATTTAAGCCGCTTTTTTTAATTAAAAGACTGCAAAAACTATTAAAAATCTGCTCAAATTATCCAAACATTTTGAAACTTTGACTTTACAACAAAGTCTATAGAATAAAAGATATAAGGTAATATCAATCGGAAGAACCCCTTTCATATGGTAACTTTGAATGTTTTTATATTTTTAATTGAATTTTTTTTCAGGAAACATGACAAAAGTTTTGCTGGTTTCTCTTCAAAAACTGATAACAATGTATACATTTTATAAACATTTATTACTGTGTTGTGCAAATCAAGTTAAAAAAAATATTTTTTATGAAAAAACCCTAAGTTTTCTCATTTTTTCTATTAAATTAAAAAAAACGCTGGAACGGATCTTTATAATGTTAAAATAATCAGAGAGATTTTAAAACACGTTGATTGACACCTTAATGACGCAAATATTATATCTGGTTCGTGAGATATAGTGAATGGAAGAAATGACCTTGAAAATCATGATGACCGTTCATGATTTTTTATTTAATGTTTCTTGTTATCATTAGAAAAAAATTTAATGATATTTTTTCAAGCACTGCTTGAAGTATATAAATTTTATAAAAATTGAATACTGTCTTTCGTAAATCAGGTTGAAAATTTATTGTTTATAAAATAACCCTAATTTTTTGCACTTTTTTTCTTAGAATAAAAAACGGCTCCAACGATTTTTCCAAAATTTAATAGCTTCACAGAAATGTTAATACGCGTCATGTGACACCTTAACCATGCAAATCGAATGTTTGGTTCGCGAGATATAATGCATGACAGAAATGACCTTCAAAGGGTCAAAACAACAACCCCCCGACCGACCGAAGTATCCCAAAAACTAATCAGCTCTTAAAATTGCAAAGACGCTTCGATTGACACCTCAACAAAGTCGATACGACTTTGTTTACGTGAGTTATGCTCGTAGAAAAAAGTGTCCACGAACGTACGTACGTGCGTACCTACACACACACAAACATACATCTCTCTTTCTAAAACACTTTATATATACTCTATAGACCTCAAAACGTAAAGAAATGTTGAAAACTTATAGTTCAAACTCTCAAAACACAATAAGGTACCTCAACGAACACCTCACATTGATAAGGCGAAAATAATTTGAAAGCATGTTAAAACCAGCGCATATACAGCAGCCGCCACTGCAGTGTATCAAAACCAAAATGGAACTTTCTAGACTTTAAATAAAAAAGCAACAGAAGAATGAAATAAACTTTTGATGTATTTTTACGGTTTTACATATAATTAATTGAAATATGTAAAATTAAATGCGGTTAATAAATTTTAAATAGTTGAAACAAATAAATACATAAATTTATTTTAAAATTGACGTCAAAGATAAAATGCAACACATCATTAATATGATTGGCATTTGATGAACAAACTGGAGCCAACTTCACTTCAATAATTTGAAAGTTGCTGGGAGAGAGAATGTTTTGGCGTCACTCGTTGTGTGTAAACAAAGTTTAAAAGATAACGGTAGTAATATGTCACCAAGAGGTTCTCAAACTTGAATTGAATTAAGAAAAGCTATAATTCGGCATTCTCAAACCGTCAAAACTGTGAAATAGTTGATCGAGCTCCGACAACAATATTTAACATCATTAAACCTTAATTGTAGCACCACAGACTATAAAAATAAATCCAAACCAAGCCCGCGGAAAAAATTCTTTGTCAGAAAAACAACCCCACCAAAGTGCTCCTAAACTTGCTATTGAAGCAAAAAATATCTTGGGTAAGAAGCTAATTCTGAAACCATAACGATAATATTGCGAAAGCCTCGTTTTAACGGTAGGGTTGCAAGGAGAAAGCCTTTAGTATAATCCTAATGATCGTAAAAACAATAGATTTTGCTAAAAAGTACAGAGCAGAAGCAAGTTTTGTTCACCGACGATAGCAAACACAAAAACAAGTCGACGGCCAAGCGTTAAACACGGTAACGGTTCCTTGCTAGTGTGAGGTTTTATGTAAGATGCTATCCCTATATTACGTAACACAATTTTAAGAGTATTTGAACTCCCATCCCCCCATGTAACACTTAATAACATTTTCAAAGACCTTAGACTTTCAAATACTTTAATCACAAGCTATTAAAAATGCATCTAAATTTTGTTTACCGCGTCTAGCGTCTGCTGACACCTCGTGGCGAGGTGACTTTAAGATTTAGTGTTACAAAAAAACTATTTCAACTTATTTTAAATTTTGTTTCGTAATAATTTGCAAAACCTCCCCCCTCTATGTAACACTTAGTAACATTTTCAAATACTCCCTTCCCTTGGAGTGCTACGTAATATATGGATGGCCCCTAAGCTGCTTAAGTCCACCAGACTAGTAACATTATGTTAATTGATACTCTTAATATTTTTTTTAAATTAACTAAAAAGCAATGAATCCATTTTTCAAAACAGTGGCTTCAAATTTACATTGTAAATAAAAATTTATTGCATAAATAGTACAGTGTGAATCTAAAAATCGTTTGGAAACAAGTGTTGACGGTCGGAAAATTTTTATTTTTGTTTCAATCGACGAAGCTTGTCTCAAATAGCAACAACTCTCCCCATTTTTTTGCTAATTTTTTTAAACCTACTTTCTAAAAGTTTTCAAATTAATCACAGCCAGCTTGTAACATTTTGCCGCTTACGCTGCGAGAATAGTAATGGATACAAAAAATTTTAGGGCAATTATTGCAGGAAATTGCGAGTTCTATAAAAATAAATTGCAAAAGCATCGAAAAACTTGTCACATCACAATTTTTCACCAATGCAATGCATTGCTTGCATTAAGCCTCGCCTTTTATTTTGCAACTGCCTTTAATTTTATACCTTCAATCCAAATTATTATTCTTATCATCATCCTCACTGAGTTATAGAAACATCTTTTTCAGCACATTTGTTCCTTTTAAATTCTGCTTACGATAAGTTTGTGTGTATATTCTTTAGAAATGGATTTCTCTTGTATACATACTTTTATATAACTTTTAAAGAATTTCACTAATTTTTGATAGCCTAACGATGTTGTTGACAACACCCATTTCAAAATATCAAAGTAAAACTCTCTGAATATGAGAATGTTTTCAATAAGATGCGTGTGAATTGAAATGGACTTCTCAATGTCTATTTTCACATACAGCTCCGGACGTATAATTGGAAATACTTGAAGCAAAGAAAAACCCAATTTGTCAATGAGTTTTTCGAAATAATTCATTCCTCCTAGGTTAGTTTTTTACCTGATTCAATAGCAATTGCCATTGATACCTCTAAAAGTACGACAGGACAACAAAGTTTCAAATTCCTTTATTCAAGCAAATATTTTAACATATAAAAACAATAAATTTAAAAAAACATATCAGTAACGTGTTGGGAAACTCTTCCACTCCACAGCCTCTACTAGACGATTTAGCATTGTCGTTATGAGTCTCCGGCATCTCTCCACATATATGGATGCCAAGCTTCTTTCGCCGCTTTGGTTCATGTTTCTGAAATTGCTTACTGCTATGGCTAATTTTTTGTCTGCCATGAGTGCTCGATTAAATTGAGGTCGTGCTGACTCCAAAGGTAACTGAATCTTCCATTTAATAAGAAGATTCTCCTCAGTCCATGGCAACATGATGTTTTCTAAGATGTCGACATACTTTTCTTTGGCTCAAATTCCTTCTATATGGAGTATTGGTTTAACACAAACCCAAGAAACATTCGCAAACATTGATGGAGCCACCGCCATGATTAACAGTTAAAGTGTTGCCAGGGTCAAATTCCTTACTTTTTGTCGTCTTACATATCTCCTGCCATTAGGACCAGCGCGATTTATTTTTGTTTCGTCGCTCCAAAAGATGAATTTCCTTTCATTTTTCTAGGTTAAATCTTCCCGTACGAAGTTCATTCTTTTCTTTCGACTAGTTGCCGTTACCAAGGACTGTTTTCTGGCTATCCTGCCATGTAGTCTGGCTACCAAAAAACGTCTCTTGACTATCCACATCAAAATATCATCATTTTCCGTGAAAAATCAGCGAAAAAATCGGCAGCAGATCTTTTTGGGTTCCGTTTTAATATGCGGACTATTTGTCTATCCATATTATGAGTTGTGTTTCGAGCTCTTTTAGCTCGTGAAAATTTTTGGACAGTTCTTCGGATTTCCACGTGTTTCAGTGCTCCGTAAAACATTATTATGTAACACTCTAGGCAGTCAGCAATTTGTCTTCAATCTTTTGTCCGACTGCCTTTCCCATCATTATTAAGATTAAAAACACTTTTAAAAACTGTGAAAATCACGTTTAAACTGTAACGAATGCAATTGGCTTTTTGAAACTGATCATAACGAATTTATATGCCATCCTATTAGTAGTAAAATGTCCTAGGTTTTTCCGGACTTTGTTATCATGTCGTTCTTATAGAGGCAGCATCGAACAACTCTTCACTTTCCTGAATTGTCATCGAATCAGGTAAAAAAACAAAACTAAGGCGAACGAGTTATAAGCTGCAAGTGTTTCTTATTATATGTCCGCAGCTGTATGTCCATTCTAACATGTAAGCATGTGTTTAAAATTAATGAAAAACAAAAGAAAAGTACACAAAATCTAAAAAAAAATTAAAAAATATATCAAAGGAAGTATCTTACCTGGCTAATACGAGACACCAGATCCTTCATATGGTCACACTTACGTGTGTTAAGAAATTTTCATTCACCGCGATGGGTCATCGATCAGGAGGCGCTTATACGATTAAAGACTAGTTTTAACAATCAGCATTTGGAGAGCTTTACCTAAAGAGAGGGTGCACCCTAAACATTTAACGCCTGTTCAGGAGCTGCTACGCGAAAAAATTTTAGTTCTGCGAGTAGCTCATAAAACAGGATCAAGCAGACTCCAACTTCGTTAGTGAACCGACGAATCGTATTCTTCAAAGGATGGTCTCAACAACCTGAACTTCCATGCATCGATGGTTTAGTAGAAACATGTTGGCAGGCGTACTGGGCAGTAAGCTAGTTAGACCATTCTGTTTATTATAGGTTGAACTTCGCCGAATATTTAAATTTTTGTCAAACGAATTGCCAATTTTAGTGGACGATGTAATTATGACCAATTCAAATAGAATGTACCATCAACACAATGGTGTTCCAATCGACACTGGCCACCAAAACACCAATTGACTTGCATTAAACTTTTCAACAAGGTGAATAGGTCGAAATAGTCTTAGGTGGCCGCTTAGGTCTCACCACACCTGACTCCTCTTGATTTTATATGTTTGGTGCGATGGAACAAGAAGTGTACAAGACGGGCTGCTGCGGTTTTTGATACACATTCAGAAAGATCTGATGATTAGCTGTCAAAAGCTTGCACACACAAAATGATAAGGATCTACTCGAAACCTCTTCAGATTTACAAACCCATCCCCATCTCCCGTTTTCCTGTAAACGAAAGCTTTGAAATTAATTAAAATAAAATAAAAAATAAAATAATTACACCAAAAATTGATACATTATCGTAGGACAGAATCTACCAAACTTTGATTTACCACCCTAAATCATTTAACAAGAGTGTTAAAGCATCCATTAGTAAATTTAAAGAAAGCTATTGCCTAGAAAGTGAAAGAAAGCAGAGACAGCAAAATTCAATTAGTTGAAGCTTAAATTAAAATTAAGCTTTTCACTCTCGGTTTACGATATAATGGACGAAGTGCTACGAGCGAGCCAAGTAGAAATTGCAAAAGAGCTCCATCATTGCGTGCTAATGGCAAAATTAATTAAACGTAATTCGCAAGATTAATTTTAATGCAAATTTCATTAAAACATTTTCAATTTCGCTGAGGACGATGAATGTGATAAAGCCCAAGAAATAAGAAGACAGAAATGCAAAGATAAAATATACATGATTTGATAAGACAGCAGCAATGAAATGAGCTTTTAATCGTTTATGGAGGAACTTTGAGGATACACGAACATTTTGGCTTTCATTATAACCCTTCTTCTTTCCAATTAATCAAAAACTTAATTAAGTTTCCCGAATAATTTTACTGCTTTATTTTTAAATTAGATAGTGTTGATAAATCAATTTACTTATTTATGTAGATATTGAAAATGCAATTTATTGGTATACTAAAAACAAATTGTGTTAAATTTCGAACCAAGTTACCCTTTGTTCACGAAACAATTTTTTCACATGATGTGCAGAAAATATAAAAGATACAACATTGTTTATGTTTTTCATTTTTAAAGCCCCAAAATGGAACAAATTTTTAATGAAGTTAATTTCATTGAGCTCAATAGATGTTCGGTGTCTCATAATAGCAATCTACATATTTGATGATAAGTATTTTTTTGTTCATATCTATGGAAAAAAATCATATTTCATGAAATTCGAATTGAATAAACAACTGTTTTCTATCAATACCTACCGGTCCGTTGACGTAGAAGTAAATTTCGTTCCATGAGTGCTTTTATTCAATTATCAACATTCTCAAAAAAAAATTGTGAAAAACATAGGTATGGAAAATAATACATGTAGTGATAAGACAAACACAACAAGTAAAGTGTCATACCGGCTTATGTATTCTAATGTTTCACTGCTAATAACTGGCAAATTCTAATCGTTATTGTGATGTAATTAAATCTTTGGACCTACCTTTGTTTTAATAAATGTAATGTCAACTGCTGTTTTCCCGCAAAGCTGTACTAGTCTTACTATACAAGTACTGCGATAAATTAAACTGTATTCTACTAACAAACGGATACACTCAAGGAGAATTTCGAAATTAAATGATGAAACGCAAAATAAACTTGAAATGAAATTCAATAATAATATCCAATCATTTAATGTGTCCGGCAATTATCAGCATCGTTTGCCGTCTATATGTGTCTACATTTTCATTAAAAAGTAAACAACTTGTCATATCAATATTAATTATTTCAGTTTAAGCCAAAACACAGCAGATATACTACCTTAAGTTAATTTTTTAATTGACTTGCAAATCGTTTGAGTTATTAATTACTAATTCACATTTTCAGGTATGGTTTCAAAATCGACGTGCAAAATGGCGCCGGCAGGAAAAGTCGGAAAGCTTACGGCTTGGGCTCACCCACTTTTCCCAGCTACCGCATCGGTTGTCTTGCAATGGCGCAAGTCTGCCAGTGGACCCGTGGTTGTCTCCACCTCTTCTATCAGCGCTGCCAGGTAGTGGGGTTTTATGTAGATTGTTCATAATTTTCATATTACCACTAAATTCAGAATTTTTATCTAGGTTTCCTTTCGCACCCGCAAACTGTATATCCCAGCTATTTAACCCCACCTCTTAGTCTGGCAACGTCAAATCTTTCAATGAGCGCATTAGGAATCGGACATCCAAGTGGACCACAAAACCTACGCATCTCACCGCCAAGTATGACCACGATTCCACCACAATTAAGTGTGCCCCCAGGGATGAGACTGTCTCCCTCGCAGATGTCTGGACTTCAACAATCAGGTATTATAAAAATGCTGCCAGTTTTCGGCCCGACCAAAGTATTCGAACCCGAGCTCCATACAAATATATTTGAAAAAGTACTCGGCACAAAACCACGCTGAAATTGTTTCGGGGAGATTTACCTGTTTGGAGTTCGAATGCTTTCCAGTCCGAAGCTCGAAAGGACGCCAACCTTAATCGAAGTTTCCCTTACAGTAGCTCGTCACTCGCCGTCAACCACCGCAATTCATCATCATCACCATCATCAGCAGCATCAGCCTCCACCCCAACAATCGCACCCGCCTCCTTTGACTGTGGGCAGCATCCCCCTGGCTGCTTCTCCGCAGAATCTGTCGCTGACACCGTCCCCGCAAAGCCTTTCCAACTCGTCCGCCGTGCTTAGCCAAGAAGGACCAGGGGCGCCCAACAAAGCCGCCAAAATAGACGTTTGTGATTCTGTGGACGGGCAGTTATTATCTCCTAAGGAGAATGCCATGAACATCACGGACTCGCCTTCCGACATCCGCAGTAACTCCATAGCCACCCTCCGCAACAAAGCCAAGGAGCATTTAGAGAGTATAAACAAAGGGTTGACTATGGTATAATGAATGCTGATCTGAAGGGTGGCCCTGCCTCCCTGAATTGTTTATTAAATTTCTCTCGGACTAGAATGCAGCGGACCCACGTTAAGAATAACGTTGAATTGTATTGAAGTAAATAAATGTATAGGTTAAGCAAATCACACTTAGAACTCTTAAGACCTGACGTGTAATATTGTCAATTGAAATGAACTTAAATTAATTTATTCACAATAGTATGTGGTGGTATGAAAGATGCTTGTTAAGAATGAGCACAAAATTGTATTATTTTTAAGCCATTTTTTGTTTGTACAAAAGACACGGTCAATGCGATATTAACTAATTATTCTCCTAACACAATTTGACTTTAACTAACATTGTACATTTTACTTTTAATAATATTATTTAGATAAATACAATTTGAATCACAATAAAGTGAAATTAGTAAAATTTTATTAGTTTGTGTTGGTTTTTAAATGAGATTTTCACAAGTAGATTGTCTATGCTAAGACAATGGAACTTGTCTCTTTCCATAGTGAAGCTATTTTTGGGCTAATTGTAAAATGGTTCTCAAAAGTTATTCGATAAGGCTAAAGAATTTCACAAACCCGAAAGAACTATGAATGCTATGAAGACGATTATTCTACTGGTTTTTGTACTTATCAGTTGTGCGTTTAAACTTCAATTTGCATCTACATACTTTTGGAAATTCGGCTTGATTCTGCAGTCCACAGACTGCTTCCTACTGACGTGTGAGCTAGATATTTCGTGTCTCCTGGTATTCCCGTAATACCAACTAAACTAAAAATTATCATACACCTATGAAAATATGCTACAAGCAAGTTATTGGTTTTCGTAAACAAGTTCACTCTATTAATTTCATTGTTTTCAATCTACGAGGGTGAATCAAATATAAACGAGACTTTTTTTCTGATTTATTTTTATTTTAAACGCAAAAAATAATATATCTAGTTTACTTTTCTACATAATCTCCTGATTTGGAAACACATTTTTCCCAGCTTTTTCAGCAGCTTTCCAATTCCTTCCACGTTGAAAGATGCAGGTCGTGTCTGCAGCTAATTGCGCACGTAGGCTTCAACCTCAGCATCAATATCGAATCTTTGGCCTCCCAAAGCTTCCTTGGGAGGGCCAAACACATGAAAGTCACAGGGTAACAAGTCTGGACTGTAAGGAGGGTGTTCCAATGTTTCCCACCCCAGTTGCTCCAATTTTTCCCTAGTCAAGGCTGATGTGTGGGGGCGAGCATTGTCATGGAGAAGAACCACTTCCCTGATCGATAGGTCTCGTCTTTGGCGGCGATATGCAAGTCGGACCTCACTTAAAACGTCGCAGTAGTAGGCCGCATTAATTGTCCTGCGCTCGTGCGAAAAATTGAGATTCAGTAATCCACGCTAGTCAAAAAAACGATAGCCAAAACCTTGCCAGCCGACAAACGTGACTTGGCTTTCACTGGTCCAGGTTCTCCTTATTTTCTCCACTCCATACTCGCTTGTTTAGATTCTGGGATGTAGAGGTGCACCCATGTTTCATCACAGGTGATAATGTGAGTGAGAAATTGGTCTCCTTGTTCCTGAAATCGTGCAAGAAGACGCCCACACCTGAAGACGATGCAATTTCTGGTCAGCTGTGAGAAGGCGAGGAACCCACCTGGCGCACACCTTACGGTACCCTAGCTCCTCTGTGAGTATGGAGTAAGTGCTTCCATCACTTATCTCGACCTCACTTGCAATTTCAGAAGTGGTACGACGTCTGTCATTTTCAATAAGCCGTCGAACACTGCTGATGTTCGTTGTAATGCTGGTGCGAGGTCTGCGGTCATGGATCTCATTTTCAACACGATCACGACCCTCCACGAACTGTTTATGCCATGTAAACATTCTGGCTCGCGAAAATGTCTCTTCCTCGAACTGGGCAGTCAATCTCCTCAAGATTTCGGCCGGTTTTACGCCTTCTGCGGCGAGAAACTTGATTACAACACGTTGCGCTATTGACGGAGGTACCTGCTGCTCCGACATCGTCACGGTGGACACTGAGAGGGTCGAGGAGGCAAGCCCACGTGCTTCCCCTACTCCTGACAAACCTACCCAACAACAAACAAAGCGGGAACGTTCTCCTTCCACTATTGTGCCTGAAGGGCGGAAAGTCTCGTTTATATTTGATTCACCCTCGTATTTCGACAATTAAACACTAAATACAAGTTTTGAAAAATTGTATTTCTTCGAAGAAAATTCACGAAAGTCATAGTTAACAAGCAGCAAAATCAATTTAAAAAGTACAAAGTTCAAATTAAATAATTATTTCATCTTCATACAAGCTATCCCATATTTTCAAAACATCCGCGAAAGAATTTATACCAAATGTTACTGGGAAATCTATTCTCAAACATTTATTTCTCCCTTCATTATGATTTATCGTCTCCCAAATAACAGGTTTCATAGCTTCACAGTTTGGATCACCACTGAAAGCGAAATTAGTAAAAGCCTCAATCAATAATTTCGTGATATATCCTTCCTTGCTCGTGAGGTGAATTTCCGGTGTGATAGTATTTAAGAACATGTATCCTAAATCATCGCCGTGTGACACTCCTGGACTATCGGGAGTCGACAAAGTTTTTAACAGACCGAAACCTGGTGAATCATATTCAAAAACGTAACAATATGTTGAAGCCAGTGCGTATTTTTGACGAGACTGCATCATACGATGTACAGGATGTGAGAACAATCGGTATGACATCAACTGAAATCAAAAGATCGCAAAGTGATTCTCTGTTCATTTTCAATATTAAACCAAGATTTACATCAATATAAGAGTTCACAGTAAGTTCCTCCTCTCCGAAAAATGTCTCCCTTAAAGTTTTCCCGAGCCGTTGACAATATTCACTGCTAAAATCCGATTTCAAATCAAATGGTAGCATTGATATCGGATTATTCACCCATTCCCTCAAAATACCAGGTGGCATGGCTGAAATGTGGAATAATAAAAAAAATAAGATTTATTTGGTTGCTAGCAATTGTACGATATAATCTGTCGTGCAATTAAACCAACTTGGAAAATATAACGCCTCAAATTTTGTTTTTTACAATCCTGAATAACATAAATAAAAATGTGGTCTAAGTGCGACCCTTGAGGCCCACACAACTAACTTCCCAGTGGGGTGAATAAAATGCTATAGTTTGCTTTTATTATTAATTACTATTATTAATAATTATTATTATTAAACATTATTATTCTAAATTAATATAATTACTTTTATTATTTTTATCAATTTTTTATCTAACCATAAAAGCTTTGGTAGAGAAAGACGTCTCCACCACCTGGTCATCCTCTACCAAAGCCTCGGCAACCTCGTCCTCTTCGTCCTCGTCATCCTTCTTGTCCTCCACTTCGTCCTCAACCTCGTTCTTCATTTCGGCTTCGGAATCCCCAACTATTATTGAGGGTATTTAATTATTATTTACAATAATCATTCGTTATTAAGAATGTTTGATCGTTACTGAATAATTATAGTTGACTTTATATATACAATATCAAATTATAACTAATATTATTTGATTGTTATTAACAATATTAAATTATTTATAACAATTTTCAATTATTAACTGCATTGGCGTCTCTACTCCCATTCACCCAAACCTGATAATAAAAGTTTGCAATTTTATAAATTAATCTTTATTTTTTGTGAAATAACATTTGTTACAAATTTGATCAGAATTTTGTTAAAACGCACAATAATAACAACATTACTATGAAGGTATTTGGTATCTGCACGAATTAATAGTGCGTATCAACAGTTTAAAAATAAGCAATTTTTGGTCGTTTTTTTAGTTTTTTCATCCTAAATAAAAAACGGCTTAACCGATTTTGCTGAAAAGTCATTCAGTTCTAAGTTACGTAATTACGCGTCGTTTAAAACCAGTCACACGTCAATCCGATCTTTGGTTCTCGAGATAATCGAGACGAAAAATAATTCCGAACGCACATACGTACATCCGTACATACGTACATACGCACATACACACATACGTACATACACACTCACAGACATCTCTCTAAAAACGATGGATTTGGATTCTAGAGACCTTAAAACGTGGAGATATGTCAAAATTTGGGATTCGCAAAATCGACCCTATTACAATAACTTCCCATAGGGAACTGGGAAGTTAATAAATTGGGACTCAAATATTATCCAACAAATATTATTCAAAGATTTTTTACTATTTTTCAGAATGCACTTAAAACAGCTCGTCAGTGGAGGCAGAGAAGGCTGAGCCTTCTTTTATTCTAAGGAAGCCTATCTTTTATTTTAAGGAAATTGTTGTAAATTCAATCCAAGTTTTATAATATTTGCATAATTGGAGCAGATTTTGAATGGTTTTCACAGTTTTCTAATTTTAATAAAAAAACTGCTTAAATTTTGAAAACAAAATTTCAATCAAATTTGCATTCGTAGTAATCAACGCTTTGAATAGTAAAATATTTTGTAGTCAATACTTTGCAGGATCATATGCTTTAAAAAGCTTTCATCAAATAAAAAATTGTAGTTTTTAGTAGATTTATTCTTTAGTAATCGTAATATTTTACTTCCTCCATCATCATGTGTAATACATTTTACTTTTGCATGTAATTGAACCTATTTTTGACAGCATATTCAATATTTTTCAAGACCAACAGAAATTCAAAATTAATTATTAATCTCAATGATGTAAAATCGTGAAAAAAATACAAATTCAGTGATTATGACGAAGTGATGGCAATTTTGAACGCAACTATTCAAAATGACCATCACGCGACAAAACCTCTTCAGTGGACGTAATAACAAAAACTGCATTTATTTTTGCTAGTGCTCTTTTGTCATTCAAGCATCGATATGAAAAAGAAAAAGCTTTGTAACCTGCCACCCCCTCTGATTGATCCACATAAAAATAAGTTTTGTGCAAGTGTGTTCCCATCAGCTTTATTGTTTAACGCCAAAACCAAAGAATTTTTTAGGCGAAAATGATAATAGTTTTTCGAAAATTTCAGTCATGTGTTGTTGAATTCACTATTAAAAACACTGAGATTCTTGTTCATCATATGAATCAGTGTTAGTTTTGAAATTACATGACTATTTGTGAAGCTACTGGTCTCTTAACTCTTTTAAAAAATTACAGTTTTGAAATTTTTATTTTAGTCACGTAAGTAAACGAAATGTTCAATGTTCAATGGTTAAACCCAATAGTTTAAGATGTTTAACAACACAACACAATAACTTTTACCTTTAAATCTTTCTACGAAACAAGTAACTTAATAGAAATCGTTTGTAGAAATTTAAAAACCAACAAATGTAAAACACCCTTCCTCGGGTAGTTCTGGTATTTTTTGACTAATTTTTGAATCGAAGTTTCCTGATTTTTTGAGGTTTTTGTCACTTTTAAAATACGAGCATATCAATATATGCAATTGATTGCGAATGAATCTACTTTCGCGGAAACCGGTCATTTTAAATTGGTTACCGATCTTGATGTGATATGGGTGGAATGAAAATTCAATTTTTGACTTATAATTGCGAAAGTGAACTTTATATCAGTAGCTGCACCAAAATTTATTCCCACGAGCCGTCTTGCACCTATTAAACAAAGAGCATTTAAGGAATCGAGAGTAACAACTTTAGCTACCAAAAATCTACGTGAAAATCTAATAATATCTTATCAGGACGGTGAGGTTGTTTGAAGGAATCTTAGGAATCGGAAGCCAATATCAATCTTAAAGTAAAAAACAATTATCATTATGGTGCTTGAAATATAAAGATCATACAGAAAGATTATCACGATCTAATTTTTTGCCCTGAAAAAATACAAACACCCTTAAAAATTTATTCTGAATAAACGTATTGCTCTCAATTCTTTTAGTACAATCAAAGCCTCTGAATTTTGATGTAAACCGTGCATTTTGGGTAGGCAGAGAAATTTTTATTGCAATGCGTGGGCAATGGTATAGTTGGCTTAAATCCAATTTCCTGGGGTCGCAGCTCTAGTCCTCTGGGCTCCATCTTAAAAACAAAGAAAGTGGAGCACCCCATATATCCGAAATCATGTCTCCAACAAGAACGTTGTGTATGACAAACTTATCAAGTATATCAAATAGCTTTCATTGGGAAATATTTTAAGTAATATCAGAAAACTGTAAAATGCAATTAAAATGTAAAAAAATCGTTCGAAACGCATTTAAGTCGTACGGATTTTCCAATACATACATACATACATAGTTTCCTGATCACGATCAATATCAGCGCTTTCCAATATTTATTTTCAAGCATCTACAATACTTACATTTGTAACTTTTCTAAACATTATCAATTTGCGATTCGAAGTTCCGTCGAGTATTTATACAGCTTGATAATCTCCTTCCACAAATTCTATCTAACATTCGAATGCATTTAGTAGAGTTTCCAATAAAGCAGGCAGTGTTTATTGGTCATATAAGAAAAATGGACATGTGAAAGCAATAGTTTTTGTTGTTTGAGTTACAAACAGTACTTACTTAAATGGGAATTTGAGCTCAAATATTTCCTACATTTCAGAAGCAAAAATATTGCAATATGGGTTTTTCAGACGAAATCAAAAAAAAAATTTACTTACATTTTCCAAAATATATTCCTTCCTTTGAAGTGTAGCCAGCAATCATTGGTATTTTGTTGCTCCACGCATTACGTGCCATTAGAATGGGATCATTCGGAATTACACATTGATCACTTGCGTAAGGCTCAATTACAGGATAGGAACACCATAAATAGCCAGCATATAATTCATCATTCGTAATGACTATCTTTTCTGCTGCTGCAATATTTTTACCGTTAACACTCCTCAAGAATTTGAGAACATCAGCATCAATGTTTTTGCCCTTGTATCCAAGTTCTTTCGCAATACGAAAGGGCCAATCTCGACGCGGAGTTCTTGCCCACGGGCAAAACGCAGAGCCCGACATACAGATCATCCGATGAAATAATCCTTCAGTTTTTTCAGTCAACCCCAACAAATGAACAGATGCCGCTCCAGCACTTTGACCGAATATTGTTACATTACTCGGATCACCGCCAAATCGTGAAATATTATTTTGGATCCATTTCAGAGCGAAAATTTGATCTCTTAGTCCTGCGTTGCCGGGTATTTTCAAGGAGGGATCTTCCAGAGATAAAAATCCTGTAATCAGATTTTGTAGCTTAGAGATCACAATTTAATGATCTAACACTATTTGACGCTTTCAGAGATGGACGCTTATTGAAAAAGTGAAGCAAATGTTAAACAGAATTTTATGTACCAAAAAGTCCCAAACGGTAGGATATAGTAACAACTACTATATCCTTCATCATGAAGTAATCTGGACTGTAAACATCTTTTGAAGTTGAGCCACGAGTGTATCCGCCACCATGTATCCACACCAACACTGGCTTCAAATGTTCTGGAAAGACCTGTAATAACACAGCAATAGGACAACATTGTGTTAATATTAGTGAGAGAAATCAACGACGGCAAAAATCAAAAATATAACGGTGTTCTGCTTGTACTTGAGACATTCTAGATACTACTGCAAGAGTTCAGATCTAATTCACCTATCTTGGCTTTTAGTCCAGTAAAGTTAGTTGATTTTTTTCAAAAACTCTACATCCAGCTATGCTTAAGGAGTAAGTAAGTAGAAAAGTGTCATGCTTATTGTCAGACCAAAAAGTTGACCTTGTACAAGGCCAGCCTCAGGCGTCATCTTGGATTAAAAGTTCTTGTTCTTGTTTCGAAAAATTTTGTCCCCACATATAAAAAAAACTAAGTATGACGTTTTTATTTGAAACTAAATTGCCTCTCCTATTTACTTAACATGTTTCCAATTATTACACTAAAACTTTCAACTAGAGTATCGCAAAAATGTTTGGACTAGTTTTTTCGTTACATATTGGAAACTTTTGGCTCGACATACTAGAACCTCACGTTAAAGTTGTAGAACGTTGAATGACCTATCAGATTTACTTAAAAGTTTTAAGTATAGTTAATATTTTCAAAAAATGTCGCTTCGAGTACGAGCTATACACATGGAACAAAAAACTAGAGGAATGGTGATATCCGTGTAAAAGCGTATATGAGAGTAGTATCAATATCACGGTGAGGCAAGATATCAAAGGAAACAAAACGTCAAACGGCTTGCATTGACAACTCACTTCAAAAATAAAGCAAAACGCGTATTCATCAACATTTAGTGGTTTTGTTCGGATACTGACCTTATTTCGAAGTGCTATAAGCCAAAAATGATTGACAACTTCGAGTATAACAGCTTAAAGAAGATGGCGTTGATCAATTGACACGACAGACGGTGAAACTGGAGAATTTTTGAAATAAAATGCGTGATTGGCATTTGTGAATATACATGATATTTTCGAAATGTATGAGTTCAAATCCATACTTAAGTGCAATACTACATGACCTGTGTGATGATGTGTAATGATTGGGTGACTTTTGAAGCAGCTTTAATTAAAAATTTCATATTTTCATGTTCACTCAAATAGCCAATACAACGAATGACGTTTCTCGAAATTGAGTTCTATTGCGCATCAGTGGCGTATCAGAAAATACTGTCACAGGATGATTTCTGTCAATAAATTCAAATTTTATATTTGTGGTAGCCATAACTCCACCAAAGCCGGTTCCAAGCCCGGTTATAAAAGGCAGAGGGTGGTTTTAGAATTTTAAAAATCAATTTGAGTTGAGTTGAGAGTATAGTATTTTTAAAATAAAAAGTGCTTACTTAAAAAGTAGAATTCTGACAAATTTTTAAAGTTGAATATTCACCACATATAATAACCACATACTTATTCACGATATGAGGGTAGTCGTAATTCTGCCGGAGCCCGAAACCACACTCATAAAAGTTAGCCCACCAAATTTGATGATTTTTCTCTCCTGTGTTTATTACCTCTTTGGTTGTACATTTTCAAGTTCATGAATCATCATAGCAGGTTCTAGATCAATATCTGATTTTGTTTGGGAATGTTTGATGCGTTAATCGATCGCCGTTAATTGGTGCACTGTGCATCAAAAACTATTAATTGTACAGTAAAACATTACGCTTCCTAATCAAGCATGCAACAAGAACTAGGCATCAATCAGTCCAATAATAGGTTATGTTGAAATGTGCAAGAACAAACAGTCGTTTCATTTTGATCAAATTTTTGGTGGGAAAGATCACATTAAATCCACAGATGAAATGAAATCCATACATAAATACATAGGTGTAAAACTATTGGAAGCCTGGTGATATAAATAATTGCCAATTACGTCCGGTGTCTACATAGTTCATTTATTCATTTTCGAAGTATTTCCAGCAATATAATTCCACTATACTGTGAACTTTTAAACTGTGTAAAGTGTACTGTTCACTAGATATCTAGCTCAGTTATTATACTAAACTTTCAGCTATTGGAAACTTGGAAAGCGGTGAAATTGACTAGAACTCAGGTAGACTAATTACACTAGGCTGATAGTGGCTTCAATTGGAAAAGAAGTACATATTGTACACTGGATTTCCACATACCCTGGACTGCTCGTTAGAAGTAACTAGAAATAGAGGTAGTTATGATGGGAATCTAGCAAGCTGTTTTCACTAGAATGGCAGTTGTTATTTTGATATAGTTTTTAACTGGTTTGGCTAGGTGTTTCACTCTCATTGATTTTTGCCACGAGTCTAGTTTTAAAAAAAGATGACTGTGTACAAAGATACAGATATAGTTTTTAAAAGTGCTTCAAACTACTTTTTAAACGAAGTATTGATGTTCGGAAACTAGCAGAAGGCGATCACGCATACATAATAGTCAGTAGCCGGCTGTTTGTATGTAGCACAAATGAAGAACCATCATTTAATTTTGATATCTCTTCGCTCTTAGTGAATTCTAAAGGAGGAATCTTTTAGTTATGCACAGAATTATCCATAAGATGTTGTATTGCTAAAGTGAATAAAGAACATTGTGGAAAGAGAAAACGCACTCGTATCTTTTGCTGTGTAAAGACCGTGCTCACCTCAACTGGACCAGATATTGACGCTAGTCGAGATTCAACGAAATTTTATCAACTTTTGCTAGATGATGTTGTTTTCGACTGTACTCTTCCAAAATCAAAGAATTTTCATTATTGCTTAGTAGAAATAATGAAATAATGAGCATGTCAAATGAATTAACAGAAAATCTAGATCAGGAGAAACTAGTCTCCCCAAGTTCAACCAATTGCAGAAATTTGTACTTGAATAATTTCTGAAATGTAAATTTAAATCGAGCTAAATTTGAGAAATGACTATACAACTCCTCACCTGTTTCGTAAACACGTTCACAAACAAACAGTTCTCATTTCCAATCACCATTCCTAATAAAAATTCACTCTGCACAGGCTTCGATCCTTCATAAGTTGCCTCCCATACTGCAGTCCAAGCGTCTGGAGGTTGAGGGTCCTTATCATAAAAAAATTGAAAAAAATTCATTGAAATTATTGTTGAAGGCGTCGTTGACTTTCTATGCACACTCATAAATCTGCAATAAAATGGTGGTGATTCACAAAAGCACACAGGAAGAACATCCCAAAAAAATAATATGAACAATGTTAATTCACAACCACCAATATCAACACGAATAGAGCCACCTTTGTATACCTGTGTACACTTACTTTCCAAAATGACATGCCTTTTCAAGTAGCATGTTTGAAAAGTTCGTATTGTATTCTATTCTGCACATTAATTATTACTTACTTCATCACTTTTAATACCAACGATTGAAAAGCTCATAGATTTGTTAGTAGAATTATTGCCAGAAAATTCACAGCTTCATATACATATGTTTGTATTATTATTGAGTATTAGTATACGTACTTATCGCCGAGAAAAATCGCTTTTACTCATAGATAAACAACCGGCTAAACAGATATCTTAACAAACTAAAAGGGCAGTCTTTTTATCAGGTAGCTCTTAAACTATCTCCATTGACCATGCTTGTAGCGCCTAGTCAAGGTAGACTCTTTTCTTGAAAATATAAATAAATTTATTGAAACACAAAGCCAGTTGACAAAATTAAACGAATGTTCACATATTATATCATATTCATGCTTATATCAAAAGGTGATTTGGATAGAAACTATCCCAAAAATCTAAATATTTTTTATCGGGTAAGTCTACTATAGAGACGGTGTCACTTATATTTAAACACTTAAGTATAGCTTCACTTTTGTCTGCAGGCTTCCATTCAACGGGTTCGGTTTCCGAAATATTAGGATTGCCGATTTTTGCAAACTGTGTCCACATACCAACCATACGATGAATATAAGAATACTCTCTGCTTTCGGTACTAATAGGCAACGTCAACAAACCATAAAATAAATAGAGTAGGTCATCTCCATGGCATGTTCCTGTTTTTTGAGCATCACATAATATCCTTCTCATCATATTGAAAGGCGAATCAATTGCAAAACGGTACACATAAGTTGGTGCACTAGAAAATGATAGGCGAGAGTGTGCGGTCCGTCGAATAGGCTGCCAAAAGTGTTTGTGCCCTAACAGCTAGAAAAATAACCATTTTTATATTTTAAAAGATGGAATTGGAAACAAGAGATAACCTCCAAAAATGGAAACATCGTTACTTCTTTTGTTCCAAAATACATTTCTTTCAACGCTAGATGATCATTCTGTTTACCGAAAACGTCTTTAGCACAGTCCGGTATCAGCTTTTCACAGTCTCCTACTTCCTTTTCAATATTCAGCTTCTTAGCAACTGTAATTTGATTAAATTAAGTAAATATGTTCAATCACTTTGCATAGAAGTAGCATTGATATGGTATACACTCAAAAATCTGTAATAGGAACGATCTGGTCGTAAAACATAGTCTTGAATAAAAGGAAATAATAAATGATTCTGTTTTTCAATTAATTTTGCGGCAGCATTAATTGTATGAAAAAGAACCCTTGATCTTCAGGGGAAGATCTTATTTATGAAATAAAGATTTCTTAGTTGGCTTCTAAAATAGTTTGAATTTGAAATTATTTGAAGTTTACCATACCAACGTGCATACTTTTCAAACTACCCATGTAAAAAATGTATCCCTCGTTCGCACAGCCACCGATTATCACAGGAATGCTATTACTCCACGCATCACGAGCCATTTCAACTGGATGCCTTGAAATAACACATTGGTCTGTTTCGTATGGTTCCACCACTGGACCATAAACAAATAGACTTCCGTGTTGCCTTTCATCCTTGGTTAAAAGTCGTCCATTTGCATTTACGACAATCAAACCAAATGCTTTTCGCAGATAATTTAACACCCTCTCGTCGTTATCTTCACCACAATATCCTATTTTTTTGGCAAGACGATAGGCACTTTGCGTGTCTTCCATGTGAGCCCAGGGGCAAAATGCAGTGCCCGACATCAAAATTGCCTTATGAAATAGACCTTTCGTTTGAGGTGTCAACATTAAATAATGTGCCGCCGCTCCTCCGGCGCTTTCACCAAACAAAGTTACGTTGTCTGGATCACCACCGAAATTTTTTATGTTTGCTTTTACCCATCGCAAACCCAAAATCTGGTCTTTGAGTCCTGCGTTTCCAGGAATCTTTAAGTTGGGGTCTTTCAGACTTAGGAAACCTATGCATTTGAGGAAGTTGAAGATTAACTGTATGAAGCTTTTGGAAGCCTATAATAATAATATTGCAAGAAAATATACGAAGCTGTGGCTAAAGCATAAGTGGAATAAACTAAGCACAAATGATGATGAGGTGACATGGATTGAGGAAGGAATAAATAATAAAATTTAGCATTTTAAATGATGACAATTTCATGTTAAAAGTATTGACAGCTCAATGAAAGTCGATAATCTATTGAAAAATAAAAAATCTAATAAGGAGGTAACACTGATATCGGTGACATAGTTATGAATATAGGAAACTCAATGTTCTTTGTTGGAATAATTTTACCCTATACTGTGAATGTATCCTAAACAGGTCTGACACGTTAGAAGCAAAACCTTAAGGCTGAGGCTCCACGTCCGATTCCAAATCGGTTTCGGTTTGTTTGTTTTTAAGAATGAACGTCATAGCGGCGCGACCTTTTCTTATTTTGCATGTTATCTATAGGAGAACCGGGCAACCCTGCGTCCACGTTCGATTCGATCAAGAACGCCGGTTTTACGACCCGTCCGGTTCATAATGACCCGGGTCGACGTTCCGATTCATAATCAGAACGAAGGCGCTTCCTTCTTGCTCATTTACACGCTTTCGCCATAAGATCGGATGGCACCCGGCTCCACGGCCGGTTTTCAGAAACCGATTTTCTGTATGCGCATGCGTTATGGTCATTCGTTAAAAGGCAGTGAACGGAGAAGGCCATGGATCAGGTGATAACGGCAGTAGGAAATAATCCGGTAATATGGAGTATTGCGGATAAAGACTACCACAACAGGGAATTGAATGATGCGGCGTGGGAGAATGTTTGCCGAGAAGTGTGCCCTAGTGCCAGAATTCATCCATTTTAGGATTTTAGCACTGACACTATCAACAACACAAGACAGATGTTTTCACGATGAGCACGGACACGAGAATGAACACTAAACAAACAATCTGATTCAAAAGCCTCGCACGTTCTTATTTCAGATTTGGAATCGGACGTAGAGCCTTGACGCCCATCGTTCTTATTGTTTACGCATTCCAAATAATAATCGGTTTGGAATCGGACGTGGAGCCTCAGCCTAATCCTTCTTTGCTATTTTCCAAGAGGAGATTTAGATGCAAGGAAATATGTTTACAAAGCTGCTTTGCACTTCGGTTTCGGATCTCTATAGAGAGAGACATGACAGAAAGAATAGTTGATCAAACAAATAGATAAAACATTAAAGAAAACTTCTGTTTCATAGCCAATAGGTAATGGGATCAGCGTCCATTTAGTGAAAATCGGTTCTTGAGATACATTAAAAACAATAGAAAAGAAGTTGCAATGGAGAACCTGAATATGACGCGAAATATAAAACCTTTCTACGGTGAAAATCAATAGGTGGAAAGTATGTAATTTCCTAAGTGAACTTGACGTGCTTATGATGATAGACAATGAAATTTTGGATACAGTGACTAACGTGTGGGAAAAAGAGAAAAACATCGCAAGAAATATAATCGTGGAAAACACATCGTAGAAATTTTAGACGCGATCTGAAAGCGAAAAAGAATAGCTACGCAGTTAGCTCTTAAAAAAATATTAGGGTTGAAATTTCAAAGTGATATTTCGTTACAAAACATTTTACCGTGTTCGACAACAAAGTAGTAGAATAAGCATCCACAGGAGTTAGATAAGAATAAACGGATAAAGTCGCGCATCTATTATTAACGCTTGCTTCACCCTAAGATGCTGAGATAACGGTCATAGAAACATTAGCTGAAAATAATTTAAGATTGACATTTTTAAAAAAGAATGTTTCAGGATGAAGAAGTAAAATTGAAGACCGAAAATCTTAAGACAAGGATGAAAGCAAAAGACAAATTCGAAACTACTTTAATGTCATAATTATGGCCGACAAGAGTATAACATATGAAACTGCTTCTATTATCCCAGTAATAAGGAATACAGAGAAGGTGTAGGTTAGTAACGCAAACACAAGTCAACCGTCAACATTTCGCTCATCCAGCTTTGCTTTTTTGGTTGGAAATGAAAGCGAAAACATTGAAGATGAAATCCACATAAAGTTCCTTCTCAACTCAGGAGGAACAGATTATCTAATCAATAATTATAAATTATTTTGAAACTGCAAGAAATTGAATCCGCCTACCAAGATTTACGTTGCGAAAAAAACAATACTTTCATTTCAGTAAGAACGAAAGAATGAACACAAGAATCAAATAAATGCTCAAGAATGCTATTCATTCTAATGAATTACCGCAAAATTTCTTATAAGAAACCTTTATTGTGATGTAATTGTATTTGAAATAAATTATAAGACCTTTAGAATGACGGTGTAACTAGAAAGGGTTATCAATGAAAATTCCAATAACAAAACTGATGCACCTGATACCTATTCAAAATCAGTACTAGAGTCTAATAAATCTGGCAGAAATTCGACAGTGTTGTATCAGGTGCAATTCGATTTAATTGAAACATACGAGGGGTGATCAAAAAGTAATGAGAAACGGTTACTTCCAGTCGGCATAAAAATCCAACAAAATTTTTTTTCGCTTGCTTATAGACTCCAGCATGAAAAAATCATAAAAATAGACTAAGATTCACGAGAGGGTTGGTTGTTGGTTGGTTGTAGTGGCAGCCCCCTTTGTCAAAAGGCGGCTCACTTAGGCCAAGATAGGCCCATTGTGATACCACATTTTAATAGGGAGCGGCACTAAAACCTGTTGGGTGACGAGAACCATTTCGATTCTCGTATGAATCCGGCAACGCAGCTAATGTTCAATTCAGCTACTTCCGTGAGGCTGTCCAGGAAGGGTGAGCCTAAGGTTTTCATGCGTTTCCTGGACAGTGCTGGGCATTCACACAGAAAATGTTGGATCGTTTCCTCCTCCTCCTCCGATCTGCAGCTGCGGCAGAAATCGTGGAAAGGGACACCCAGTCCAAGGTATATAAACTACATTGGTATGATCTGTTGTTACGTCATCCGGCGGGGAGGTCGTGGCCAAATATACCCAAGTGGGATTTCATGCACACTCTGAATGAAGCCAATTTTTCTTTTTCCGACTGGGAATGTAGTTCTTGCGAATAAGATTATCCATTAATAGGTGTATAGCAAGAAATTCCCTATAAACATTTTTTACCAAGAGAATAGTGGTATCTAGCAGAATTAGAAAGTGATGAGTATATATAACTGTATGTAATATACAAATCAAATATAATTTTACGTTTTTCAACATCACTTCCAAACTATGCTATAAATAATTTTGCTTTTGATGCGTAGATTATTATAGAGAATTTTGAAGTCCTTTATTAGTTGTCATATTAATGGCATGTGATTTTAAGACCAGCTCTGGTTTAAAGCATTTACCATTGCTTATATGTCTATTGTGAAATATATAATGAGGTGAACAGGGCTGCCCAAATATTTTCCAATCTATTTTTTAAACAGGATGGCAGCACTACTGGGCGTGTCTGTGCGACATTACGTCACTCGGCGCGGAATTCTAGGGCAATAAATCATACCTCTTCTGGTTTATATACCTTGCACCCAGTCTTTCTGCGTGTCTGCCAATGAGACAATGCCCCGTCAGTACGGATACGATGAAACTTAATGTTTCACGGCTCGTGTTGAGGAGCTGCTTAGTGAGCTTTGAGCTTAGTGTGTGCCAAGTTTGCCTGGTTGTCCTGCAGGTTTCTTCCAGCAGCCAGGCCCTATTAGCAGCCTCTGTATAATACTGCTTGAAACTTAGCTTGACGGAGGCCAACGGATGGCCGATTTGGGGTGTTAGTGTATAATCCTGGAGCTCAGTGCCAGCTCTAGCTAGGGCATCAGCTTCGCAGTTCCCAGGTATATCACTGTGACCCGGCACCCAGCAAATAATCACTTCACAGTGAAGCGACATCGCGTTCAGTAGTGTGCGACATTCCATTACAATTTTGGATGAGGTATACACGAGAGGGACATTCAGTTGAATATGAACCGGCGAAGAGATAACATCAAAATGGAGAAAAATGAAATTAGAGCAGTCATCAAGTACCTCTGTTCGAAAAAATTTTCTACCAAAGACATACACAGCGACTTAGAGGAAAAATTGGGGAACTCTGCTCCTCCATATTCCACAGTTGCACGCTGGGCCAAGAAGTTTTAGCTGGGAAGGACATCCACTGAAGATGAACACCGCGAAGGACGCCCATCTAAGTCCCACACTGAAGATAACGTGAAAAAGGTCGAAGATGTTGTGTTGGCAGATCGAAGAGTGACCGTCAGACATGTAGCTGAGGTCACGGGGATCTCATACGGTAGCGTTCTAACAATCCTTGTGGACGACTTGCAGATGAAAAAAGTCACTGCGCGTTGGGTACCGCGAATTTTAACCGACGAGCACAAGAAAAAAAGAGTCGATATTTCAAGGGTGAATCTCCAAAACTTCCAAGCAGATCGGAAAAAATTTCTGTCACGTTTCGTGACCATGGACAAGACCTGGATCCACCATTTTGATCCTGAGACCAAACAACAATCGATGACTTGGAAGCGAGCCTCGTCACCAACACCGAAGAAGTTCAAAGTGTCAAGTTCGGGGAAAGGTTATGGAGTCCGTTTTTTGGGACGCCGAAGGAATAATTATTGTGGAATATTTGGAAAAGGGAGCCACTATTTCGGACTCTTACCACGCGGACGAAATACGAAGATTGCGTGAAGTTATTAAGGCAAAAAGACGCGGCAAACTGCGAGCTGGAGTGCTGTTTCACCAAGACAACGCTCCGGCTCACAAAGCCCCAGTTGCGATGGCTGCCATTCAAGAAACGGGATTTGAACTGCTGGAACACCCACCCTATTCGCTAGATCTAGCTCCCAGTGACTTCTACCTCTTTCCTTGTCTCAAGCAACACCTCCGAGGCAATAAATTTGAAGACAATAGTGAAGTGATGGCCGCTGTTGAGACGTTTTGGGAGGGTCAAGACAAAAAAAAATTCTCAGGGAATCCTGGGTTTAGAAAAAAAGATGGACTAAATGTATTGCCTTGTTAGAAGACTATGTAGAAAAATAAATTATTTTTGTAACTGTCATCACCGTCTTTTATTGTGATTCTCATTACTTTTTGATCACCCATCGTATACACACAATAAATCCAACAAATCATTATGTAGAAATGGTACAAAAAAAAACAAGCGAAAAAATAAAAGATTGTTTGAACCAAACATCAACCTCAGCAAATAGTCCAACTAGTAGCAAAAGATCTAAGCATATTAACATAAAGTACCATTTCCCACGGGAACAAATTGAGCGAAATCTAATTATACTGAAGCTTAATTCCACAAGCAAACAATAAGCATATGTTTGAACTAAACCATTACCAACAGCAAGATTATTTGGAGTTCACTATGAAATTAGAATTTTAGTAACATAAAATGATCGAGTGGATTTGCATAAATAAGATTAAAAATGTAATAAATAAATTAAACAATTTTAGTGTGTGGTTAGCTTTTTTGGAGTTTTCCGGACCTTTGCATTAAATACAATACTATGATAAGATTCCCAAAGAAAGAAAGCACATAAAGCAAGTAAATGACCTGCATTATAAAAATTTTGCAGAAAAAGAAAACGAATGATTCATTTTTGAACGTGCTTGGAGTAATTTTACACTTTACTGCAAATGATTACGAAACATTCTAAACAAATCAGAAATGCTTGGAGCAAAACCTGAATACTTCTTTCTCTTTTTAAAAAGGAAACAAAATACAAGGACATATGTTTACAAAACTGCTATGAAGTCAGATGCATGATAAAATATTTTTAGCCTTCTGGTTTTCACTTCATGTGAGGGAAGAAAAAAAGATCAAGTAAATCGATAAAAGATAAAAGAAAAGCTGTTTTCAGTTTATTTGAAAAGACAGTTTGCCCCTCTTGCAACATTCTTGGTATTCAGTGAGAACATGGTGTCTAAATTATATGGTTTAGATTGTAGATCACTTGCTCTATTTAATTAGCAAAATTGCACTGAATGGAAAACTATGTGCTTCAATGACGCTGACAGTTTATTTGAAAATATTTTTTGTTATTGTATGCACGGAATTTAAAGCCTTTTTATTTGATACATTAGCTTAATTAATTTATGTTTAATTCGCCGCTGATGAGACACTTAAGAAAATAACATGCTCAGATATAAAAGATGGCGTGTAGAGATGTAAAAAACACAAAATGTAGAGACCGCATCATAGTTGCGACAATAAAAATGGCTATAAAAGTGTAAAAAGACACTTTTAAAGGTTTGAAAGAGTAGTAGAGTTTCAAAAGAGTAGTAACGATCATTTAAACACATTTAATACTTGGGCAGCTGCGAATAATTTTCATAGTGTCATTGGTGCAAAAAATTAAAATTCTTAATGCTTATATGGAACTATACATAAATACCCATTAAGAAGAGTGCCGACTAAATATCTTTAACACGAACTACTAAGTTGTCAATGTACTTTTTAATAGGTACAGCAAAAGTTCCAAAGCAAATTGGCAAGAAAGGAATTTTTATCTCATAACTCTTCGACATCCATATGAATGAACAATTAAAATTATCATGATTTCATGTTAAAAATAGAATAAACTCAACTTCATATATTTTCTTGCAACAGATTCTACTCGATTCGTACCTAAAGGTCCAACTCGGTAATTTATGGACACAAGTATTACACCCTTCTGCATAAAATAATCTGGACCATATATCATTCGATTCGCTGCGCCCATCTGAAAACCACCACCATAAATCCATACCATCACAGGTTTAAGATCATTTGTGTGGATCTAAATAATTCCCAATAATATTAGCTGATATTATCAATTCGAAATGAGCCTTACTTTCGGACTGTAGACATTTAAATATAAACAATCTTCAGTGCCATGAGTGACATTCAACACAAAATTATATTGCAGAGGCATCGGTGATTCTCGTCCGCAATTCTTTACCTTTGTCCATGGTTCCGGTGGTTGTGGTTCCTTTAATAAAACAAGTAACGATATAATATCAGAACAGTTGAAAGTTGGGTCACTATTTATAAAACTATGGTAGAAACTGACTACTTTATGAATTTGATAATGTATGCACACAAATGTTGCCATACTCTGTTATTCTAGCGCAATAAATAGCTCTGCTTCTTGAGAGCTGGCTAGAAATTTAAGAAAACATAATATCTGCCCTACAGCTAGTCTTTGCTTCGCAAGCATTTATTGCATTAGCTACTACAGCTAAATTAATCATTAATAAGAAACTTTTGACGAAGAAAAAAGAAAATGCCACTTTATAAAGTTTATTTTAATGCACCCAATTTAAATCTTCGATTACAACATTTTTTGAAAGTTTCCCTCGTCCGCATCAACAACACTTTTAAAAATAATATGGAACTCAACTTCAGCATGGATCTAATGTCGGAGTAATTTTCAAAAATGAAATTCAAACCACTGCAAACATAAAAATCATTCAAAAAATCGAGATTATTCTTTATGGAGATTATTTTATTTAACATACAACTTAACACTTAAATGACATTCAAATTAAAATATCCTCCGGGTATAGTTGACTCCACTGTTCAATGCCTTTATGCTCTGGTAAATCTATGAAAGTAACGTCGTCGGAAATATTAATGCACTTCATTGGCATCTCTCCCTTCTGGACTGGCTTCCATACGATTGGTTCAATGCCAACAAAGTTAGGATCAGAGCTGTACGCGAACTGGGCCCACATCCCAACCATCCTTTGAATTGTTGAGTATTCTTTCGTTCCGGGATGCTTTTGTGTCCCAAACATGTTGTTGAACAGATATGAAAGCTCATCTGCGTGGCACACACCTCTCACGCCCTTCCCGCAAACCAAATTGCGGAAGTGATTGAAATGTTTCGAATCAAAATCGAAGCGATATAGATACGTTGGTGCCGTCGCGTACTCAAGGCGGGACAACAATGTTCGGTGGAGACCGTGCCAGAAGACTTTATACGACAATAACTAAAAGCAAATGGTTCATCAACTGAAGACACGGCAAAACCTGAAGAGTGCAGAAGCTTGACATAATTATCGAGATCTTAAAGCAAGCTCATGCACTCTGTGTTTGCCAAATAGTTTTCTTACATTCAAGTAGGAAAACAGAGTTGGTTTCGTATTTTTTTTACACTCCTCACTTTTTCTATCAAGTCCTAACTCCATGGGAACCAAATATTCGCAATCTTCAATCTCTTCCAGCACAGATGGGTCCTCTTTGACCTCTACAAAATTTCGAAAAAATAACACACATAAATGAAAGATATTTGATTCATGAAATGTTAGCTGAGATGATAGCTGACAGGATTAAATTTGGCTTATAAGAAAATATGGATGTAAAGGATATACTGTCGTCTAGATAGAATAGAATGTTACATGTTGCCTCAATTTTCGATATAATCTTCTTCTCTGCAGCTTGTAGCATATGAAATAAGTAATTTAAAACAATTGCTAAATTATTTTCATAAAACTGAAAGTTAACAGATATTAGCTGCGAAATATGCATGTAGAAAGCGGTAAGAAATATTATTTTAAAATTTCACACTTTCCAGATTGATTTGATTGCATTTTACAATGCATTGAAAAATACAGTTTTCCAATGTTAGTGCATATCTGTAACACACACAAAATTAGATGAAATAGTGTTCTCAATATTTTTAAGCTCTGATCACCACCGTTCTTCCAATTGTTAAACTGTAGTAGAGTGGAAATAGTTTTATGCTCAAAATGAGCTTCATAGTGGAGCACCTGGCATAATTGTATGAATTCATACTAGAGGGAATAGTTTTTATTAAAATCTCATGCCAACCATGTAAAGTAATGCTTCAGTCATCAAATTTTTATGAGAAAAATGAAAAACAAACATCAGCATTCATAGTTTCTTTTAAAGTTAAAGTGCTACTTCGATCGCTTGTAAACCCATTCCTATTTCTATGTTAAGCAAACTCTGCATCGCCTCCGTGATATTTTTGGCTTTGCGTTTCTTCCTACTTTATACATACTCGGATACAACAACAGTCCTTCAAAAGAATTCGCTCCCACTATTAAAGGTATCGTATTGCTCCACGTATCTCGAGCCATCAGCCTTGGATGCTTCGGAATCACACATTGTTCTGTGTTATATGGTTCAATGACTGGACCATGAGGAAAATGGAGCCTGTTGCGTCGTTCTTCCGCAGTCAAAAGTTTCGTGTTTGCTTTGCAAATGGCTTTCCCGTCCGAGCTTTTCAAAAAACTCAGAATGTCCGCTTGATTGTGATCGCCTTTATAACCAAGTCGTTTGGCCAACCGATAGGCCCAATCACGGTCGGGCACGATGGCCCAGTACATATGGGCCGTTCCAGACATTAAGATGGCTTTATGGAAAAGTCCTTTCGTCTGCTCAGTGAGCATCAAAAAGTGCGCAGATGCACCACCAGCACTTTCTCCAAACACTGTTATATTGTCAGGATCACCCCCGAATCTGGCTGCATTGTTTTTGACCCATTTCAATGCCATTATTTGATCCTTTAATCCAGCATTGCCGGGAACTTGTAACGATGGGTCTTTCAAACTGAGGAATCCTGTAATTAATAGTTTGATCTTTGTATTTTGGGCTAGTTAGGATTGTTATTAATCTACCCAAGGCTCCTACTCGGTAGTTGAATGTTACAAAGATGACATCCTTGTGCATGAAGTAATCCGGGCTGTAAATTACTTTAGTAGCACCACCCAACTCAAAACCACCACCATAAATCCAAATTACAACTGGCTTGGGCGTTGAAGGTTGGACCTAAGGAGCATTTATGTGACAATTTTTACAAACTTTTGATTGTGACAAAGAATGAAGCACATGCTAATGTAATCAAAATTTTGATATGTATGCTCATTATTCTCAACCATGTAATCGATTTCACCAAACGGAATTATTTATAAGATTTAATTGGAAACTTCGAGATACTTGTTTAGCGAAGCAAATACAAAACTCGCAATGACTTTCCACAAAGTCATTAAAGTTAAGATTGGGTTAATCTTGTCAGTTAAAATGTGATTCTTTCACAATTTAAATATAGAATAGCATATTTCTGCGATCAACTTGGTTCTAAATTTCATTCACCGTTAGTTAAAAAAATGTTCAACTCATTCTTTCAATTTTAAGTGATGAGCCGGTTTTTTCGGTAAAATTACGAAGCTAACAATACAAAGCAGTTGGAATCTTTATCTTAAATTAAATACATCGCTAAGATTCACATTAGTTAGTGTTCATTCTGTTGCCACACTCATATAATGCTCAAATTGGTCCAAAGTGCACTAACGTCTGTTGTGTAAACATTCAAATATAGACAATCCTCTTCCCCTTTGAGTCGTTTAAAAATATTATCGAATTGCAGCGGTGGCTGTGCTTCTTTGGTTGCGTTCAAAGGCTTCGTCCATGGTTCTGGTGGTAGAGGGTCCTTTGGAAAGTCAATAGTCAATTACTGTGCATTAGTTGAATTGCAATTGTGTATGTACAGCGCAAAACAGGGGTTAGCTTATCGCATAGAACACTCTGTTTGTATGACATTAAAATTTGTAAGTTCCCGAGCCAAACGCACATGACAATAAGGTCGTACAATAATTAGAAAAAATATAGCATTCAAATGATGATAACTGTTACAGTTTAATAAATGAAAATTTTCATTCCATTAGCCTGACCAAATGAGCTTAAATGTATTTACAAGTGATTCACACCTTACTTTACATATGAATTTTAGAAGCCATGACTTTTGACTTAAATTTAACAGATCACATTGAGAAAATTAAGAAGCAACTGGCTTGATAACAGACAAAATTCTTGCGGGATTTATTTTTAAGCTTTTATATTATGCATTTAATAAGTTCGAGCAACATTAGATTACATGCACTAGTTTCGTAGTAGAGATATGGATATGTCAGACATTGATCATGTGCAACATCGCAAATAAAGGTTTTGACATATTTGGGGTTGAAAACATTGTCCGACTATGAATTTAGTTGATATTCCCAAAAACTATTTCATGACCTACTTCCACACTACTCACCTACTTGCCTTGTCTTATAGATGCCCATCGAAATATACATACTTTAAAATCGCAAGCAATGCTAGAGTTTAAATGTTTTGATGAATCGGTTTCTACTTTAATTAAACAACAAACTGACGATAATATTTATTGCAAAGCTGCGAGGATGATGACAAATCTTTCCAGAAATGTAACATCCATGTTGAATCGAATATTGGTACCAATAATCTAGAATATAGAGTGAAAAAGGTGCTGCTAATGCCAAACTAGCATAACGCAGCTCACTTTAAATCACCACAAAACGAATATCAATACGATTCAATCAAAAAATATTCACTAAATATACGAATCGCTCATATGATAACGAATTTTCTTTAGCATACAATAGATAATGAAGATTAACACGCACCAGTATCACATCTTCTACAAATGTTTTGGAGTACATGCTTATATAGCTTTTCTCAAATGACTCCTATTGTTTTTCAAAACATTTGCCAAAAAAAGAGCGTGAACCGCTATCTTGAAATGAAGAAGAAAGTTTGATACGTCTGTAGTTCAAGAACTGTGGCTGGTATAAAAGTGTTGGATATAACCGACTTACGCAGAATTTAATTTGCAGTAGCTTGTGCATACCTAACTTCAGCATGGCAGCAATGACAAAAATGTTGCTAGCCAAAAAAAGACGCCCAAAGGGGCAAGGCCGTAGCCAGGGGGTAGCCAGGGTTTGATCCCCCCCCCCCCGAAAATTTCCCATAGTTAAAAGTAGTCATACTGTTCAATCACATCGCAAGATTTGGGGTACTGACTAGGAGAGGCTCCGACTTTGTAGTCACAGATTTGGATGAAAGTTGGCACACAAGTAGAAGACGTCCAGGATATTCGATCCTTAAAATACTAGACCGCAACACTCCCCCCTTTTTGAGAAAAACGCCTCTAAAGTTTTTAGCGTTGCTTATGGATTGGTAAGTTTTAACGTCTGTCAGAAACGGTTCAGTGTAGGTAGCAATGCGCAAAGCTCTCGATCGAGGGGCCGTGTGTTCGATCCCCGGTCGGGGTATTGATTTTCTTTTTGAATTGTTGTCGTCGTCGTGTGTTCGATTACCGGGGTGAGTATTGTTTTTGCGAATAATTGTGAATGTAATTTTTTATGGTGAATGATCAATGCTCAACTACAAATACATTTATTTTAAGAAATCAGTAAATTATTCGATCATTAAGATATGTAAATTATACTCCTATAAACCGACGACATTTCCCACATGCCAGCGACACATCTAACTACTTAATAGCCACACACAAACAAGAGATTTTAAGTAGATTTTTTTGAAATCTAATGGATTTGTGATCGACTATGTTTCGATTTTTGTATGGAAAATCGTGGATTTTAGGAGAAATTTCGCGAAATCTAATGATTCACCAAAATTTGGTGCGATGTAATTAAGATATAAGTGGTAAAAATATGTCTCAAAACTGAGCCCGAGGATGTTTAATCATTTATGCATTGAAAATCCAAAAGTGGTTCTAATTCAAACTTCATAACTTATTTCCACTGCACTGCTTCCAATTTTCCACCCAAAAATTTGAATTCAGTGATTCCAAACTGCTCAAAATCTTCTTTAAACTGTAGACGAAGAAATTAAAGATCCACGAATCGTGCCACGACAACAACAAAGACCAAATGTAAATTAACTAGATCCAGAAACTTATTTTAAAATTGCTATTATGATTCCACTATTAGATGATTTTAATGCACAGTTGAAATCAAGATTCGAAGATCATAATTCTACACTAAAACCGCTACTTATTTTGATACCCTCAGAATGCGGTAAGAAGGATTACAGTTTTGAAAAAGATTTTTTTCAAATTTATAGTAAATTTTTGGAATGCGATGCTATCAAATCTGAATTTGAGCTCTGGCAAACAAAATGCCAACAGCAGCCTGAAGTAAATCGTGCGACTTGTGTAATTTAAGCCCTTGGAGAGTGCAATAACGAACTGTTTAACTTTTAAAAAATTTGGCGACATTACCAGTTACGACTTGCACACCTGAGAGAACATTTTCGACAATGAAACGTCTGAAAACGTATCTCCGAAACTCGACTGGTGAGGAAAGATTAACTGGGTTGGCATAAATATCAATTCATCGTCAAATCGACATCAATACGGAGGAAGTTATAGACTAATTCGCAGAAAATAAAGGCTCGAAGATTAAATTTTCTTTTGTAATACTTTTTATTTTACAAAATTAACTTAATTTTGGTCTAAAATATTATAAGACTACAGTTGCATTAATTTTATAATAATTTGGTTGAAAATGAAATTAAAATAACCCAGCTTCTTATATGACAATTCGCAGTATTGACCTTTCTCGGACCGTCTCAGGACTAACTAAACAGAAATAAAAAAGTCTCATCTAGATATCAGTATACATACGAAAAGATTGAAAAATAATTCAGGAACATTTTTCAGTCAGCCAATGCAAAAAAATTAAAAAAAACTGCTACTGAAAATGTTACAAAATACAGGTACATACAAGTTTTCGTTTGCAATCTTTCCAATATATTTTGGAAAGAAAAAAGTGTCTATGTTTGTATTTACATGCGGGGTCATTCTGTTTCTCGACAAAATCTCATGGTCAAAACCTAATATTATTTTATTGTTATCGTCAATTTATTATCATTTTGATTTAACAGAGAAGAAAACACAAGTCTTGTTTTAAAATTGCTTGAAAACAATCATGCCATCTTTATTGTACATGCAGCCGCTTTCTGCAAGGTCCAGATATTTTTAAAACTTCAAGATTGGTTGCGAATTCTTAAGGTATTTTCTTGACGTGAAAGACAACAATAAAAAATAAAATGTCTACTTTTCTGTTATATGATTATTGTTTGTTATTGTTATTACTAATATTGTTATTACTCATATTTTTATTTATGCATTTATCAAGAGCTGGCTATGTTGGTGAGTTGATCTAGGTGGCATTCAATTTTTTTTTGTTTTCGAGGAAAATTCTAGAAACGCAGCAATTTTCAACTCTTGATTTCATGAAACAAATTGTCGAAAACATTTTATTTCTTAAATTGTTCAATTTGCACTTAAACTACTCTCTCTTTTCCAGTATGTAAGCTAAAGTAGAATTTGAAATCTTGTTTTTTTTTTGAAGTGATAACAATATCCAAACGAAATTACACTATGCTTCTAAACTTTAAAGAGAATAAGAGCCTAACTGTTATTTAATATGTGAATGGATGCCAAATGTGTGAGTTAGTTGCCCCAGTGCAAATATGCATGAGAGAAACGTAAAACGTTATGATTTTATATCATTGGAATGTACATTTTTATTATGTGTAATTAACACAGACTGATAATGACAGAGGTTTGGAGGAGACGGAGGTGGTTTTAGTCGGTAAAAACCCGGCATGCCGAGGTGCAGGAGCTAATCGGTATCTTTTGAAGATTTCCACCTCCCAACGTTGAAAACAAAAAAAAATGAACTCACACATCCCCCCCTCGAAATATTTTTCTGGTTACGGCCTTGCAAAGTGGGGATAATGATTCGAGCGACTTCTTTGCTTTCTCTTTTATTATTTACTTTATTTAGAGCTTTCTGTAAAATAATTTTATCTCAAACCTTTTTTCGCTTTGTTTCTTGCAGCCTCAGTACTTGCGTCCAAAAGTGAAAAGACTCATGTAAAATAAGGCCAATTTTATGCGAAATAAACGACCAGCCAAACCCTCCGGTGCAAAAACCCGCCGTTAACGGCAATGTTTTTCCTCGATGTGTAAATGGTTCAATAGTGTCTATATAGCTTTTTCACAACTGTGATAATAATATTGTTAAAAAAGAGGGGATAATTGTACGAAAGTGAATTTTTTATTAATATCACTTTTGCTGCAAAACACATCTAAAGATTAAATTAAGAATAGTTTATGACAATTCATTTGCATTATTGTTTGTTATAATCAAAGTATTTCGGTTGAAGTTTACAGATTTAAAAATATCATACGTATTTTTTTGCATTTTCTCTTAAATTGCGGCAATTTTTATAAGATTCTAAACTCCCTTCAGCAATTGGCTTGATAATATATTTTTATTTATGTCTAAATCAATTAGGAAAAGCTAAAGTTAAATACATACCTACTTACACTACTAAGGAGCACTATGAGCGATAATACACAGAGCTAAATGAAATTTAAAAATTCTTTTTATCTGACCGTGTGAGTTTTCGATTCAGCAATTGCATTGAAAATCTACCTGTTTGCTTAACACCTATGAAATAATGTCTTTTTTTATTTGCTTCTCTACCGTTAAAACGGCATAGTCGCCCCAGGCCAATAGTTACCCCAGTTGTTCGTTTAAATACTTAGGAGCAAATGTTGACCTACTAAACGCAATACCACTCTTCCTTGTGGCCCTTGCAGCTATCAGCAACAGTCGGTATTCCACAGAGAATTGAAAACGAAATTTGGCATACGTTTTTGTCGTGAATTTTAAAATATTTTGGTCCACATATGTTAGTAACTTTGAAATTACTGGGAGAAGCAAATGAAGTTTATTTTTATTTTATTGGAAGATCAGTGACTAACAAAATTTATGATGAGATGTTTTGAATTTATGAATGCTTGTTTTTTTAAAGCCAAGAGAAAGTATCCCCAACGAAAAGATGGTTGATTCAAGCAATTTTGAATACATTCGCCACTAAGGGCATTTATCCTCTATTTCTTAAAAATGACTATTTCATAAATCAGCACTACTACCACTATGACAGTAATTCAATTGAAGATAAAAAATATCAGAAAGCCTAAAAAGTTTGTGACAATACTAATTTAAAATCGGTTTGGATTAAGTGCATAATGTGCCAGCTTTATGGTGACTACTTAAATAGATGTGCCCATTAAAATGGTCTCCAGTTTTAAAAAAAGCCATGTTGATCATTTTTGCAAGTTGGATTAATTATATCAATGAAACCAAAGTTAAATTTAAAATTATAAGGCAGTGACTGTTCCATCCACAGTGCAAGCAAATATATACAATTGAATTTAGTTTTTAAGTCTATTTTATTTGTACTCTATAAAAATACACCTAAAATATAATAGGTGGTACATATAATATCCCTCCATATTTTATATGGAGGCATTTATCTTCTCAACAATGTTTGCACTGGAGTTACTAATTCGCACAAAAGGTGTCTATCCTCATTCATTAAGGGTCACATTATGTTTATTTTGTAAATTTTAGAATATATTCGAGCTTATTTTCTAGTCACAGCTTAAAGTCTAAGCATATAATTCTTTTCATTCGAACATTGTTGATGATTTGAAAACTATAAGCTGTTTTTCAAAAAGTGGAACACCTACTTCACTTTAAACCTAAACTATATTTTTAAAGGCTCACACGACCCTAAAGAAGTGGAGAATGAAAAATACATACATTATTTTTTGAAAAGCTAACTAAACGGATATAATTTTTTGAGTTTTTTTTAGATTCTTCATGTTAAATAATTATCTGTTGTAAACGGCACTGAAATATAAGCCCACAACCAACCACCAAAATATATTACATTGTTATAAATAATTGTTAACATAAGCAAAACACAAATGCAAACTGCAAAATTATTAACAATCAAAGTTTATCATGATTATGCAAAACCCGCAACCCGGCAACAATGATTTGCCAAACTATGTAATAATGTGTGCTTTTCGTTTAAAAAATACTTACCGCAAAACGCAACTCTCCCACGGGTGGTTTAGCAAACGGAATTCTTTCAAAGCTGTAGAAAGCATCATTCCAGCATGATATCCTTTTGACACCCCTCACTGGTCCATACACAGTGTCTACTATTAATTTTTCACTGGTTTTTCTGCGATGTTGCCGATATCGGAAGCCAATATAACTATAGAATAAAAATAATACCTTATAGAATGTTACACATAAACAAAGGAGGTGAAAAAAAATCATTGCGACGTGTGCAAAACTTCAAAAGAATCTATTCAGTGGAAACAATTCGAAAATCGATCGAAATTTAAACTAATCATAAAATAAACGTTAAATAAAACCTTTTGCAAAGATTTATTTTCAAAATTGCATGAGGCCAATTTGAAGGGATGGCTAAACGTTTTTTCTTGGTTTCGAATTTTTAACTTTCCAGAATATGAGAAGTTCTTGTAATCGCTGATTAATTTTTGGAACACTTCGGTCGGGGGGTTCGCTGTTTTGACCCTTTGAAGGTCATTTCTGTCATGCGCTATATCTTGCGAACCAAACAGGATTTGCTTGAGGTGCCAATTGACGCGTGTCAACATTCATGCCATTCTATCAAATTTTGAAAAAAGTTGTTTGAGCCGTTTTTTAATTTAAGAAAAAAAGCGCAAAAAATAGGGTCTTTTCCATAAACAATAAATGTTTAACTTGATTTGCACCACATAGTAATCAATGTTTATAAAATTTATATACTCCAAACAGTTTTTGTGAAAAAAATAAGCAAAAATTTTTCTCATGATTACAAAAAAAAATTAAGTTAAAAACAAAAATCATTAAAAGTCATCATGACCTTCAAGATCATTTAAGTCATTTACTATATCTCGCGAACCAAAGATAATATTTGCATCATCAAGGTGTCAATCGATGCATCTTAACATTTTTGTGATATTCTTAAATTTGAAAAGAAACCGTTGGAGCCGTTTTATAATTTAATAAAAAAAAATTGCGAAAAATTAGGCCTTTCTCATAAAAAATAAATTTTTTACCTGATTTGTACAACACAGTAATGAATGTTTATAAAATTTATAAACTCTTATCAGTTTTTTTAGAGAAACTAGCAAAACTTTTTTCAATGATGACAAAAAAATTAAATTTACAATAAAAAATCATTCATAGTCACTATGTAAAAGGGATTCATACGAATGATATAACCTTATAGTATGTTATTTATTCTAAAGACATTGTTGTTAAATCAATCAAAGTTTATTAATATTTGCAAAATTTGAGCAGATTTTCAATAGTTTTCACAATACCGTGTTTAAATTTTAATAAAAAAAATGCTTAAATTTTGTAGAGAAAAAATCCAATCAAATTTGTATTCGTGGTAATCAACGATTTAAAGTCCATACTTTGCAAGATCATATGCTTTAAAATGCTTTCATCAAAAAAATGTAGTTTTTAGTACCTTTGTTCTTTAGTGTTTGTAAGATTTCAATCTCTCATGAAACAATACAAATTCAATGATTATGCCGAAGTCATGGCAATTTTGAACACAGCTATTCAAAATGGCCACTACTCGACAAAATCTCTTCAGTGGGCGTAATAACAAAAACTACATTCATTTTTGATAGCTTTTGTCCTTCAAGCATTGATATGAAAATAAAAAACAACGTAGGAAAGGCTTTCTAACCTGTCCCCCCTCCGATTGATCCGCGTGAATATTTAATCAAACCAATCGATTCCTCCATTCACCAAAATCCTTACGTAAGCAGTGGACGCTCCCGTAGATGATACGATTGATATTAACTCATTCCAATTACTGTCATGAGAACCTCATAATATTCTTATTTAAAATAGCATTATTTTCATTATTATTTTTGTGATTTTTTTTAATATCTTTGTAAATATTACTGGGAAGTTGACCGTGTGGACCTCGGTTGATAGTTACCAAACAAATTGTTGCGATGTGACTTAGGTTTTCGTCGACATAGAATTTTTTTATATCCATCTTATTTTCTTACCTTAACATAACTCCTAGCTATGTATACCATTAAAAAATACAGAGTTTGTGGAGAAAAATATAAAATAAAGAGGGAAAATTGAATTTTAAACGGAAACACAGTGTACAGTTTCTCCATAAGATCAACGGTTTCCTAGATAATAACAAAAACTTTAATTCAATATGACGGCTAACGGTGGCCTTGTACAATGTCATCTTTTTAATTTAAGACGCATTTTGCGACTCTTCAATCATTCCATATGCAAAACCCTAGCGTAGAGTTTTCGCAACTGACTGATTCGCAAAGAAATTTATCAATTCTACTGAACTACTGATTATTTCCCGCTTTCAATACGTATCGTCTATATTAGTTATTTTATTATATTAGTTTTTTGTATTAATTTGCAGTATGTTTCTTTAACTTCAATAATATCAAAACTCACTACATTCGTTAAATAAAGTAAACAAAAAAGAACATAAACTTATTATGCTTTAATTTTATTAGTACCATAGATCAATGTCAAAATTTAGGAAATAATACAAAAAAATGTTTACGGACGACATTTTTAAAAATTCAAAATAAATTGAAAATTGATACAATTTCGTGGCAAATTCCTTTACTTCAATACAGGTTTTTTAAAAAATGGAAGCATCGTTCATAATTTTGAGTGCGGTGCGAGTTATTTCAAAAATTATGAAAAACTCAATTTTTGAGCTTTTTACCCATATCTTCTAAATACTGCTAGATAAATCTATGTTTCCGCGGATTCCTTACTAGAACAAACAACTCTCTACAATAATGGCCCCAATAAAACTGTTTGTATTGATAACTGTTCTCGCAGCGTCAAAAAATTACGTTCCGAAACTTCTAAACTTGAAAAACAAATAAAAATTTTGCATTTCAGGCAACTTTTGTCGATAATAGCCAAAATCAAATTATCTGACCCGCTGAAACTTTAATGCGATCGATTGCACTGAGCACTTGACATTACCACTGAACTACTTAACGTTTAAGAAAAAAGTTATCACGAACGTACGCACACACACATACGCATACAGACTTCTTTCTAAAATACACTAACGTAACGTACGTAAAGATTTGTCGTAAATTTTAATTTTAATTTCCGGACCCATTACAAAAACTTCCTATACAGTGGGAAGTTAACAAGTTTCCTTTGATAGCTTCTCATTAGAAGTGAAATTACATCGTAAACATACTTATAAAACAATTCTAGCCTTAGAATGAATCAGTGCTGGCGAAAAATATTATCATCGTTAACATCCTTAAGTGGCAGTTAATTACCCATTCAAGTTTGAACCAACTAGTTGCGATATCGACTACTAGGTGGCCAGCATAGTGTTAAATGGCATCCGAGATGCCTAAAGTCAGCTTGACGTTGTCATTTTCATATGTCAATCAAAATAGAAAAGATCAGATTGTTTTGATATTCGTTTACAAAAGATCCAATGTAAGGAAATTACCACTCTTATTGTTAGTCAACTTGTAGCAATTAGGCTGTGCCATCCGGTGTAAACAATGGGCGCTTTATTCGGGAAGAGCAAGAAGCCGCAAAGTCGCGTGACGGAGCAAGATAAAGCAATCTTGGTAATTTCTTATTCATTTCAATGCATTTATGTTAAAAATCATGGAAAGTGTTATCTTGGAAAATCTACTTCGAACTGAAACATGTTTATAATTTTATAATTCATGTTATAAAGTTGTCGGTCATTTGCTATTATTGCGCTGAACAAACGCTGACTCACCAACGGGTAAAATAAATATTTCTATATTTGGCAGAGTTTAGACGATTAACGATCTATGGGTTGTGGAACCCGGTTTAATGCCGAGAACTTTCAAGATTTCACATGCAGCTACCATACTCAAAGTGCAACGATTTCAGGATAAAATACCGGAAAGTTACAAAGGGAAAAGCAACTGTTCAGCCTCCTTATAAAATACCAAATGAGACATCGGTGGGGAGAGCATTGAATGTTACAAAAATGCCAACTCTATCTTCTTCAATGCTGTATTCTGTATTCGAATATGTGGCCTCATATTGTCATGGCGAAGGACTTTTTTGTCAGTTCATATCTGCTGTTAACGATTAGTAAAGTTGTAGTAGCTTCCAGAAAAAAACTCTGTGTATATTACACCAAACGGAAAATAAATTCTTCCGCGAATGTAGCCTTCGTTAAAAAGTTAATTGTGAAGATTCTCCTCTTCTGCGAATAACACGGAGTTCCGTAAAACTTCTCTAAAGAGCTCATTGTTGCTCTTGCAGTAAACAATTGCCTTAAAAATCCTTACAGCACTCACTCTTTTCTCAATTGGTTTAAGGAGAGCACTTTTTCTCAACGTTGGGAGGTGGAAATGTTCAAAATGTACCGATCAGCTCCTGCCTCTCGGCATGTCGAATTTTTACCGACTCTCTCCATCAATTCTTAGTAATTCTCCGTATTTAAAGTTCAGTACATAGTACTTCCCAGACGATAAGAATCGGTATAAGGGATAGTACCAAATTTGTGAATTTTAGTATCCTTTTAGTTAGATTAATAATTCAGATTATATGTTTATATATTATTTCACGTTGATTACATGTTTGCTTTGATTTTAGTGTTACTGTTTGTACTTGTAACTTACTTCGAATGTTGGTCCTGAAGGAGGTATTTTCTTAAAGTGTCGTTTTAAAGGAAGTTGGATTCGCTATGTTTTTAATTTTGTCCGGTGGTGTATTGCTTAGCTGCTTTGTTGAAGGAGTCTTCTTTTAGTCGTTCAGGTCTGGCAAATGCGATAGCTATACAATATTATTCATGTTTTTCATTCTTTAAGTATTTTTCCCTCAATTCTGTCTAATTTCACAGTACTGTATTCATTACGGTGTAAGTTATTATATATAAATTTAGCTCTTTCCATGGAAATCATGCCTTGTAAATTTAATTTTTGGGCTGTTTTGTAAACTTCGCTCGTTTGAGTTGCATAGGTAGATTGTAAATGGTTTTATACACCTTGGCTAGTAGTCTGAAGATGATCATGAATTCACCGTTAGAAGTTTGACTTCAATTCAAGATGCCGTAAGAAATTTTGGAAAGGAGGTGCGCATACATAATTTGGATTTTTTCTATGGAAAAAAGTAGAGCGACGTAGAAGAGCAATGAAAACAGCTAGTTTTTTCCTTAGATCATTTTTGTGTGGAGTCCATGTTAGTTCCTCGTCTATTAGTAGTCCTAAATATCTTATTTGTTCCACTCCCTGGAGGTCTGTGTCGTTGATTTATATGAGTGGGTGTATGTCAGTCTTATTCTTTTGTTTGAAAACAATATATTTGGTTTTCCCCGAGTTTATTGCCAATCTGTTTTGGAGAAGCCAATACCAATACTTGTCCAGGTCAGCATTTACTTTTTGTTCAATTTCGAGATTAGTTTTACCTGAGTACCTATACGAGCACAGTGTTATCTGCGTACATAACCACTTTCGCAAAAAAAGTCTGCTTTTTTATGGAGTTGATATGAAGTAGAAATAGCGTTGGTCCTAGGATCGAGCCCTGCGGAACACCTATGCTAAATTCAGCAATTTTGCTTTTGTTACATCCAATTAGTGTGTTTTGAAATCTATCCGTCAAGTAACTGCGTATTAATTTATTTGGTTTTCCAACAATTTCATATTGTGTACGATATTCCATTGCAATTATGGGTACGTTAGATGATGATTGGAAAGCAGCTTGACTGCCAGAGGAAATATTTAGAATTCTTAAGGTATTTTTTTGGTTTCTCAACCAGTCTACTGCCTTGTATATTGCAACGTACTCTGCCTGAAAAACACTGCAGTGATCTGGAAGCCAGAAGAATAGTTTCAAGCCTTACTGGTCTGAGAAAACACCACAGCCAACTTTTCCATCCATTTTTAATCCATCAGTGTGGATGCCAACCGATTTCTGCATCTTACTTCATTCCTGCTTGGGATGAAGGGACTTTAAACCATGATGGAAGCAGGGAATCGGAGAAGCAAGGTCTACTTTCCCTGGTGCTGGTCCACCTCTCCAAAGTATAGTGGAGTGACCAATATTTTTCTCATGTCAGAGATATAGTGCTTTTAATCGAATCGCAGAGCACTTGGCCTGCTGCCTCGTACGGAGCTCAGTTGGGAGCCAATTTAACAACATAAATAGTGGCTTTGTCGAGGTAGTGGGAATTGACAATTGTTGGTGACCCTATATTTTCAATAAACCCTGAACAGAAATCTCAATAAATTTAAAAATACGCTAAGAAATGTGTGATTTTCTGTTCGGACTAGCTTTTTGAAGTACAGCTTGTACGGAGCACTCAATTTGCAAGGCCTGAATTCCAATTTCGTTTGATACAAATTAAAAAGCTTATTATCATTTGAATAAGCTCTGTTGCGGTTTTCTTTAGCATGTTATATTGGGGCACGAGGGCCTTATTTTGTTTTTCGTTTATAATACTTAATAATAATATTAATATGAATCATTTCATTTTTTCCTTTGTTTAATGTAATTATTGTCTTACGAGCCGCCATTGCAATACTTTAGATAAGGTGTGATTACTAAACCTTGCCCAATTCAATTTCTACGTACAGCTGTGTTCATGAAAAACACCTCACAATATTAAATATTCACGTTTCGACATACTGAACATTGCAAATTGAACACGTGTTCATATTTTTCTAAGAATAGCATGCAAAGAAGAGATTAGCGATAAGATCCCGTTAGTTTTGCATTGGTTTGGGTAAGTTTTTGATGACTTTTGAGTGATGCACCGAAATTTGGCTGTTCATTAAAATAGTAGTGGCTACATGAAAGGAAAAACAAAACTGTATAACTTTATTTAAAATTGATTTTACAGGTTCTTAATATTGGAAAAACTCTAATATTTAGTTGTATATCCTTTATGTTTAATAACGGCTTCGCACCGGCGGGACATGGAATCGATAAGATCCTGACAACGCTTCAAGGGAATTTGAGACCATGCTTCCTGAACCACTTGCCAAAGCTGTGCTTTGTTTGAAGGATTTGCAGTTGCCACAACCCTTTTTACATCTCCCCATAAATTTTCTATCGGATTAAGATCTGGGGACTGAGATGACCATTGCATCACACGGATCTTCTCGGATATAAACCAATCTTTTGCGATCTTGCTAGTATGTTTCGGATCGTTGTCCTGTTGAAATGTCCATTTTATGGGCATTTCCCAACTGTCAATATAAACATGTTTGTCCATAATACCATTTATCATATGGATAGGACCAACGCCATTGTATTTATTTTTTGTTCAATTTCGAAATTAGATTTGCCTGAGTACATAAGCACAGTGTCATCTGCGTACATAACCACTGTATTTTTTCGTGTTCTTTGGCAACACCCTGTATCGTATTTATTCCAGGGTTTGCGGAACTACTCGAATAATAAGCAGTTCATTTCCTTTTATTTTTATTTTGCAAAAATGTACTTTTATTTTGATACAGAAACCAAAGCAATTCAGAACCGATTATGTTTATTCACTCTGAAGGCAGAACAATTTATAATTTTGTTTTATTGTTGTTTGTTTTTCGACAGCTATAGTAGACTACTATGATTAAGTTTTGTTAATACTGAACAGTTATTTTTTCCGACAGCTATAGCTAGACTACTATGATGAAGTTTAGTCAATACTGAACAACCACTTTCGCAACAAGGCCTGCTTTTTGATTGGAGTTGATATAAAGTAGAAATAGCGCTGGTCCTAGGATCGAGCCCTGCGGAAAACCTATGCTAATTTTAGCAGTTTTGCTTTTGACACCTCCAATTAGTGTATTTTGAAATCTATCCGTCAAGTAATTGCGTATGATTTTTTTGCTTTTCCAACAATTCCATATTCACCGAGCTTGGTGATTAAAGTGTCATGTGTAACTGTGTCGAAGGCTTCCTTTATGTTCACGAAAACTGTTGCAACGTAGTGGCCCTTATCCAAGTACTCATTTACAAATCTAATTAGATTAGGAATGGCATCTGTAGTATCCGTACTGGTTTCTATCCAAGATTTCGTTTTGCAATAAGAATTCTTTGATTCGGGAATCTACAATTTTTTCGAGGGTTTTATTTAAGGAATTCAAAAGTGAAATTGGTCTGTAATTGTTTGGGTCAGTTTCATCACCCCTTTCAAAAATCGGTCTAACTGCAGAGCTTTTTAAGTATCCTTGGAATCTTCCCTCCTTAAAACAATTATTTATTAACTAGCTGCCCGGACAGACTTCGTTCTGTCAAAAGTTATTGGTCTATCGCAGTCCAATAGAAAAAATTAAATAAATAAAACGTGTTTCTTAGTGATCACTTTATTTATGTCTCAATACTAAACAACGATTACTTACAGAAATAAGTTTTCTATTTCGTACACTGCAAGACTTTATTAATAATGGTATTTTCATTGTAATGCTTTATGGTAAACGATTTTTTTGTTTGATTGCCTGGCGCGTAAACAAATAAAGCTGATGGTTTTCCAACGCGGGAGCAGGCAACATACAACTGTCCATGAGAGAAGCATGGGTTTTCAAGATTAACGCCGCAAACACTGAAAGACTGACCCTGTGATTTATTTATGGTCATAGCGAAAGCAAGCCGCACTGGAATTTGCGGTCGTTTAAATTCAAATGCTACGTCGGTTGGAACCATTGGGATGCGGGGTATCAACACATCTTGTCCCTTATATTTTCCCTTTAGAATGGTTGCTTCGATCACATTGTTAAGTAAATTTTTGACTGCTAGCCGTGTGCCGTTGCAAAAACGTGGTTGGTTAATATTTCGTAGCATTTTGACTACCGATCCTACTTTCAATTGAATACTATGGGGTAGCAATCCTGACAAATCCAATGAATTCAAAATTCCGGTGGATAGTTGACGACATTATATTGATGAGTTACGCAATCAACAGATTTGTTTGTCCTTAATTCACTGGCAATTTCATTTTGAATTTTTATGTTTATTTCATTTACATCCGTGTTTTTTGGCAGCTAATATTGGGCGTTCGCTCAACCAAAAATGATCTCTGTAATTTTGAGCGACGTTTGGGAACACCTTTCGCATGAGCTTGGTTTTTGTTTCAGTAAACTGACAAAAACTTAATGCAAATTTAATGCAGCCAGTCAAAACATCTACAGGGATATTGTCATTACCAATGTCAATGAGTTGCTTAGAAAACATTTCTCCATTTTCCAATTCGACACGCATATCCTTGCTTAAATTTATTGTCTTCACGTATTTCCACAAAATGGAGGACTTTAAACATGCATTGAGCTCATCCGCTGGCGTTGAACGTGGAATCGCTGGTAATGTTTGACGAAAATCTCCTGCTAACAAAATCATCGCTCCACCAAATGGGTTTTGATTGTTTCGCAGATCTTTCATAGTTCTGTCTAATGCTTCCAAAGACCTTTTATGTATCATCGTGCATTTATCCCACACTATCAACTTATATTGCTGCAAAACCTTTGCCATTGCTGAGTTCTTCGAAAAGTTGCATTGAATGTACACCAAAAATAATCCCAACGCGACTTTGTTTTGTTTTGATTGACGCCAAATGTTTCACAGCTGGGTGCAGTTGTTTTAATTTACTCTGTGATTTGTATGTGAAAAGAAAAGTGCTATGTTTACTATTTTCCACGCAATTTTTATGTTTTTTCTCTCCGTAAGAACCATCCTTGTGCCTTAAGGAAAATATATTTAAAAAAATAGCCGAATCGGTCGAGGCGTTCTCGAGTTTTGCGCTTAGCAACACATTTGGCGATTCATTTTTATTTATATAGATTTCACGAGATTATCTGCAATATTTTCTTTGATTAATTTGAAGTCATCAACGGAGATCTGGTGCAATATGGTTTCGTAGAGAATCAATAGTTCCGATTAATTCTTCTTTTTTGGTTATTCTTAGATGAAAAGAAGAAGTTGGGGCTTCGCAGTTTCCAGGTATATCACTATGCCCCGGTACTCAGCAGAGAATTACTTCACAGTGAAGCGACATCACGTTCAGTTGTGAGCAGCATTCCATAGCAATTTTAGATAAGGTATGCACGCTGGATAATGGTTGGATAGCAGCTTGACTGTCAGGAAAGATGTTTAAATTTCTTATGGAAATTTTCTGACTTCTCAGCCAGTCAACTGCCTTATAAATCGCAATGACCTCTGCCTGAAAGACGCTGCAGTTATCTGGTAATCGGAAGGATAGTTTCAGGCCTAGCTGTTCTGAGAACACGCCACAGCCAACTCTTCCCTCGATTTTTGATCCATCAGTATAGATGTCGACCGATTCCTGTATCCAATCTCTTTCTGTGGTACAGTCCTTTCTACTTGGGATGACTGACCTGAAACCATGGTGAAAACAGGGATTCGGAGATGCAAGGTCCACTTTCCCTGACGTTGGCCCATCTCTCAATAGTATTGTGGAGTGACCAATGTTCTCCTCATGCCAGAGTCGCAGAGCTTTCAATCGAACAGCAGTGCACTTGGCCTGCTGTCGCGTAAGTAGCTCTGTCGGAAGCCAATTTAATAGCATAAATAATGCCTTTGTCGTGGTAGTCCGTAGAGCCCCGGTGATTGCAATAGTCGCACTCCTTCTGACCGTATCGGCAGTAGTTTCGTTACTATTTCATGACCTATTTTTGAGAAATGATGGTTAAAGGCAATTGACGATTTTATCCACGTTCACTGATTATCATGTTCGAGAGAGATAGTTTGTCGTTATTGTGTGTCCTACTTTTTTCACCTTTTCTTAGAACATAAATTTTGAAGAAAGATCCAAGCAAAACCGAGTAAGTAAAAATGTTTAGGTTTCCAATACATCCTTAATGAGTGTGCTTAAAATGTAAGTTCACAGTCGAAAAGCGTAGATCCTGTAGAAGCAACGAGTAAAATCAGGTACTATAAGTATTGTTGAGGACGAATCTAAAGAAACGATTCGTACTCAAAAATACTCTTTCGTTATCTTGGAAATGTGTGCGAAAAGATCTCTGTTCGTCCGTAGTAATTGAGAATTCCCCGAAAAAAATTTCAACGTTGGAATGTGTAAATGCCGGCATGCCGGATTTCTACTGACTTAAACCACCTCCGTCTCTTTCAAATCACTCTCTTCGTCAATTTTCATTATTTTTGTGTTTCAGTACATAGCACTTCCCAGACGATTAGAATCGAAATAAGGAAGAATACCTAATTCGTGGGGTTTAGAATCCTTTTTCTTCGATTAATAATTTAACATATATATTTATAATTTTTTTTTACAAAGTTCGGAGCTGGAACTCGTCAAAAGAGTCGCTCCTGCTTCTCGGCCTGTCGGGGTTTTACAGACTAAAACCACCTCCGTCTCTTCCAAGTCTCTACTTGCACCATCCGTGTGCAATATACTTATTCATTTTTTGTATGTTTGCTGAGTACTTCTCAGGCGTTGAATATCGGTATAATGGATAGTACTGGATTCTCACTAATTTTTCCCATCATTAATTTTGTCTGTTTTTACAAATAACTTCAGTCGGTTTTGACTGTCTAAGCCTTGAGCTTTAGTAAATCTTAGTATTCGGAATTTTGTTTATCAAGTAGATGTTTTCTCAGTGCTGTTTTGAAAGATGATACCTTGGCTATTTCTTTTAATTCATGGAGCAAGTGGTTGTAAAAGTTAGCCGCACTGTTAGATGGATCTCTTCAGTGGCGTTCTGACCTAGCAAATTTTATTAATATATTATCCGCATTTCTAACATTATTGACATTTTCCTCAAATTTCTATCTAGTTTGATTGCTTGGTCGTATTGTAAATTTTTATGTATGAATTTCCCTTTTTCCATGCAAATCAACCCGTTCAGGCTGTGTTCTTGGGCCTTTTTGTACACCTCGGCCGCGGGAGTCAGTCTTCGTAGGTTGTAGATAATCTTATATGCCTTGATGATGCCCATTATGTTATTTTTTGTCGATTGATTCCATATTAGGAGTCCATATGCAATTCTCGAAATTATATGTTCGTTATGGATTTGCATTTCAGTGTGGTTAGGAAAATACATGAAACGATGTAGAAGACCAACAATAGCTGCCAATTTTTTTCTCGTATATATCAAGAAGAGAATAGGACATAGGATAGATCCTTGGGAAACCCCAACACTAATTCGCGCTAATTGGCTATAGTTGTTGCCGATTTCTGTTCCTGACAAGTAACTACTCAAAAGATCTTTCGCCTTACCAACGATTCCTACTTCCTTCAATCTTGCAACTAATGTGTGATGAACTACTGTATCAAAACCTTTTTTATGGTCAACGAAGATTGCTGCGACGTAAAGACCTTTATCCATTTCAGTATTTGTGTGTCTCAGCATCTCAACAATACCATCTGATGTTCCTTTTCCTTCCTGGCTGCCAAATTAATTCATCATTCAATATTTGGTTCTGTTCTAGGTAGTTTTTGATTCGAGAAGCTAATATTTTCTTTCCATTATTTTACTCAAGGCATCCAGTAGCGTTATTGGACGATAGTTATTCGGGTCTGTTTCTAATCCCCCCTTAAATATAGGTATGATTTTCGCTTCTTTCTGAATGACGCATTTATTAATTAAACTAGTACGTCTGCTATGTATTTCTTTATCAATTTTATCTCGTCGGAAATATCATCAGGCTCTGGCGCTGTGTGATTTTTAAGGAACCAATTATTTCAATAACTTCTTTCCTATTGGTCAGTCTCAAATGAAAAGAAACTTTCGGCGAAATATTTTGTCTAGAGGCCTCTATGTTAGGCAATTCAGATGTAATTCTGTGTCCAATTGTCGTGAAGTGGTAATACGTCAGCAATTTTCTCCGGATCTGTAAATTTGCCACCCAAGTAGTGTATTTTTCATCTACAGTATTTTTATTATTGTTGTTGATTTCTTTCTTTCATTATCTACAATATTCCAGAGTTTAAGTGGATTGCTGGAGCTTTCCTCAAGTTTTTTTGCATAAAAATTCTGTTTTGCATAATAATTCTGTTTGATAACGAATCCTAGACATCTAACCATGGCCTCGTATTTTTATCGATCCAAACAAAAGAAACTTTTTAGCAACTGTTTTGCATGAACAATTTAATTTTAGTATGTATTTAGTCACGAAACCCTTATTTTTGATTGCGGCTCTACATATTTTCGGTTTAAAACATATCAAATCATTGATAATATCGGCCGAGATACTCTTTCAAGCTGTTTGAATGCCATTAAAAAGTTCGTCGGCAACCTGTAACACTGAAACCAATCCTTAACCAGTTTCGAAACTAGCTGGGGTCATTATCACGTGGTGTCTCTATTTTAAAGACATGTCATCCTCTACAAATCGATTCCATGATATTTTGGTAATCGAAACCATGATGCCATGTATCTTGCACAGAGACCCTACATACGTTTGATGAAAGACTTCCTCTCAATGTTCACTATATTGATGATGTCAATCTTATAACCCAAATATCCGGCTTCGTTGTTTTAACTTCGCAGCACTCTATGAAACCATGGTCAGAAATATTCTCGAGTATGCACGGGTTGTTTGATCTCCATACCATGCTTGTGGTCGCGCATTTCTCGAGTCTATCCAGCGTAAATTTACATGATCCTTGTTCTTCAAACACAATATAATGTGCTGTGATTATTCGGATCGCTCACATATTTTAAAATTTTCCACACTTTCCGACCGCCGAATCGTACTTCATAAATGTTTCTTATTCAAACTATACACCTGCCTTCTCTTATGTCCTGCTTTCGAAGATACTTAACGCTGCCTTTCTTGGCATAACACTAGGAGTTTCAACTTTTTTAACTCGCTTGTATTCAATAGCGTTGTAATATCTACCAAAATAATAAACTTCGTTCCTAAAATAAATTGAGTTGACAAAGAAAGTCCAGAAGACATTCATTTAGTTCATATCCGCTCGTCTCGTTGCAGCAACTAAAACAACAACGTGATAAGCTGAAACAGTATCAAAAGCGAATAGAGCAATCACTAGAAAAAGATCGTTTACTTGCCAAAAAGTGCTTACAGGCCGGCAGAAAAGAGTAAGTAGTCCCATACGAATATGTTCATTTCCAAATTAAAATGTTTAATTTACAGAAGAGCAAAACTTCTTCTACGAAAAAAGAAATATCAAGAAAAGCTTTTGGAGAACACAGACGCTCAACTAGAAAACTTAGAAAAATTAGCCTCCGATATAGAATTTGCACAGGTGGAGCAGCAAGTCCTAGATGGATTGAAAACAGGAAATGTTGCCCTTAGCAAAGTACACCAAGTACTTACCATTGATGAGGTTGAACGAGTTTTGGATGAAACGCGTGAAGGTGTTGAGAAACAGCGTGAAATCGATGAAATGCTGACTGGAGCCCTGACGCAACAGGATGAAGAAGACGTATTGGCGGAGCTTGATGAGCTGGTGAAACAAGAGGAAGATCAAGATGAACTGAAAAGAAAGGATTCGGCTGAACAAATGGATATTACTGAGCAATTGCCAGATGTTCCTACAGAGGAGCTTCCTGAAGAGGAGACGACGAAGGAAAAAACCAAACCAAAGAAGGTTTTGATTGAAGCCTAACATAGCGTCTATTCCAATTGGGAGATGCTTAATAGAACGGACGTACCTAAGAATATTTTGTTATACATGAAGTTTTTAAAATGTTTTTTCTCTTCTTTTTATGGAACTAAAAGGGTATGCAGGTTGAATGTATGATGAAATAAATTTCAGCACCACACATCAAGTTGAAGACCTAGTATGTTTGTGTTTGATTTCAAAATCGTTTTTTACTTACTAAATGGATATAGAAAGCTTTCCAAGTGCAGAACGTGACAGGTTAGAATAATGAAAGTAAAAACAATTCAATTGTAGCTACGGAAGCTTGTCAGTGCCATCAAATAACAAGTGAATTGATAGCTGCGCTGTAGAATGAAAACACTGTGAGCAAAATTTTGATTGTATTTTATACTTTCTACTATTGTTCGCACACAGTTTAGCTTCATAAACGTAAGATTGACGATTCTCAGTATATTTTTCAGTGGATTATTGGGTTTTTAAATATTAAATTTTTAATTTGAAGATGTTTTCAAAACGTACTTTCCTCGTGATTAGGTGCAAAAAATTAATTTTATTGCTAATATTCATCTGATACCTGGTGGGGTCTACGTCTTTTTCTTAGCAGCGAAGGTGGTATTTATTGCAACAATAAATCGTAATCTGGGTGCTATCGATAAGGCCAAAAACTTAACAGATGGATACCACACGAATTAACCCCGGCAAACATTTCTCAACGACTTGAGACGGTTACTCATCAACAGAAATAATGTCAATCCATATTTGAACAGGTAAGTAACATACGATGAAAAATGGATCCTCCGGATCCGGGAGTGGCTCCTAAACTACTGCTTTATCCGAAGCAGATAATGATCACAGTATTTGGACTAATGAGGCGGTAATGTACTACGACGAAACAATTACAGATGTATCGTATTGTGCTAAAATTAAAATAATTCTTCAGAAATTTCTACAAAATTGAGAGTGATGAACAGATGAGGCCTCATTCTACTCCATGAGAATGCAACAACAGTACACTGCAGACATGTCCTTTCATAAGCTAAGTGAGCTAGGGTATGAAGTTTTGCTTCACCGGTGGTACTTTTCCCAACTTTTCCCTACGGGTCAGCATTTCCTGGAGCTTGAGCAAAAGCTTGATAGATTCTTAGTTCGAGGTAATATTGGCATTTGAGACTTTTTGAAGCGACAAAAATAGAGGAATATCAGCCTCGGAAAATCGTTAGTAAAAAACGACGAAATTCACTAGATATTATCTTTAATTATTAAGTTAATTGTTTAAAAAACTTGACGTTAAAGTTCTACTTGGTTGGTTGATTAAAGTGGCAGCCCTCTTTATCAAGAGATGGCTCACTTAGTCCCATTGTAATACCACAGAAGATTGAGACGGCACTAGAACCTAGGGGTGCTATCACCCCTTCTATGGAACCTAGTGGTGGATGAACTCCTGTCAAAAATAGAAGCGACTGGCTGCAAAGTCGTAGCTTATGCCGACGATGTTGCAATAGCAATATCGGGAAAATTTATTAACACCCTATCGGAAAGACTAAACTTTGCCCTAGGTATTCTTACCAAATGGAGCAAAGAGTGTGGTCTAAAGATAAATCCGCAGAAAACGGAACTTGTGCTCTTCACGAGAAGATACAAAATTCCACGATTTGCTCCACCTAAACTTGGTGACACAAGTCTCAATCTATCTCATCAGGTCAAATATTTAGGTCTGATCTTAGACTCCAAACTCGCATGGAAAGCAAATATAGCGGAAAGAGCGCGTAAAGCGGCATGCGCAATCTACTGCTGCAAAAGAGCTATTGGGAAAAGATGGGGACTGAAACCCAAAACTGTATCATGGCTCTATACAGCGATAGTGGAACCAATCCTTCTGTATGGCGTGGTTATTTGGTGGCCAGCAATGGCAAAAACCATCAAACGCGAACCTGGTTAACAGGGTCAGGAGGACTGCAGCTATTGCAATCACCGGGGCTATACGCACTACCTCGACAAAAGCATTGTTTATGCTATTAAATTGGCTCCCGACGGAGCTCCTAACGAAACAGCAGGCCAAGTGCTCTGCTGTTCGATTGAAAGCTCTTAATCTCTGGCGTGATGGGAATATCGGCCACTCCACCATATTAAGGAGGGATGGACCAACGCCAGAGAAAGTAGACCTCCCTCCTCCGATTCCCTGCTTCCACCACAGTTTCAAGTCCGTCATCCCTAGCAGAGATGACTGGATCATGGAAGGAAATAGGATACAGGAATCGGTCGACATCTACACTGATGGATCAAAAATGGATGGAAAAGTTTGCTGTGGTGTTTACTCCGAACAGCTAGGTCTGAGACTATCCTTCCGGCTACCAGATCACTGCAGTGTCTTTCAGGCAGAGATCATCGCAATACATAAGGCAGTGGACTGGCTGAGAAATCAGAAAATTTCTATAAGAAATCTCAACATTTTCTCCGACAGTCAAGCTGCTATCCAATCATTATCCAACGTGTATACTTCATCCAAAATTGTAATGGAATGTCGCACACTACTGAACGCAATGTCGCTTCACTGTGAAGTGATTATTTGCTGGGTGCCGGGTCACAGTGATATACCTGGGAACTGCGAAGCTGATGCCCTAGCTAGAGCTGGCACTGAGCTCCAGGATTATACACTAACACCCCAAGTCGGCCATCCGTTGGCCTCCGTCAAGCTAAGTTTCAAGCAGTATTATACAGAGGCTGCAAATAGGGCCTGGCGCTGGAAGAAACCTGCAGGACAACCAAGCAAACTTGGCACACACTAAGCTCAAAGCGCACCAAGCAGCTCTTCAACACGAGCCGTGAAACATTAAGTTTCATCGTATCCGTACTGACGGGGCATTGTCTCATTGGCAGACACGCAGAAAGACTGGGTGTCCCTTTCCACGATTTCTGCCGCAGCTGCAGATCGGAGGAGGAGGAGGAAACGATCCAACATTTTCTGTGTGAATGCCCAGCACTGTCCAGGAAACGCATGAAAACCTTAGGCTCACCCTTCCTGGACAGCCTCACGGAAGTAGCTGATTTGAACATTAGCTGCGTTGCCGGATTCATACGAGAATCGAAATGGTTCTCGTCACCCAACAGGTTTTAGTGCCGCTCCATATTAAAATGTGGTATCACAATGGGCCTATCTTGGCCTAAGTGAGCCGCCTTTTGCCAAAGGGGGCTGCCACTACAACCAACCAACCAACCAGAACCTAGCTGCTGGGTGATGAGAACTGATTAGATTCTCGCATGGAGCCGGCCATGCAGCTAATGTTCAAATTAGCTACTTTCGTGAGGCTGTCCAGAAAGGGTGAGCCGAAAGTTTGCATGCATTTTCTGGATAGTGATTGGCATTTGCACAGAAAATGTTGTATTGTTTCTACCTCTTCTTCCGATCTGCAACTTCGGTAGGAATCGTTGAAGGGAACGCCCAATCTTTCTGCGTATCTGCCAATTAGACAATGCCCTGTCATTACGGATACGATAGAGCGCAAGGTTTCACGACTCGTGTTAAGGAGCTGCTTGGTGCGTTTGGACTGCAGTATATGCCAAGTTTGCCTGGTTATCCTGCAGGTTTCTTCCAGTAACCAGGTCCTGTTTGCAGTCTCCATGTAATACTGCTTGAAATCTAGCTTAATGGAGGCTAGAGAATAGCTCACTTGGCGTGTTAGTGTATAATCCCCGAGCTCAGTGCCAGCTCTCGCTAGGGCATCAGCATCACAGTTTTCAGATATATCATTATGCCCGGGAGGCGACATCGCGTTCAGTTGTGTGCTGCACACAGCTGAACGCAAACAATTAAGAATGAAATCTTTATAAAATGAAACACTTGGTTTTTTTGACTCACAAATTTTATTATTAGCACGACGTGTTTCGATCCTTAGATCATCTTCAGGTCAATTAAGAATGAGGTGTACACTTTGGGTAGTGATTGAAAAGCAGCTTGGTTGTCAGAGAAAATATTCAGGTTTCTTATGGAAATTTTCTGGTTTATTAACCAATCAATTGCCTTGTATATTGCAATGACCTCTGGCTGAAAAACACTTCAGTGGTCTGGAAGCCCGAAAGATAGTTTCAGGCCTAGCTGTTCTGAGAAAACACTACAGCCATCCATTTTAGAACCATCAGTAGGTTCTACCAAAACCAAAAAAGGTTCTAGTTAAAAATCGATCATTTGATATGTAACAACCTAATTGGACTGAGAATATTTTCATGAATAATTTTAAGTCTACCTTTTCTAAATACCACAGATGCAATAAAATCCTGCCCAACGGTTGCGATGGAAGCTCTTCTCAATCTACCAAATGAAGAAAGGATCAGAGGTGTCACTCAAATAGGAGACAAGGAGAGAAAATACAAATCTGGAGAATCAAAAGGTCACCTCAAAATTCGGCGCGTTCAACAAATAGAAAAAAATTCAGAGGATCATTCGGACAAATCTCCGAATCTTTCAATTTATTGAGACCTTTAAAAGTTGAAATTATCGAGCGCGATGAATGGCAAACACTCACATTGTAGAAGGATCCGTGATTTGGATCGCTGGTGAATTCAACATGACAGTAGTTGCTGGTGCAGGAGTAAAAAAGCCAAACCTCGTCATTTTCAAATCACTGAGTCAGTCTGCAATACTCTTTCAAGCGAAAGGATATGCCATAGTAGAGATGTGCTATTTGATTACTTTTGTGTAACGAATGATTAGTGATTACTTCGACTTAAGTATTTAGTACTTGGTTACAGAATGCGAACTCGTATTGGCTACTTACTAAAATGGCATTTACATGGACGGATTGAAAGACTACTATTGTTGAGAAAGGCGAAATGAAACTGTTTGCAGCACAATTCTCGGCTTGATGGGCAGGTATGGAACAAAACATTCCCAAAACCCCGCTAAAGCGTCTGCACCCCAACGTCATATCATTATCATGTTATCATAACCGAATGCTGTGAGTGAGAAGAAAAATATGGAACTTGAGTGTGCGTGGATTCGGATTCGATTCGAAGTAGTCAATAATCGTGTGTGACTGAAAAATTGAGTATTTAAAGTATTGAGTATTTAAAATTTTTACTTGTTTCAAGTAAAGAATACAAAATATTGAATGATTACTTTTTCCACATGACTATCAAATACATTTTGAGATGAATATTCGATACTTTCATTCGTTTTAAGTAACGTATAGAAAATAACGAATGATTACTTTTTGCACACCACTACGCCATAGATCCTTGCATCCAATAGATGTAGATATGGGGAACTTTTACAATTTCAAATCTCTCTTGCCCCATGTGGAACATCGGAGCATCACACGCGTGCCGACGCGTGGAACGTCGGAGAAGCTGCGACCCCGACGAGTGGAACATCGGACCATCACATGCACGCCAACGCGTTGAACGTCGGAACACTTGCGACCCGACGTGTGGAACATCGGACCATCACATGCACGCCGACGTGTGGAATAAAGTAACACAATGTGGTTGCTGGTTGTTGCTTGTAACGTTTTCATTACAAACTATGTCTTTAAGCACACGAATCCTACTAATTAACTTACCTGATTCTTATCCTTATCAGCAGAGAGTACTGGACAAATTGAATTTATATAAGTTGGACAATAAGGGCTTTAAACCAGAGTGTATATAATACACAGTGGAAAAACAAGGCAGTCAGAGATCAAATTTCATTCGAAAAATCGACCTTTGAACACAAAAGTCGAACGTGACCTAGGCATTGCCAGTTGTACTGAAGATAAAGGTGTTTGATGGCCTTTTTGAAAACTATACACGTTGTTTCTCCAAAAAAAAATATAGGAAAATAGTAAGATTACAATGGGAAATCTTCATGAATCTAAATTGTGCAACGTTTTCCCAAACCACAATATTATTTTGCAATAAAACAAGGAAACTTAAGACTCCGCTAAGATAAAAAGATTGAATACATTTGTTCTACATTTTACAAGAATGCCGGAAAATACACGCTTTAATTGTGTATACATATTTAACAATCTTGTCAGACGCCGAAATATTATTAAACACGAATTACATATCAGAAGCGTTTATTCAAGCTTGGTTTAGTCGATAGTCGTTTATTCGCTCCTTTCTCACTCGCGTCGCCTCGTTGACTGCCTCTTCGTCCGTCGTCTTCTCCTCGGCGTTGCCAGCTGTGACAGTTCGGCCAATTCTGACAAACTCGGACTCCTGACCGAGGTAATCTTCGGTATCGGATGCGTCCAAGGGGTCATCGTCTAAAATGGGATCGGCATAACACCATGGGCGAATGTGCTCAACGTGATGAACTGAACTGTATGGTCGCCGACTTCGTTGCATCTGCTCAATGTCTTCGACGACGTAGCGGTCGTATCTTAAAGATTTCGTAATGCGGTAGGGACCTTTAAAGCGTGGCTCTAACTTTCTGGAGAAACCGGAAGCGGGCGGCACGTGTGCCACAAGAACGAGATCACCTTCGGCGTAGTGACGAGGATGTTGACGTGCCTGATCAAAACGTTGCTTCCACTTTACTTGTTGCTTGGCTATGGATTCTGCAGCTTTTGATCGGCGAATAGCGATCGGTTCGGGTGACATACGCGGCGCTTCATCGTTCAACGCCTGAATAATTCGATTGTGAACGACATCGTTGAGGCTGAAGTCGAAGACTAGTTCGTTTGGGCTGTATTGGGTTGTATCGTGCCTTCCACTGTTGAGGGTCCACTGTATATTTTGAATGTGCAAGTCCCAGTCGTTTTCGTGTGACACGCTTGCACGGAGACAATTCCCTAGAGTTTTATTGACACGTTCAATAGCTCCATTAGCTCGTGGAGTGCGAACCGCTGTCTGAGTATGTTTGATGCCGTTAGACTCACAATAGTCGCGAAATGCATTAGATGTGAACGCCGTTCCTCGGTCTGTAACGATAATTTTCGGAAGACCAAAGTAACCAGTCAGCTCTCGGAGTGCATTCAGTACTGGCATCGTCTTGGTTGAGCGGACAGCTTTCAAAACCGTGAATTTTGTAAACGGATCCGTGATACCCAATATGTATTCATTACCACGTTTACTCTTTGGATAAGGCCCTACATGATCAAGATGTAGTTTCCGGAATGGAATGGGTTCGACCGTGTTAATGTGTAGTTCACCTTCGAGCTTTCCAGATGAAGCTTTGTTAAAAGCGCACTCCATACATGCAGAAATATATGCTCGGACATATTTGCGCATCCTCGGAAACCAAAAATCTCTTTTCAGTCGCTCTAACGTTTTCTCTATAGCGAAATGTCCCATTTCGTCGTGATACGTCTTCGTGACTCTCCAGCGAACTGCTTTAGGAACGACAAATTTAAGTCGATCGTCAACTCGTCGATACAATTTATTGTTCTGGAGTGCGTACTCCTTTCGGATCTGTGGTGCTTGCTCTGAGTGACGCCGCCCTTGAAGAACATCAGCGATGGTGGCAAGCTCAGAATCTTGAAGTTGTATGGTCGTTAGAAAATCATATTCATCCAGATCGACTCTGAAAATTCGATCAACGACCGTTTCAATTGTTTTCGGTCGTTCAACTGGGGCGCGGCTCAACGCATCGACGTGACGCATTCGATCGGAGCTTCGGTGAACGAATTCGCAGTCAAACTCCTGCAAGCGCAGCCACCAACGGGCGATTCGAGGTTTCAGTGGCGTTGTGGTTTTCGTGGCAGTGATAGCGGCACAATCAGTCACTGCGCGAAATCGTTTCCCGAGTAGGAAAAGTCGGAATCTTTCTAGCGTTTCTACTAAAGCAAGCACTTCCAGCTCGTGGCTATGGTAGATTCGTTCAGCGTCTGAGCACTGTCGGCTGAAATATGAGACAGGTTTCCACCCGTCTCCAGTGCTCTGCAGTAATACTCCGGCTAGTCCAATCGAGCTTGCATCGGTATGAACTTCGTGATCTTTTGCGATGTCGTAGATCTGAAGCAAAGGAGGACTCAACAGCTGCTGTCGTAGTAAGTCAAAAGCTTGTTGCTCCGTGAATGACCATTTAAACGGGGGCGCGTCTTTCGTGCGGAGCAATCGAGTTAGTGGTAGTGCGATGGTTGAATAGCTCGGAACGAATTTCCTAAAGAAACCCGTCAGCCCGAGGAACCGTCTAACGTCAGCCTGATTGTTAGGTACTGGAAAATTTTGGATTGCCGTCGTTTTTGTATTCCCTGGTGAGATGCCGTTTTTTGTGACACGGTGTCCAAGAAAATTCACGTCCGGAGACATAAACGTGCATTTCGATGTTTTTAATGTCATTCCCGAGTCGAGCACAAGAGATAAAAATTCCCGAAGGGCGCTAAGTCCGTCTGCAATTGTGTCGCTGGGAATAATTACTTCATCGACGTAGGAAACTACTGAACTCTTCATTTTGACCATAATTCTCCGCATCGCTCTCTGGAAGACAAATGGTGCGTTCACCAGCCCAAACGGTACAACATTGTACTCGTACTGCCCGTTGTGTGTGGCGAAAGCAGTAAATTTTTTGCAGCTTTCCTGAATTGGCACTTGATGGTACCCGGATAGAAAATCCAGAGTCGTGAAATACGACTTTCCTGCAAGTTGGGCGAGTTGTTCGTCGACACTCGGAACGGGGTACGGCTCCTTGATCGTGATTGCGTTTAGCATACGATAGTCAACGCACAGTCGATCGGTTCCATCTGACTTCGGAACTAAGATGACAGGCGAAGAATACTCAGATTTACTTGGACGTATGATATCGTTGACTAAAAAGTCATTGATGATATTTTCGACAGTTTGCCGTTTTGGAAATGGCAATTTATACGGAGATCGATTGACAGGAGCATTCGTTGTCAGCTTGATACTCATCTCCGTCGTAGTGCAACGGCCGATTGTTGACATACTCTCTGCGAAACATTTATTAAACTCGGTCAAAAGTGAATTCAGTTGTGCTCGATTTTCCTTCGTCATCGGGCCTGTCTTCACGTCCCATTGTCGTTCACTGACTGTGACGTTCCCCTCTTGAATGATAACACATCGTGCTTTCCCGATCAAGAAATCGTTCCCTAAAAGTATTGGTTCGTCAAGCAGATCATCATCGACAACATGTAAACACATATCTGTTTTGCTTCCGTCCGTTTCGATGGTCACTTGCAGTGTATGAGTGCACACGTATTCACCACCACCAAAACCTACGAGACATTTGGGCGACACAGATAGTAAAAGCTCTCCAATGTTTCGTGCGTCAGTGCGTCGAATGAGGGAGCAGCTGCTTCCTGAATCAATTATGCTTGTCAGATCACGTCCATTGACGCTGATCTGTTTGGTAAGAAGATTAGGTCGTTGCTGCGTGATTCTGTTTATCGGTTGCCTCTGCAGATTAGGGTCAGAGAGTTTCGCCGGACAGTTTGCTTGTGTGTGTCCTGTTCGCGTGCAAGTTGGGCAGCGAAATTTCCGCTGTGGCTTAGGGCAGTTGATGGATAGATGCCCCTTTTCAGCACAGTTGAAACAACTGCGAGACTCGGGCCCTGGCCGGTTGCGAAACCTCAAATTATTTGTTCCCGATTGTTTTTCCCCTATCGACCGGGTCGATGATGTTAATTCGTCGCGTGTATTCGTCATCGTAAATCGTCGTATTGCGTTAAGAAGTTCGCTTGTCGTTGCAAATTCAACACCAGCAAGAGACGCTTGCAACAGAGGCATTTTAAGTCCGTTGCGTATGTAGTGGATGATGATGAGGTCGTCCAAACCTCCACGGCGTCCCATCGCGCAAGTCCTGTAAAAATATTCCTCCGGTGTTTCGTTTGACAGGCGACGTTCCTCAATCAATTTTCGATGAATGTCGACGTTAAGTTGACGGAGTGGGAAGTCTGCTCGTAGCATATGAGAAAATTGCCCCCAAGTGGCGAATGTATCTTGGAGCCCATCATTCCATTGTTTAGCGTGACCTCTGAGTTTCGCTTGAGCGGCGAAAAGTATCAGCTCTTCTTCCCAATCATAAATACGGGCCAGTTTTTCTATACGTGATAGAAATTGTTCCGCAGATGGCGATGTTTCATCCAGCGGATCGAAATATGGTAGTACGTTGATAACGTCACGTACTTGAAACACTCCTCTTTCCCCTCGACGTGTTTGAGACAGCGGATTGAGTTCTTGTTCTCCCGTCAAGGGGTGCGCAATTGCATTCGTTAACTGAGCCGCTTGATATGAATGAGCGTGTCCGGGGGTGGAATGGAACTGGACGTATGTCTGATCGGCTATAATGTTGTTGTTGATCGAATTTTTTGATATTCCGACGTGGGCAGGAATCGTGGTGTGACATTGAGTTGTCGAAGTTCTCGGTCCAAATCGTGGCCCACCATCCGGTGCTGACATAGATATCGGAACTTCACTTACTTGGTTCGTTGTCGCTATCGGGTGTCCGATGTGATGTGTGGAAATGAAGTTTTCACCGGCAATCGAAACAAGTGGAACTGGAACTGGCGATATTGAAACGGGAGGCATTGAAACGGCTTTAATGGCGGCCATGAGAGCCTCCACCTGAGCCTTTAACTCGGTCACTTCCTGTCGCAAATCGTTGTCGTTTCTCGCGGCGTTCTCGTCCTCAGAGACTTCAACTACGTCAGTCCCAAGGTGTATCGCAAGACGTTCGACCAGATCGGGTTTGCGACCTCCAATCGCAAGATCACGTTCCTTTAACAGTTCACGAAGGGTTTTGCACCCCAAGTCGGCAATATTTACTACAGGCATTTTCAACGCTTAGATCCCAAGGATCCCACTTCTGAATTGTCAGACGCCGAAATATTATTAAACACGAATTACATATCAGAAGCGTTTATTCAAGCTTGGTTTAGTCGATAGTCGTTTATTCGCTCCTTTCTCACTCGCGTCGCCTCGTTGACTGCCTCTTCGTCCGTCGTCTTCTCCTCGGCGTTGCCAGCTGTGACAATCTACAAGAGATAATCACTAATACATACTAGGAGGAAATAAATTGTATATTTACAATTCGGAAAACCATTACATGGTCACAAAATTAATGTTTGATGGGTCATTTTCAACAAAGAAGATGTAAATTCGAAATGCATCATTAGATAAGTGTTTTTACTATGCAAATTTTTAACTTTCGAGCAATATTTTCGAATCATTCTATGCTGACGAAATAAAAAAATAAACAATAAACTCAAGCAAAACGCACCTTAACAATCCACAAATGTGCGGGTGTGGAACAACTGCAGCAATTATTTATGTAATAACCAATAATGAAATTACAGCATTTGTGGAAACAGATAGAAGTATGCCATATTCCTTGTCCTTGATTTGGGAATGTGGAAATGCAAAATCATTCCTCATTTCACGGAAAGCGAAGTAAGAAGTTGATACGTAAATATCAGAATCGATTACAATCTAGCCTAGAATCAAAACCATTGTTAGAGGATTTTCCAGAGTACTATTTATTGTGCACTTGGATAGTTATTGGTATCATAATAATATGAGTAAAGTGGGTGAAAACAGCGGATTGATTCGAGGCTGGTTGTCTAATTAAAAATGTGCATAATTTCAATAATTTACCCGTTGTACTTTATCTATCTTTCACGTCATAGAACAGAGCTAGGCTAACCTTCTTTAGCGTTGGCAATAACTAGAGAGAGAAAGATATTATTGCCTCTTTGTGATTCGACTGCGGACTTCTCCTGATTTTAGGGTACCTCTAGACCGCCGGCCCGAGGTGGAATCCTCCCACCTCAGTCAGCCGCCATATCCGACAGCCCCATTGTAGCGTTCTTTTACATGTATCAGTTTTTTGGTTGAAATTTTTTTATCAATTCATAGTTAAAGCGAACAATTCGGCTTTAAGAAAATGGCACTACTTACAATTACAGTTAGATCTTAGTAGGTTCACATTTTTTTCTTTTTTCGTTTTCATATCAGAGTTCAGTTTGAATGGTTTTTCAACTTTTTCTGACCTTTAGTATTTTTGTGACGCACCTGATTTGCCTGGCGTAATATTGCTAGCAATCGATAGAAAACAATCTAATCGCAAACAAGATAAGGACAAATGACTGCTAACTCACTCCATCTTATCAATAATGGTCGAAAGTGTTCTACAAACATTTTCATGTGTGCAGCCAACCAACCTTTGAACACGTCAAAGTTCCAATGATTTTTATTATTGGAAAATGTGAAATTGTTCTATATTCCGTGAAAAAATATCGATCGTCAAATAATATTAGTTCCAGTTCGCCGACTTGCAAGCACAACCTGCAATTGCGACAATAGCATTACATTTACATTGTTGAATGGAGCGAATATAATTTGAACTATTTTTTATTTTATTTTGCATTACAATTAATATTTATTCCGAAAAAATCAACAAAAAGAATTATAATTTCAAACATCATTCGTGCAGTGCACAACTTTTCAACGGCAGATTAACGGTTACTTTCAAAATAACCGCCTCAATTTTTCCTTCATGATGATATAAGCGCTTCCAGTTGTGAAACTCCACGATGCAATCTAGCACAGTCTTTTAAAGATGGCGACGACAACTGTCACTACATAGCGCAGAGTCTGATTTGATACGTCGTGTTGTACTCAACCGCTATTGGTCGTGTTTGCGTCGCTGGTCTTGCCAATTTTTCGTGATACTACAAGCCGTTTCGTCGGGTCTTGCTGGATTCAACGACAGCGGATATTGCAAGTACCGGCCGCGCTCCACTCAAACGTCAAAAACCGCTGCGGGAATCGTCCTCGCAAGGACCTGTGCCGAAATAGCGGTTTTGTGATCGCCTCTGCCCGAAATCGCGAATTTCACTAGTGTGCGTACGCACGAACCCCCGTTTGTGTACCGACACGTGGTCTGATCAGAACGCGCCGCCAGGCTTTGATTGTGTGCGTCGCGCGGCAGCAGCGCCGTGAAAAGTCAGAGTTCTGTCGGACGGGCTGCTGTTATTTTTATTTTTTACGGTGCAGCGAAATAGAACTTGTCAGGCGCTGCCTAAAAATAATGCAATAGTGGCACGCGTTCGCCAGACGGTAGAAGCTCTCTACTTCGGACGACAGTTCTGGGACGAATTATAGCGACTACGAGGCGACGGTGTCAAGTCAGCGGTGCTCCAAACGTGCTGGGCGGGCATCTTGGCGTTCATTTGTTCCGGATTTGTTAGCTGCAGCATCTGGCGATGTTGATGTGAAAAATTCGCGATTTTCGCAATTTTCCATATCGAAGTGACAGGCAGCACACACACAGCTAGACGCGCGTACGCAGGAGGTGCGTACCTGCCGAGAATAGTCGTCGTGTGTGCAGGCGGGGTGGAGCAGTGTTGCTGCGGGCTGATAGGAGCTGGGGAAGGCGCGAACGAGAGTGAACGAGTGCATGTGTGCGTAGTACGATGCCAATGTTGTCACAACTTCAAATGAACTTTCGTGCATTTCTGGTTCTCGCCTCGAAAGTATGGACCTGCATCTGTTACATGTTCAACCGGCAGATAAGAGCGGTAAGTGTTTTTGCAAACTGTAGAGTAGAAAACGGTGTTTTGCTTAACTGGTCGCGATCCGCCGGTCATTCGCTCCGTGGCCCCTTCTCTCTGTTTACATCACATGTGAAGCACATGCTGTTGAATCGATGCTCGCGAGAAAGAGATGCCATAATTGTTTGACAGTTCGGAAAGGGCTGCCGCTTTCAACAAAATAATAAAAATAGTACTTGTAGCGGCTGGGCCTTTCAATATACGCGATTTGCATGATTACGCGCGAAAATTTTAGAAACGAATCCTAAATTTCTTCAGCACGGTTTTATTCTAATGAAAAATTTGTTCCATTTACGAATTCGTCATTGAAATTTGTTCGAGAAATCTGGATGGAAAACGGATGATGAAATGTAAAACAATCATGATGGAAATTACTAAAATTCAGAATCCCGGCGACTAAACAACAGCAAAATAAAATAAGTTGGTGCAAAGATGTCAGAAAAGATTTCGGAAGCAATTCGTTTCAAAAAAATCTGTCAGAAAGGAAAAGCCTTTGAATTTATGGCTAACAGAAAAACAACAGATAGGAGTTACTTTAAAATATACGGTTATACAAGCTGAGACGTCATAATTGTTAGAGGACTGTCAGAGGAACCGTCATGGCGTCGAGATAAAAACGTGAAAAGTGATGGCGAAAAGGCCGTAGTTCGAAACAGGAAAAACTACAAACACGTAAGGATTCCATCTGAACCAAGATTGACGTTTGGATCAAGTTTTAAAATAAAAACACCTAGTTTTGATTGTAGAATAATTGAGTTAGACGTTACTATATAAGTTTCTATAAAAGAAAAACTTCCTTTCAATTTTGTGTATCTTTATTTAGATTCGTAATCGATTTTTAATTTGTCAATCGCTGAGGAAAACCGAACGATTACGGTCGAAAATCGATTACGAATCCAAATAAAGATACACAAAATTAAAAGGAAGTTTTTCTTTTATAAAAACACAACACGTAGTATTTTGTGAAGATGAAATCAATTGAGGCGCAGTTTTGCAAAAAGGTATAAGCGCCAAAATCGAAAAAATCGAGTTTGTTATCGATTTTTATGTAAAATTTCACGAGGAATCGAATGGTCACGTTCCGGTTTTTCGAAACGGGACGAATCCCGCCTTAAAAGCATGAAGTTTTTCCAAAACGGTACTAGTTCTATAGTTTTTTCAAAATGTTACATATTTTATATCCTTTTCGTATTAATAAAATTGATACGAATGTGTCAACATCACATAACAGTGAGATTTAAATTAAATTAAATCAAATTGCATCAATAGAAAGCCCATCTCTTGGGCTAGGGTGGAAACGGTTTTGCAAAACGGTATAGAAATCGGATGTATACCGTTTTGCGAAACCTCCCCAATTTCATAGTTAACTTCCCATCTGATGGAACAGGTAATTGAATCATGTTGATAGATAAATACAATCTCGCTACATTCTAGATAATTTAGCAACAATTCAATTTTTCAAAAATGAAAATGCCAAGAGTCTAATTGTTTTTTTTTTGATTCCCGAAAATTCAGCTTTTTGGAACAGTACCCTTTTGTAAAACTGTGCCTCAATTACTAATAATGTTACTATGCAAATTGAAGAGGAAAAAGAATATGTAATAATGAAGAAGAAACCGGAAAAGAAGAAATCAGAGAATAAGTTGACCAAATCTATTGGAGACTGAGTAGTGATCCCTTTAAGGGATAACTCACCAGAAATATAAGAGGTTTTACGAAGAGAGTGCACGTATGACCACAACATCTTAGCTACATCTCTGTTCATAGTCTTCAATACGTTCTAAATGCTGATCCTTATCTGATCGAATAAAATCTTGAACGTGACACCTGTATAGAGAATATGAAGGATGGTCCCCAGGAAGCATAGTTTTACACCATTTCTTGCGTAAAATGGTGTTGGTACGCAAAGTGGACGCAGCCTCAAGAGGGAACCAAGGAGGATCAGTGGAACTAGCTTTGCTAGAAAGAGAACCGAAACGATCGATCAAATCATTAAGGACTGTGTAATGTCTTAATAAAGTAGCTCCACTATCAAGATTGTCTAGTACGTAGTATCATTCAAAAGAATAAATGAGCTGACTCAATGGCATGAAAGTTCGCTTTTCTAAAGTTAAGCTTAAAATTTTATCTGGATTCCAGCAGAAAAGAAGCATGATTAGGATCAATCCTGGTATATATGTACGGAGAGACAGATGAAATGGAAGCTATAAAAAGCAGACAGTTGAAAGATATGGTCTGATTCTGGAAGCTATTGGAGAGAGCGAGATTAGATCCTATGAAATAATAAGAAATGTGAATATGTAGGGTCAGAATAAATAACGATGGAAAGGTCATTTAACCCTTTGTCAGGGCATACTGCAGGACAACAGTAAGAAATGTAGACACATCCGACAAAACAAACTGTTGCATGTATCTCCTATTCGATGATATAAGTTAATATGAGTTGTTGGACTGTGAGAGAAAGTGGAACTGGGAGAAGCATTCAAGGAAAGAATAGTGGCGATGAAAACACCACCACCGTCACTTTTCTGTGTAGTAACAGAATCGCTATTATGTCAGAAAACGCAGTATTGTGTAAACAATTCTTTATTGTGAATTCCGGCATTAAACCAAATTTCAAAATGGTATAGGGTTTCATTATTGTCGGAGAAACATGATTTAAATTCAAGAAGTTTGGATTTTAGGCCACGGCAATTTTGATAGTACTCAGCGAAATTTCGGGAGAAGTTGAAGGCGTTACTGTCGTGGACGTCTTAGCCGCTGGTGACGAAAATCCTTGGGAGGATTTTGAGTAAAAGCTTTGTTCAGCCAGATATCAGTTTTGAGTAGTAGGTTTAGCAATAGTAAAGTGTTGGTTTTAAAACACCGTTGTGTTTCATATCTTGTCTAAAAATAGCAAAAATAACTGCTTTGTTTAAGGATCGTTCAGCTTTAGCAAATACAACAGATATTCGACGTTGATCCCCCTCATATCTTCCAGATTCAATAACTACATCAAAATGTAAATAAACCAGCTTAGCGCCTCTAAAGTACTATCGGTTTGTTTGAGACTATAACCAACTTAATGTTCGGCGAATATCAGACGATATGTGGCAAACTTTTTGGTGAATACCAAATTTATCTCTAAACGTCTCTTACAATCAACCGATAACATTTTTCTAATCAACCAATACACTTAATTATGTGAACATCCTAATGCATTGCACGGGTAAGGCAGAGGATCAAAGCGTCAAAATCGAGCTGGAGGTGGGGGGGGGGGAGTAGCAATGTCGCCTCGCGTTCGCCACGCAAACGAAAAAAAAGTACAAGATCTAACGGGTTGTGAATATGCCTAATCAGGAATACTTTTCAATCCTCTCAACGATTTACCTAACGAAGTGCATTTGGGGCCGTCCAAGAACGAATCTGACTGTCGAGTCTTTTAGAACCATAAGTAGAATAAACTGCTTGACGAACTAGTGGTATCAATCATGGCCCAATTGCGTAGACTCCATATGGAGTCTCGCTGAACTCCTATAAGGGACATTCTAGCAGAAAAAAACGCAAAAACTGGGAGAACCTAGTTTATCCAAGTAGCAAACCTCTGTTAAGATTTGGTTATGAAATAGTAACGTTGGGAAGCACCGCAGTTCATATGAAACAATAATATTTAATACCGTGTGAAAATATTCTACGTGTTCCTACTCTCTATTCTTATACTCTAAAAACATTCCATTCAATCCGAATTGAACTGCAAAGTTCAAATTCGACAGTCCTATTTGAGATACAAATAAGCTTACCTGAAATAATACAAAGAATATTCTTGTAGCGTAAGGCGTAAGATAAGCTTCATTCTAGTATTTTGCCTTTAAAATCCCTTCAGCCACTCGAGTTACTCGTTTTAAGGATATTGTACTATTAATGTACTTAAGTCCGGTAAACGTGCTGATTGATAATTGATGTATAAACGTAACGATTTTGTCAAAATTGCGCGTTTTGATTTAAAAATATATTTCTTCATGTCTTTAACAGTGAAATAACATTGTATTCTACGTGATTGATAGCAGTTCGATAAAATAAAAATATTTCATAATGTAAGAAGGTCAAATTTATGGATCATTGGTGTTGCATCAGATTTTTGGACATTCTTTAAATAACTAAAGAACAATTACATATCGACTCTTGAGAAAACGATGAGACGAGACTAAGCGACAATCTGTAAACATTACAGTAGAGCATTTCATATGCCAAAAAATGGCCATGGTACGACAAAATTCAGTTCAAACTAAAGCTACATTCAAATATTTATTTATGCCCTTTTGCCTTGCAGCGTCGATATTCACCGACGATCATATCACATTTTTATTGAAGTTATAACTTGTTTGTAACGAATACAACGTAATTAATTATTACGAAAATAATTGTCAGTAAGATTGACAAACATTACTATTATATATTCTTGCTCTATTCAATTATATTTAATTAACATGATTCGCAAGTTATAATTTTGTTGGAGATGACTATAAGAACAATACTTTTTTTAAATTGCGTCTGTTTGAATTCTCCTTGAATCATTGTAATTTAATTGTTTTTTTTTTTTTTAATTATCCCGTAGAGTAGAGTTCAATATTAACTTCACTACACAAGGGCGAGTTTGAACTCTTGATCTGAGAATAGTTGACCTTCACCGAATTTCTCACTCTTTTCTATTTGAGTTTAATATTTTATCTTGCCGTGTGCGGTCAATGTTGCGATGCATAGCATTTACTAACACAATGTGGAGGTCGACTTGAAAATATTCGAAGCGTGATGAAGTATTTTCAATGTGCGAGTCCAATGTCTTCCTGTACAGTATTCATTTCACTATTTGATGGTATTTTGAAGCGGTTGTTAAAAGGCGGCAGGTTTGTTGCATTTGTTGTAAAATGCAGAATATACATGATACATCAATAAGTCGCCATTCAATTTATGTACAGTGGCGGACAAAAGTCTACATACAGCATCTTATATTAGGTTTCTGAGCGATTGGAAGCTTTAATCAAAAAACCATTAATGCAGTTTTTTGCATCATCAAATATATATTTATAAAAAACAAAAACTATTCATAGCAAACTTACAAAGAAATTCTTAAAATCGAAAAAAATGACGTGACAAAAGTCTACGTACAGTCAATGCTTGCTTACTACTACACAAAATGTTCTGGGAAACATAACAGCACTTTTCTAAGAACCGATTCGTTTATTTGTTGTGCAAGTGCAGCTGCTACGCTATTATAGTGTTATTGCTAGTTTCGAAGTGAAAGGTCGGAAAAATATCGTCAGGGAAAGAAATTTGCAGTGATGTGCGAAAGTTAGTCGTTCAATACAGAAAAGACAATAAGTCGTATGGTGAAATAGCGAGACTATTGAAATTAAAACGGAGTTCAGTGCAAACAATAATAAAAACCTTTGAAAACACCGGTTCTATTAAGAACAAACCACGATCTGGTCGACCGAAAAAAATTTCGCGGAGAGACGTCAGTCTAACTTTGAAGGAAGTGGGTAAAAATCCCAAAACAAGTGCTCCAAATTTGGCGGAACAAATCGCTACGATGAGTAACAAGATTGTCCATCCAAGGACTATTACGCGAGCGTTGAATACAAATGGTTTTCGAAGCAGAACTCCCCGAAAAAAAACCATTAATATCAGCTAAAAACCGACTTCTACGCCTAGAATTCGCAAAGGCTCATATTAACAAGGACATGGATTTTTGGAAGCGAGTCCTTTTTACTGATGAGTCCAAATTCAACATTTTTGGGTGTGATGGTCGCGCCAAAATCTGGTGGAAGAACAACACTGCCTTAGATCCAAAAAAAACTTGGTACCTACAGTGAGGCATAGCGGAGGCAATGTCATGGTTTGGGGAGCCATAGCAGCATCTGTAATGAGAAGATTAGCATTTATTGAATGCACCATGGATCGTTTTGTATATAAAAATCTGTTGGAACAACATTTGCAGCCATCGGTGGAGAAGTTGTGCCTTGGAAGGAGTTGGATTTTTCAACAAGACAACGATCCAAAGCACACGGCTCATATCGTCAAGGATTGGTTGCTATAACGCTCCCAGACAGCTTAATCATCCTCCCCAAAACCCGAATTTAATCCGATAGAGCATGTATGAGAGCTCCTTGAGCGAAAAATTCGAAAGAGCTCCTTAAAAAATAAGAATTCGCTAAAGGATGCACTCATAGCAGAATGGGAGAAAATAACGACAGAAGAAACCGGTGATTTAATTGTCTCTATGCCCCGAAGACTTCAAGCAGTAATTGATGCTGAAGGGGGCCCAATAAAGTACTAAAACTAAAAATATTTGTAAAAATTCTGTTAACATTTTGTGTAGTAGTAAGCATTGACTGTACGTAGACTTTTGTCACGTCATATTTTTTTCGATTTTAAGAATTTCTTTGTAAGTTTGTTATAAATAGTTTTTGTTTTTGTTTTTTATGAATATATATTTGATAATGCAAAAAACTGCATCAATGGTTTTTTGTTTAAAGATTCCAATCACTCAGAAATCTAGTATAAGATGCTGTATGTAGACTTTTGTCCGCCACTGTATGTATTTAAAATGAAAAAAAAAATTGTTGGCACGGCGTGATTTGCGTACAAACTTTAACGGAGCAGTTATTTGCTGCCTTAATTTACACTCGAATTTATATTAACACTTTGGTAGAAATCAGAAGGCCTTGCATAGTGTTTATTACTGATATACATTATAAGCTGTTTTTCATTAATTTTTCTAAGAATAATGATTATCTGGAGAGCAATTTTCAAACACAGTGGATTAAAGTAAAACCCGAACATTAAGATATTTATTCTTTATGAGGTGATTAATAGTGTAAGAAAAGAATTTAAACAAAATATAATTCTTTATAAAGCTTTATTCATGGTGAAGCAGAATCGGTAAAAACAAAAGAAAGATTCATTCATACAAAATTCTTTCAAAAAATGAAATTTGAAAAATAACGAAAATTGATCTCAAATTGAAACTCGGACAGTAAAAAGTTTTAGGAATTTACTTTACTTGCTTTAACAGCTTGTAATCTCCTTGGCATCGAGTAAACAAACTTATCACAATAATAAGGGTCAATCATTTCCCATTCGTATGTCAACGCGTCCTTCAAGTCTTTTGCATTAGATACTGGTTTATCAATTTCTGGTTCCAGATGTGCCCATAAATGTACGATGACATTTAAGTCTGGAGATTTAGAAGGTGGGTCAATAACATGTGAGCAATTATAAAGTAACCACAGTAGAACAATTGCAGCATTATGTTTATGGTCGTTATCCTGATAAAAACTGAAACAATCAGCTTTGTCTGATTTGTTGATACTATTCCTGACATTTTGCTTCAGAATCTGTAGATATTTATGCTGGTCCATGATCCCATGCTCTTGTGCGCCGGCGCATTGTCTTGCAAAAGCAAATTTTTTTTCGCTTCATGTGAGACCGGTTTGCAGCGATGCCGGCCTTCAATCGCTCCAATAATGTACAGTAATACTCGCTGCTGATGGTTTTTCCTTTTTCGAGGTAGTCCACGAAGAGTATGCCATGACAATCCCAGAAAACTGACGCCATAACCTTTCCGACCCATTGAACCTCCCTCGGCCGCTCGGAGCACTCGTGCCGGCTTCAGTCAATTGCCGGGCACTCATTCTGTTCTGTGGTGTGTAATAGTGGATCCAGGTTTCATCAACAGTTACCAATCGACGCCAGAAGTCCGCCCGATTCCGCATCAGCAAGTCCAAACACTCTTTCGAAGTGCGCTCGCGTTCGTGTTTTTGGTCAGGAATGAGCATGCGCGGCACCCAGCGGCAGGATAACTTTCATATGCAGAATATTGCCCAAAATATGGCGCTCAGTACCAATCTTTGTGGTATCTCCTAGCTCGCCCACCTTCACTTTCCGGTCAACCAACACCATTTCACGTATTTTTTTGACATTTTCCTCTGTAATCGCATCGGAGGGCCTGCCGCTGCGGACTTGATCGGTAGTGGGGTTGCGGCCACAAAGAAACTCTCGAAACCAATATTTGACAGTGTAATCTGACGGAGCATTAGCCCCATAATACTTATCCAACCTTTCTTTTGTTTCCTTCGCCGTTTTGCCTCTCAAAAAATAATGTTTTATGAGAGAACGAAAATATTTTTTGTCCATACTCAACATGATGCCAAACACGTCAACAACAATCAGCTGTCAAAACAAAACTAAAGACAGTATCGCACTGAAATTGGGCATGTCTGCCTAAATATGAACGGACTTCAAGGCACCATAACCTTTTTTGCAGTAGCAGCGCATTCTGGCGGTCAAGGAGGTTACTTTTCACCCCACCTAGAATTTATGCTGGTCCATGATCCCGTCAATGAAATGCAAATTTCCTGAGCCAGCGGATGACATAGACTCCCAAACCATTACTGACAGTTGGCCGTAAGTTGTTGTCTTTATGTTCTTCATTTGGCTTTCTCCACACATGTGACTGGCCATCAGAGCGAAAGACGTTGAACTTACTTTCGTCCGTAAACAATACTGTGTTCCAAAACGAAAAATCTTTATTTTTGTGCAGTGTTGCGAATTTTAACCTTTTGGAACGGTTCTTCTTGCTAATGAATATTTTTTCTTCGGGCGACTCTACCATTCAAATTATTCTTCCTTAGTACGATTCTCACCGTTTCTGGGTTCACTTCTTTACCAAATTGCGTTTTTAATGCTACAGCTAATTTTGAAGCACTTGATTTTGGGTTTTCTGGTGGATGGTAACCGTTTATCGGATTCTGAAAATATCTTCCGTTTGCTTGGTTTTGATTTTTTTTCGGGAGTATTTCTTGTTCTAAAGCGTTTGATAATATCGTGAACTGTAGAATGACTTTGCATTTCCTAAGAACACAATAATAGTATTACCAACTGTCCGCAGTTCTATTTGAAATCAGTTTTCGTTATTTTTCAAATTTAATTTTTAGAAAGAAATTACACTCAAAACTGTTTTTGTGCGGGCTTTTTTTGTGGGTATTTTATTTTTGCGCGATATACGAAAATTTCAATCAAATTTTACCATAATTGACGAAGTTTCAAATAAAATGTATTTTTAAAATAAGTACAAATGTAAATAAAACATTTAAAAAGTTCGCATGTGTATTTTCTTAATCAGAATCCAAAGGGTTTCGCGAGATTCCAAGTTTCTGACAAGCTTCATGTCATGATTTAGTTTTAAAAAAGCATTTCATATTCATATTTCGTCAGTTTTTGAGTTATTTTCTTCTTTAAAAAATTTTTTTATGCGAATTTCTTTTATGCACAACCGCACAAAAACAGGTTTGAGTGTATATAAATAAATTTTGCTTTTGTTTTTACCGATTTTGTATTACCATGAATAAAGCTTTATAAAAAAAATGTTTTATTTAAATTCTTTCATTACACTATTAATTGTCTCATAAAGAATAAATATCTAAGTTTCCGAGTTTTACTTTGATCGACTGTATTTTGAAAACGAGAAAAATAAATTCACCATATATCTTCATTACCAACAAAACTCTTTACACTAAATTGAATGAGACATGAGAAAAATATAAGAGTACATATTTTAATTTGGTACAGAATATTTAAAATACTTGGAATTTGAGAAAAATGTGCATCAGTTGTTGAAGCAAGTATGTTTCCAGTCAAATCTTGAGAATTATAATGATTTTGTTTTTGAATTTTCCAAAGTTTTCCGGCTTTAGGCAGGGATAAAAATCAAAACAAATTTAATTGATACGCAAATTCAAAACAAACATTATCACACACTCGAATGTCAGCTGCAATTTTTTTGAGTCTTTATCTGAAAGCGGACACTATTGAGCTTTGTAAAATTGTTTGCTAATATATTTTCGCACAGAAAAAATTTAAATGAATTGGCATAAATTAGAAGTAAGCGAGTCTACGTGCCCGTTTTTATAATATCTTTTGTGAGGCGTAAGGTAAGTAATTTGAAATATTTTTTAATAAGACCTTATAAAGCATCTCATGGAGTACTAATGATTAAAAATTTGTCTCTGGCTCTATTCATTTGATCACCTTTGCGATATCATTATGACTAGTGCCTACGCGCATGTGATTATATGTATTCGTTTTAGAATGGATAAAGATACCGTGGCAAGTCTAGTTTCATAATGACAATGCATATTTATTCCTTGAAAATCGTAAATCATGATATTCAAGTCCTGCTTCGAAAACGACAGCAAAACAATCTGCTCATACACTAGACAGCATAAATAATTTTAGAATTTGTACATAATCGTGTAAAGCCATGGAACGCCAAGGGGTTGGTCCAACGTTATAAAACTTGAGACGTACGGCCACTTTTAGTTTGCATATAATGCACAGGACCAGGCAGGAGCGTGATGCTACTCTTATGAATGGTTTAACAAGAGTGACGCCGCGCTTTATACAAATTTTTTACTCACGGAAACCTTAGAAAAACTAGGTAGCACAAATTTTTGGCATTGGCGCATATCTTCATGCCATCATGAACGCATATATACATTTTGTGCCAATCTACCTGCCATCAAAGATTGTCATGATTTACAACACTGCCTTTGACTACGACAGACTACCTCATAGTGGCCTGTGTGACTGGAGTCAGAATTAGAAATCAAATGCTTAGCTGCGCTTTTACTTCAGACAAATTAATGGAACACAACAGTTTTGCATTTGGAATTAGTAAGGAAGTGCACGGGCTCATTACATATCGAAAACTATTGACTGTACGGATAAAAAATTTGAGTCAAAGTTATGGAACGTTAAATTATCGACCAAACATACGTGGATTGTTCTGTTGTACGATTCATAGTTTCCAATTCACTTTTCGCCAAATAACACCGGCCGTTGCACAAGCCATACATTTGCATACCATGCAACTCTTTACTAATTCCACATGCAAACCTAGACCTTTATCCCGTATGCAATTTCAAATGGAAGGTTATAATTTTTGAAGAGAAATGGCATAAAATATTATCACACAGAGACTTCCTTATGATCATTTTTTTGAACAATTAATTGCAACCACTGAGGTTGTGATGTGGAATCATAAAATCAAAACTGCCGGTTGTTCGTGTATGCATAGCATTCAATCTTTCAGGTTACAATACAACTCCTTGCTAAGATGCAGATTGGCTTCATTATAAGACTCGCGAAAGGGTTGAATGATCGGTAGTCAAGTTCTTTTTACGCCTGCATCACTTGGAATCCTGCTTTTTAAAGCCAAAACCTCAGACTTCAGTCGATTCCAAAGCAGTCCTTCCTTTACGCTGTAAGAAATTTGTAGGATCCAGCGAATTCAAAACTTATCGTACATACAGAGTATGACTTTTCCGTTAACCGCTTTTCGAAAATACGAACAAAAACAACAAAAAATAGAGTATCAATTGGAAGTTGAACCTTAGGACACTAAATATTCCCGACAATATTTATATCTGGGAACAGGCATTGCCCCTTTAAAATCAATTTAGATTCGTAATACACTAACGAAATGTTTTGTCAGATCCGATAGTCTAGAAGTTAATTTTTTTCACGACTCTTCCTTAAAATAATTAAATTTACAATTTCCTCATGCAGTTTCTGTATTTTTATTTATAAAAAAATATTGAAAAGTTTATTGTGACATTACTTAGTGCGCTTGCAACTAACTATATGTATAAATAAGACGGTTTGAAAATGGACAAGTGCGCGAAATTAGCATCTAAATGCGGTCTGCAATCTATCTGTTCTATATAATGAATGCAAATCCGAACGTGTGATTGTCTCTCAATCAAAATTATCGATATTCATCACGCAATTATTCGGTGTAAGGAGACTGTATTTGAAATCGTTCACGTTCAGGGAGGTCGAAAGCTACCACTCCTAGTGAGGACAATTTCATAGCAGACTCCGATATTTCTCGGGCCGTGGAATCGGAGATTTGATAAAAAGCGAGGAAATTGTGACAAACCCATTTAAAAGCAAAATGCGCCTAAAATTAATTGACAACGGATTCATTTTTCTGCAATATGATGATCCAAAGCAACGTTCTAAACTATATAGAGGTTACTTAGCAGAAAGAGTCAGAAGTATTGAAGAATATGGTATGGCCACCTCATAGTCCCGCTCTTAATCCGATCGAAATTTTATGAACTCGATGTAAATGTTAGTGATCAGTGTCCCTCTTCACATGACGACATGTGGAAGGTTTTATACTGAAGTTAAAGAATAACTTTTCACAACAGACAAAACTGATTGATAGTATGATAAGATTAGTGAAAAAGTAACAAAATGCAGAAGAGGATTTTTTGACGAAAAATCTTTTAAATATTTAGAAAAATCAGGTTAAGTTTTTGATGGTTATTTTAAGGTTTATAATTTGTTAGTTTATTCATTTATTTTATGATAAGTAAATCTCTTTTTTGAACGGCTATTTGGAAATTTAGAAACAAAAAATTCTGTTTCTGAAATTTTAACTATCTGTCTGTCTGTTCCCGCATCATACGGAAACGTCTGTGCGGATTTTGATGGAACTCACATAGTGATATGTAGCTTATATCAATATTTGGGATAATTTTTATTTTTATTTATTATTTTTATTATTAATTTATTATTTTAATTTTATTTTTATTTTATTTAAATGAAAGTGTTCCTGCAAGAGTCAAAAAATTATATGTTCAGATTTGAAATTTTGTTAGCAACATTGAACACAGTGTGACTATGGTGACATTTAATGTCGAGTGGCAAGCAATTAAATTTTCTATACTGACAAGGATAGGCCATTATCTCGTCCTCTCAGATTTGGATGAAATTTGGCACATAAGTAGAAGACGCCAAGGACATTCGATCCTTAAGATATTACACCGCAAACCTCCCCGTTTTTGACAAAAATGCCTCTAAAGTTTTTAGCGTCGCTTATGGATTAGTAAGTTCTTCCATCTGACAGAAGTTTGACAGAAGTCTTTTATACGCCGACGATCTTAAGCTTTTCGCTCGCATAAAAAACTATAGTGATTGCCTCAACCTGCAAGCTAACATCAACATCTTGTCTAGCTGATGTTTAGAAAATGGCCTAACGCTTAACGTAGACAAATGCTTTATTATGTGTTATTCTTTGAAGAAAAAAACACCATTTGACGCCATCTACCATATTAATAACAGTAAATTGATAAGAGTTAACACTATCAAAGACCTTGGAGTTATTTTCGATGAGAGACTTCGCTTTAATTTTCACTATTCCGACTTAGTAAATCGTGCATCACATATTTTTGGTTTCGTACTTCGAACTTCCCAACAGTTCTCCTCTATCGAAAGCTCCCTCACACTTTATCAAACCCTGGTGCGAAACATTCTCGAGTATGCTTCGGTTGTTTGGTCGCCTTATCATGCTTGTGATCGTACACTGCTTGAGTCCGTTCAACGTAAGTTTACACGATCTTTGTTTTATAAATTTGGACTACCGTATACGGAGTATCCTGATCGGTTAAGAATTTTGAAACTTCCCTCACTTCTTGATCGCAGAGTACTTCTCGATCAATGTTTTCTGTATAAGTTATATACCGGCCTCATCATGTGTCCTGCATCCGAAAGCATAGCACTTCGCGTTCCTTCCCATACCACCAGGAGTTTCAACTTTTTTAACCCCACCATTGCTGAATTAGCTGTATACTTTAACTCTCCTTTGCAGAGAATAATGAGACAGCATGATGCACTTCAACTTGGTCCTATGTCCTCATCTTTTTATTCTTTTAAACGTACTTTAAGTTCAAAACTTAAAACACTGTAAATTTAATGTGTAATTAGATCTAATCTGTTCATTGAATTTTCCTAAATAAATAAATAAAAAAGAAGTGGTGCAGTATAGGAAGCATCGCGAATCGCGTCGGTATTGTTTTTTTCGAATAATTGTGGATGTAATTAGTTTATGGTAAATCAGCAAGAATTGAAATAAACACGCGGACGAAATTGCGGGCGCAGCTTGCGCTAGATAAATCTATGCTCCTGCGAATTTTTACATAGAACACGCGATTATCAACCAATCTCGGTGACATTTTTTTGTTTATAATCATTTCGCACGTAAGCGGTAGTAGATAAGAAAACATAATAAAATATTAAAACTTTACAAAATTTGGTCAAACAATTTTGTAAAAAATAGAACAAGTTATTAATCATTGAGACAAGCTTTATAGATTAAAACAAAAACCGAATTTTTTTTCGATCACTAAAACTTTATTACGAGCCATTTTCAGATTACCACTGAACTTTAATGGGATTTTACATCAAACCACATTCTCTGAATATTAGCAATTTCTTAAACTATTATCTAATCACGAGTTTCATAACTTATATTGGGTTTGTCAGTATGTTCATTCCAATTATTTCAATTAATTGTATTGAAGGCAGTTGTATATGTATATTGATTTTTTTCTAATTGCTAGCATGGAATTTAGTTCATCATGTAGGTCTTGGTTTGAAATCGTGTGCCAATTTAATCTGTATGTGTTTATTTCTAATGCATCCAAATTGTTCCTCATAAAACATCTAGTGTAGTCGTATTTGCGCCTCTTTAGTTTAATTAAAAAGGATATGATTCTTTCTACTGAAGTTGAAAATTATACTACACAGTTGCGAAGCGTCATGCATTGGTGATCTAACTTGGTTATGTTTTGTAAAAATATTTTCAAACAATCAAGAAAGAGTCGGAATATAAAGCCTTTATTTTGAATTGTTATCGTTTTTAGGTCATAAAATTAAATTTTAAGATAATAATTGTTAACTCATTGTCGGTAGCATGTACGAGTTGTTTCTGTACAAATAAGAATAAGAATTATCGATTGCCAGATTCCATCCTACATTACACTTACATATGTTTTTTTCATTGAGATTACGTTCAGCACAAACAAAGAAGCATCAATAATTTGTTATCAAATCATTTTCCAAGTAACATAAACGAATGATGTCACTTCTTCATTAAGAAAACGGTGCCTTATTTAATTTTTTTTCGATGATGCAAATTTTTATTTTTACAAAATTTTGTAATAATGCTATAAACTTTGATTCTGTACTATCGCTTATTGGCTTCCATTTTTATGCTTATCTGCAACGTTTTTCGCTTCGACACATTCTGAAAATCTAACCATGTGCTAACAGTGTTGATAACAGTTTATTGTGGGATTTACTTGTTTTCAAAACTCGTCTCTGGCTGTCTCACATTTTCCGTGGAGTGTACTAATTAACTAGGAAACCGTTGGGAGCCATGCTAGCCGTTTGTACTCGTGCGACGAATGACGCGGGGTGTATTACCTTCAAATTTCCAATAAAACCATTTCGAACTGATACCGCTATCAGGCTCAAGTCCAAAGACTGTAAATGCCCGCGTATTTTGACTAAACATTACGTGTTTTGCCGCTCGTTTTAGGTGGATGCAATGTCCGGTTCAAAAATCACTTGTTAATCACCAAACGCGAAGACCGTTGAGCAATCTATCGCAATGCAAAGTAGCGTTCCCGCCACAGATTCCAATTTAAGCTTCTTGATAATAAAAGCGATTTTCTGTGTTCATCCGAGAAGTTTCAAAAGTCGTGAGCAGCCAAGGCCAAATCAAATGGGTATGGGTAGCGCGGGCCCGCGAGCGACTTATTTTAAGGTATTTAGTAACACATTGGCACAGGACTGCGACCCGCAAGCTTCCTATTGCAGGAAGCCCAGGAACGCGCATTTGGTGTTGAAAGCAGCAACAATAGCTAGATACAACAATTAAATGTTGCCTGACACTACTCTCGATTGGTCACATGAAATGGCAGAACACATATTCGAGTCTGGCGATAGATTGACGCCAATTCAGAGACCGCGGACGGAATATTGAAACGTGCCACTTTAGTATGGAAGTGTGAACTTACTTGAAGGCAATCTTGTACATTGTGACGCTTTCCGCTGCTAATTCCGCGCACTGTAAATGTTAAGTTCCCTGGCAAATGGCTGATGAACTTGAAAATTTGGACAAAGTTCGAAGCGAACGCACTGCAAGGCCTAGCAACTGTTTTGACAACTGGGAGCCAACTGTGTCCTGAATGGGCCGAACGTGTGCAAACTCCTGTACACACATACAACGAACAGATGGCAGCCTGACCGTTCAGAGAGTATTCCTATGCAAATGGTTTCGAAGGCTCAGGAGGAGATTCCCAAGCACTAGTGTTTGCCAAGCACACGCCGCACCACAGCCAGCGCAAAACTAAATATAACTTGAATTCGATTCATTCATTCATTTGTTCCCCTTCCGGAGCTCACCGCGTTTTCGTTTTCTTGCTGCTGCCTACACTCGTTTCTTATACTGTTTTGTTGCTCCGTTAGATGAGAGTGTGTTGGTATTATTCTGATAGCGGAGTCGGAATCGATGTGACGCTACGATGTGTGGAATTCAAACAAATTGTCGTTTGGAAGATTGTCGGTTGGTGTCTCACATCTGCCGGTGCATCTTCCCAACACTCGGGAGTTTTTTGCAGCGGAGAGTTGAACCGATTCAAGATGGAAAAACAATAGGTGGTTTGTTGATGGCGGCGTGGTACGCGACCTTCAAAACAATCTCTCGTTCACCGTTGAAGCCCACAAATTCGTGCTTGCAATTTACTATGATCGTTTCTTACGGTTTGATGGACTGCGACCTTTCAGCCGCCAAAAGCCGATAAAGAGAGTTCAAGGCTATATCTTAATTTGAGCGATAAATCATGATTTATTCGATAAAGGACCCCAAACTTGAACTATAAACCGTCATGCACTGTAGTTTTTGGTGTTTAAAATGTTTACGGTTCAATTGAACCGTATCGTATTTAGTACAGTAAAACCTGACAATAACGTAACCTGTTAATAGTGGAATTCGTGTCAATAGTGGAAATTTTTTTTGACCGTTGAGCTCTTCCATACAAATTGACCTGTCAATAACGGAAAATCCGGAAACTCCGAATAGTGGAAAAACAATTCTTGGAAACAAAAATTTTTTGGTTTATTTTTGGTATTTTTTCCATTTGAAGCTATATTTTTCCAATTTCACAACCAATGATCATAAAAATCGTTTCAAAATCACTGTTTCATTTCGTAAAATTCAAAATTTATCGCTTCTTGTGCGGCAATTTTTCATCGCAAAGAAATGTATCGTTTACTTTCTCATTTCGAGTCATTGTTTAGACTTCTTTATTGTTTGGATAGCATCGTGTAATCAAAACTTCTAAGAAATCGAAATTCAGTTTTTTGCTGATTTGATAGCTATGAGTTATGCACTGTCTTTGTGTGTGCGACCATAGATTGTACAGTTCGTCAATTGCACTTGAGCGAAAAACACTTTGACCACACAATTAGAACTTCATTACTCTCACATTTTGCCGTCGCTATTGAAAATGAATCGTAAAAAGGAGGATAATAAACCAATCCAACTTTCACGTCTCACGTTAAAACAAAAGGACAATTTGATAAAAAAAATCATGAAACCAAAATTTGGAATCGAAGTTTTGAAAGAAAAATACAAATGTGGCAAGTCTGCTGTGTTCATGGTTATTAAAGACCAAAAAGAAATTATCGACGAATACCATTCATCGCAAAATGTTGAAAATACATTTTTTCTCGATAAAATAGTAGAATCCATCAATTTAGTACAGGATGATTTGATTGCAAGCAAAACAAAACAGTCTTCGATTACCAATTACTTTAAATAATAATGTTTGTCATTCGCTGCTTTTTTCATTTTGAGTTTTTCCTTCATTCAGTTACCAAAAAATAGTTTTATCTCAGTACATATTTCCTTTTCACGTTCATTATATCACTTGATTTGATCATTAAATGGCCATGAAAATATATGCATTGGTTTTTTTTTTACTCTCAATAATGGAAAATCATTTTGGTTCGACTCAAATACCTGTCAATAATGGAACCTGTTAATAGTGGAATTCGTGTCAATAGTGGAAAAAATAAATTCCCCACGGGATTCCGTTATTGACAGGTTTTACTGTATATTAATTTATTGTTAAAGGTTTAGATTGCGGCCGCTAAAAGGGGGGCTCCCCCCACTACTATTGAATAAAAAGTTCCCGTCGGACACGGCCCCATAAGAAGTTATGGGGCGCCCCAACTAAAAAATGGTTATTTAGCCCAGAGAATCATATGAAATCGTAAAATTGATCTTGAAAGTGTTAGACTTTCTTAGAAATCGAAAATATTTTTTAAACAATTAATAGAATTTTTTTTGCAAAAAATATGAATAATAATTATGAATTATCGCCCCGGTCCCATTACTCGGCCGGCGGGCGAGGGAACCGGGGAGATGGTTTTATCGAAGATTCATCTTCATCAGATGTAGGCGATTAGTTTAACTATTGGTATGTTTTATAATTCTACAGTATGCTTTTTTTTGACAGGCAATGGGAATGAGGGGGTTTGGATGGATGCAAAACGTATGTCCAAAGTGTTAGTCCCATTCATATTACATTTATGGTAAAAATCAGGAAACCGTCCGAACACGCCGTTGCCCATACGCACACACATAGTTCAGTCAAATGGGAGTTTGACCGTGTATTTTGGGTGGGCAGAATTTTTTTTAATGCAATGCGTCGGCAATGGTATAGATAGCTTAAGTTCAAGTTTCTGGGGTCGCAGCTCTTGTCCTTTGTGCTCCATATTCAAAACAAAAGAAGTTGGGGCACCCTCATATCCCCGAAACCATGGCTCCCACAAGAAAGTTGTGTATGGCAAACTTGCGTAGAATAAAATGTTCAGCAAGTCGTTCATACATCCCTTTTACGTTGGGTCAATAATAAAAAAGTTACAAGCCAAAAACCACACACAAAAAGGGGGAACATCTTTCGGGCACCACAACTTCTTTATTTCCACGTTTGACGCGAAACACGTTGGGATACTTTTCCAAGACAATTTTGTCACAAATCGTTTGCGGTATTGATTGTTCCAATCATTGTACATGAGCGGGAGTTATTCCATCCCAAAGGGGAGAAAGTCGCGTGAAAACCCCGTTTTTAGGCCAAATAATCGGCTTTTGATGGCAAACCCCCGTTGCGAAACTCGCGGAGCATTTTGGTAGGCAGGCAAATTTTTGGTGCAATGTGTGGTATGCCTTACTGGCAGCTTAAATCCAAGTTTCTGGAATCGCAGTCCCAATGCTCTGGGCTCCATCTTGAAAACAAACAAAAAGTTTTAGACGATTTTATCACCAAACGTTTGCGGTATTGCTTGTTTCGATCACTGTACCATGCCAGGAGTTATTGTGTCTCGAAGGTGGACAAGTCATAGGAAATAAGCATTTTAACACCTGTTTATCTGGTCCTAAAACAAAAAAGTTGTGGCGCGCGAAAAATGATCCCCTCTTTTCAACGTCGTTTTGGCGTGATGTTCCCCCTTTTTGTGTGTGGTTTTTGGCTTGTAACTTTTTTATTACTGATCCAATGTAAAAGTGATGTATGAGCGACTACAACATGAAGGAATGTTTTTTCTCTTATACGTTTCACAAAAGTATACTGTTGTTTCCTTTCTTCCACGCAACTTACGATCAGAACATATTAAGCAGTCGTTATATTTTCCTGTACCGATAGGTTGTAAGATATGTAGTTTCCAATCCAATCTCTCATTGTCTGATGTTGAAGACCTTCGGTATCGTGCAGTTTCCGCTTTATGAATATCACCAACTAGCAACAGAACTATTTTTCGAACAAATTTCTTATGCGACATTGTTTTAGTGTTATTATTTTTGCAAGCGGCTTTATACTAAATGAAAAAAATATAGGAGGAAACTTCAATGCCACAGAATAAAACCTTCCGCCACCATTTTAACGATTTTCGTAAAAAAAAAACAATACACAGAATTTCTTATAATTCAATACTACTTGTGGTGGTTTCGAGATTCCTACCTGATTGTGTTATTCTTGAAGTAGTTATCATTGATCCAGTATCGTAAGAGGTTCACATAGTAAAAATTCGCTTATCTCGCCATGATAAAACTATCAACTATTTCATCTTGAACGAAATCTGATAAGCTAAATTTTTGAAGCCTGGTTTCTTATTTGTGTTGGCAGAAAATTTCTATTATTTCGCATAGTCCCTGCTAAGTAACATTTTATTCTAAGCAATTTTTTAGCTTGTGGAATACTTCTATAGTATCTGTTAAGAGCAACATCGCTATTGGAACGGTATTATCGCAACAGATGGACGGTGAAGGGAAGGTGATTGCATTTTATAGCACAGTGCTATCCAAGCTGAAGTAAAAATATTGCGTTGCAATGCAAGGATGAGCTTCAAGCAATAGAAGAGGGCGCAAAACATTTCCACGAGTATTTATATGGACCAAGATCCGTATTACCCATTTACCATGCAGAACTAAGGTGGCTTTTGAGCTTCAAGAAACCGTAAGGTCAAGTAGCGCGTTGGCTGGAGCGCCTTCAAGCTATGACTTCGAGGTCATCAATCGCAAAGGAACCATGTATGGAAATGCAAACACACTATCCCGTCAATCTTGCCCACCAAGCTGTAAACGTTGGCATCGTTTGGAGAAAAAGGCTGTCGCTGCCGAGATACGCTTGTCAGCTGAAGGATGGTCACAATCAGAACTCCTGGCCAAACAACAGTGCCATGAAGACCTTGGGCACATCGTTGCCTGAACGGAGTCCAATAATTAACCGTAATGGAAGAGCATCTAACAATATAGCTCAACACAGAGATGCTACTGGGTGCTATGGAATTCGCTACAACTAGACGCGAGATACCGAAACGGAAATAGGAGTCAGCCGATGAAAACACTTATTGGATGCAGATTTCGGTTACGCGCAAGAATATACGTGAAGTCCTGGAAGAGATGTACTTATGTACATCAGGAGATTACCTGGCAGCCAATAAAACATTGGACAACGTGCAAGAAAGGTTTTGTTGGGTGCGTGCTTAAGTATGTAGCAGACTGGTGCCGTAGTTTTGCAGTTTGCCAAAGGACCGAAACGAAAATCATGCATGCAACTCTAACGATCACTTATGATGTTTTTAGGAACTATAACTTTGCTGCTTGTAGTATGTGTGGTATATTATGATACGAGAAGTATTTAAAACGAGCTTCTTCTAACTGCGCGACTATTTTTGCAGCAGAATTTTCTCAATTTTGCATTTATTATATTTAATAGCAAATTTTTCGCTGAAAGTTTGATTATCGCCTTGCTTACCATTTATTTAAATCAGAAGACTTCGGCATGGTGGGGGTCAGTTCGAAGTTCTGAACCAAGTTATAAATGTCCAAGGTTCTATTATTACGATGGTCAACTGTTGTTGACGAGAATTCGATGAGGATTACTGTAGAAATATCAATCAAAATCGCAAAAGATACACTATTGAAATTCTCTTATGAGTTTGATTCAAAAACATGTCAAAGTTGGGATTCAATATCTCGTTGATACTCCGCAGTAAAAATTCTACAAAATTCACAAATCATGAACTATTTTCTCGGATAATTTATAACCAAACCAAAATTGCCTTAATTTTTGATTTTTGATAATCCTTTTTTGGACGCGTCCGCGTCGTTTTGTTTCAGGTTCAGACTTGCTGTGTTTCAGTCATTTCTAACAAGTTTTGTGCGTTGCTGTCGCTGTTCCGCGGTTAGCGCATGTGAAGCGAAACGCGCGCACAACTTTCCTTTTCTTTAATTCGTTCCTAATTATGCGCTGTGCGGTGGTTTTTGGTATTTCAATTATTTCTTCTATCAACCTGCAGCTCCGATGGTCCTTTAACACAGCTGCGACTTTAGCGGTGTTTTCGTTACTCTTCGTGATCCAAGATCGTCCGCTTCTTTCGTCGTCTTCAACTGATACCTGCCCTCCTCCTCTAGCCTCCGCAAAAAGGATATACCACCGAAAAATAGCAGCGTAAGACATAACAGATCCATCATAACCCAATATAAACATTTCCAACGTTTCCGTCGCACTTCTACCGGCTCTAAAGCAAAATTTAATCGCAACATAGTGTTCGTATTTTTATTCATCATGAAATTATGACCGTCACCATTTGATACTGCCAAACCACGTGAAGTGCTACTGAACAGCTGTATTTGATCTGATGGACTTGCATCTTCGTATGCCAAGCGAAGAAGGTTGTAGTAACTAGTTCCAAAAATTTCGTGAAGATAGCGCTGGTAGTACCGATTGTAACCGCTGTAAAGTTATCACACCGCCATCTTTCTCAAAAGTTGAGACAAGACTGTTCGTCTTCGTCTTTTGAGGACATCTCTCACTTCTTTGTCAACCGCACATCGTGCAAGATCCATTCAATTCGTTCACTCGATCATTATCTTGTTGTAGTAAAAAAATTATCGTTGAAGAAATATTAGTTTCACTGTAGTAAACACCTTCAAATTGGTGACCCCGCTACACGATTTTATAGCCACAGTGTTAATACTTATGAGACACACCGTGTATGTAAATTCATAGGATTTTTTCAGAAACATTAACCCTTTATACCTCAACTGCATATATTTTAACAAATAGTTTGTTTTGTGGTAGGTTTTAATAAATAAAAATACACGTATTTTTTAGTTTTGAATTTTTTTACTAAGAAATGAGAAAAATGCACAAAAAGCGTGTGTGACAAATGTGTCACACTGCCTTAAACTGTTCCTCTAATATGTAGGGAATGCTTTAAAACAATTGTTAAGTTTATTGTAGTATAATGCAACGCTACACTTTTCACAAATTTTGTGTCGTTTTTGTATTTTTTTCGTATTTTATCAACTTCACCCACGAACAAATGCCACAAAGTGGCGCTAGGTGAATTTCGCACGAATTTTGATACACGTAAAGCCATACAGTTCACAAGAACTGCATGAATAATCCATAGAGTAGTGGGTTACCGTCGTGTTACAGTGACTTAAAATGGAATAAAATGTATGGTTTGGAATTTATAAGGAGTTATTCGGTATGTTACAGTAATGTCTCACGGAGGTATAAAGGGTTAAGACACTATATGGCAAAATTAGCTTGTAAGTTGAGACAATCTTTATAATTTTCTATGGAAAATTTTTTTTTAGGTCATGAACATTCATGAAGGATAAACTGAAGTGGGTAGCTAGAGCAAAAAAGAACGAAAAGAGTACCTAGAATGGAGCCTTGACAAACATTGGTTATAGGAAAAACGGAACTGAAAGTTTTGTCGCATAACTACAGTGCGAGAGATAAAGAGAAACTCAATTTAGAATGAATTCTGGAAATCCAAGCCAAATGCTTTGCGTAATAAGACATGGAGAATCGCATCAAAAGAGTTTGAAAAGTCTGTGTAAATATTATGGACGTCACAGCTGGAGTCGAAAGATTTGGCAGCAAAGATTATCACCTTCCGAGTATATATGAAATTCGAATATCAAAATCAAAATTTTCATCATCACGTTTTAGGGACTGCGAAGTAATTTGAAAGTATTTTTGAAATATTAGCTAATTTCACTTATTCTAATGATGTGATTGTTATTTTGATCAAAGCGTGTTATCATTTGTCAGACTTGATAAATTTTTCATAAATTTAGTGTAGCCGTTTTTGAATTTAATAAAAAAAATGCAGAAAAATAAATCTTATATGCACCTGTGGCAATCAATGCTTTAGAAGATCGGATAATTTAATGTAGTTTTTTTATAATTCCAAAAAATGTTCATATAAAACACCGAGATGTCTCTTTATCATTATTATTGAAAGTATTATCAATTTTATTATTGTTTTCAATAGTTACGTAGATATTATTGAGAAGTTGTTCGTGTGGACCTCAGGGATCACACTTGGTGCATTGTTTTGTTTGAATATGATGACCTTGTTGAAATAATAAAACAGTTAAAACCGATGTAAAAATAACTGGCGATCATCTTTCAGGAGTCGCAGATTTCTGATTTTAACTGTTACCGTGAAATATGTTCAGAGCTTACTTTAAGACTTTTTTTGTCATGAACCATTTGCTGCAATGGCTGTACATCGGTGGAATTTACGAAAGGGATAGAAATCGCATGAAAATATATTTAAGTCGAATAAACGGAAGCGGATTGCAACGTTAAATACTCACGTAAAATTTAAGCAGCCGTCAGATTTTTTTCGATGTTTAGGCAGTCTACCAGCGAGCTTATGTCTGAATTCCTGAGATCAGAGTTGCATACCTTATGCAATCGTATCAAGTATTTTGTTAATATTAACTGTTTTTTCACACCACCCATGAAATCTTCTGAGTGCGTTTCTTCATGTGGTACATCGATAAGACCTAATCGATGAATTATCTTCAGCATATTGTGAGAACTTTTACTGAGATTGTGGTTCATTCAAATTGATTACGTTTCGATCTTCGTACTTTGACTGAAAAAGGTTTTTAGTACTTATTGCATTTAGTGTTTGATATTTCAAGTTTTCTTCGTCGAATAAACTGTTAATAATATCTGTATTCGTTTCCTTAGAAGTCGATCGGGATAACTTTTTCTGGCACAGTGGAAGTATATGTTCACAGTTGAAACTAGCCTTTCAACTTCTCTCCAATCAGTTAAGCTAGAATAACGCCATCAAAAAACAAGCCGCGAGGAGCGACCTTTGAGGTCCACACGGTCAACTTTCCAGTAATATTTACATAGATATTAAAAATAGTAATCACAAAAATAATAATGAAAATAATTTATTATAATAATGAAAATAATTTATTAATATTAATAATTAATTATTTTAAATAAGAGTAATGAGAGGTACTAATCGCATTAATTGTAATGAGTTAATATCAATCGTATCATCTACGGGAGCGTCGATTGATTACGGAAGTATTTTGGTGGATGAAGGGGGGGGAGCGAATTGGTTTGATTGAATATTCACGCGGATCCATCGGAGCGGGAAAGATTACAAAGCCTTTTCTACGTTATTTATTATTTTCATATCGATGCTTGAAGGGGGGAAAAGCGCTAGCAAAAATGAATGCAGTTTTTGTTATTACGCCCACTAAAGAGATTTTGTCGCATGTTGGCCATTTTGAATAGTTGCGTTCAAAATTGCCATCACTTCGGCAGAATCACTGAATTTGTACTTTTTCACGATTTTACATCAATGAGACTAATACTTATTTCTTATTTTCAGTTGGTCTTGAAAAACATTGAATGTACAGTCAATAATCGGTTTAATTGCATGTGAAAACTAAAATGTGTTTCAAATGATGATGGAGGAAGTAATTGAAATCTTACGAACATTAAAGAATAAATCTATTAAAAACTACATTTTTTTATTTGATGAAAGCTTTTTAAAGCATATGATCTTGCAAAGTATTGACTACAAAACATTTTACCATTCAAAACGTTGATTACCACAAATGTAAATTTGATTAATTTTTTTTAGGTTTCAAAATTTAAGCAGTTTTTTTTTATTAAAATTAAAACATTGTGAAAACTATTCAGATGCAGATGCCCAAATTATGCAAATATTACTAAACTTTGATTGACTTCACAACAATGTCTTTCGAATAAAAGATTTAAAGTAATATGATTCGGATGAACCATTTTTACATGGTAACTTTGAATAAATTTTTATTTTTAATTTAGTTTTTTTTATTATCATGGTTTCGCTTGAAATTTGATAAGACTGTATACATTTTATAAACATTTATTACTGTGTTGTGCAAATCAGGTTAAAAATTTATTTTTTATGAAATAAATCTTAATTTTTGCATTTGCTTTTATTAAATTAAAAAACGGCTCCAATGATTTTTTTTAAAATGGTCAAAACATCACTAAAATGTTAATACACGTCGATTGACACTTTATTGATGCAAATATTATATTTAGTTCGTTAGATATAGTGAATGACATAAATGAGCTTGAGCGTGATAATGACTTTTAATGGTTTTTTATTTTTAATTTAATTTTTTGTTCGTAATCATAAGAAAAAGTTTTGCTGGTTGTTTTACAAAAACTGTTTGATGTATATAAATTTTATAAACATTGATCACTGTGTTTAGCAAATCAGGTTAAAAAAAGGTTAAAAACTTAACTTTTTGCACTTTTTTTAATAAATTGAAAAATGGCTTCAACGATTTTTTCAAAAATACATACATCTTGTTTCTAAAAACACTTAAAATATACTCTAAAGACCTTAAAACGTAAAGATATATTGAAAATTTCAATTTCGATTTTCGAGGCGATTACAAGAACTTCCCATATTCTGGGAAGTTAACAAGAGGCGCTGAAAATATATCATACGTGTATTTTTTCGTGTTCTTTGGCAAAACCCTGTATCGTATTTATTCCAGGGTTTGCGGAACTATTCGAATAATAAGCAGTTCATTTCCTTTTTTTTATTTGCAAAAAATTTACTTTTATTTTTATACAGAAAACAGAACAATTCAGAACCGATTATATTTATCCACTGAAAGCAGAACAATTTTTTTGTTGTTGTTTGTTTTTCGACAGCTATAGTAGACTACTATGATTAAGTTTTGTTAATACTGAACAGTTATTTTTTCCGATAGCTATAGCTAGACTACTATGAGGGATAATTAAGGCAGTTGCTGATCGAAACCAATCTGCAAATTGATTCGGATGAAACACATTCGCCCAAAGCTTCCACTTTTCTTTAACCCTTTATACCACCGTGTGACATCACTGTAACATACCGAATAATTCCTTACAAATTCCAAACGTTACATTTTATTCCATTTTAAGTCACTGTAACACGACGGTAACCCTCCACTTTATGGATTATTCATGCAGTTCTTGTGAACTGTATGGCGTTACGTTATCAAAATTCGTGCGAAATTCACCTTGCGTCACTTTGTGGCATTTGTTCGTGGGTGAAGTTGATAAAATACGAAAAAAATACAAAAACGACACAAAATTTGTGAAAAGTGTGGTGTTGCATTATACTACAATAAACTTAACAATTGTTTTAAAGCGTTCCCTACATCTTAGAGGACCAGTTTAAGGCAGTGTGACACATTTGTCACACACGGTTTTTGTGCATTTTTCTCATTTCTTAGTAAAAAAAATTTAAAACTAAAAAATACGTGTATTTTTATTTGTTAAAACTTACCACAAAACAAACTATTTGATAAAATACATGCAGTTGAGGTGTAAAGGGTTAAAATAGAATTATAAAGTAAAACTTCAAAACATGTGACAATATAAATACTTACGCGCTTTCTTGGCAAACTACGTAAATTGACAAACAAATTTTTTACATACGTAAATATATATTACAAACTGTATGGAGAAAATTAAAAAAATAGTCCCCACGCTTTTATGGGAAATAATGGCAAACCCTTTTTGTTTTCTCCCGTTGATGATTGATGCTATTAATAATTTCTAATCGCTAAGATTACACAGACAGCATCGACTACCGTTTTGATTAATTTATTGTTAATAGCTTAGATAAAAAAAACGATAGATAGCTTTGTTTACCTGACAACTAGTATTTATTTACATGAAGTCATCAATTTGGTTTTTCTCGCGTGTCATTTCAACGTGATTAACTTAACTTTATGTCGTAAGAGCATGATATTTTATGTTGAATTGTAACATATTTTCCATATATTTTCTTATTTAGTAGCATTTTAAACAATAAATCATTAAGTATTCTCACTTACACTTGATATTTATATAAAGTCTTAAGTACTGATTTATATTTCATTACAATTGAAAGTTAATAGCATCTAAAGGCTAGATAAATGTATTTTGGAGTATTTAAGACTCACTTAACTGCAAAACACTTTATATTTATCAGATTCATCACTTTTAAACAGCCTTATTGAAATTTCTCGCAACGTAAAACGTACAACTGACTTTTCAATACAAATTAAATTTCATAAAGTCATAATCATGTTGCTATCATATATTACTATTATATATTGCTTCTGAAATTTTACTATTAAGACAATTGATCTGAACATATTAGTTTGTGCAGTATCAACCAGTGAAATATGAGCTGCTGCCACTATCGCCGGTTTCGAGGCATCGTTTGACGCTTGTACAGAGGAAGACGCTAGTTTTGGATCTAGATGAAACACTCATTCATTCTCATCATGATGCCATGCCTAGAAACACAGTCAAGCCAGGAACTCCGTACGATTTTACGGTTAAGGTGACAATCGACAGGCATCCTGTTCGATTCTTTGTTCACAAGCGTCCCCATGTGGACTTCTTTCTGGATGTCGTAAGTATACATTTTTAAATTTGAATGAATTTATGAGTGCATCACAAAATTTTTACCTGGATTAGGTGTCGCAGTGGTACGACTTGGTCATATTCACGGCTAGTATGGAAATTTATGGTGCTGCAGTCGCCGATAAATTGGACAACGGCAGAAACATTCTGCGCAGAAGATATTACAGACAGCATTGCACTCCAGATTTCGGCTCATACACCAAAGATTTGTCCGCTATTTGTGGCGATTTGAATAGGGTAATATATTGAAAAATTGAATCCTGAAAATGTCTGAACTAAGCTTGTTATTTTAATTTGCAGATATTTATTATAGACAACTCGCCAGGGGCGTATCGATGTTACCCGCAGAATGCGATACCAATTAAAAGTTGGTTCTCCGACCCTATGGATATCGCGCTGCTTTCACTTTTACCAATGTTAGACGCTCTCAGGTTCACACATGATGTGCGATCTGTGTTATCCCGGAACTTACATCTACATCGCCTGTGGTAGCAGGTAAATTGAATCAGAATTTCGAGAACCTCGCACAATTTCGTTACCATTGACTCTAAAAAAATTAAAATCCTAATTGTAAAATAGATGATTATTCTGTATTACAGTTATCCGAAACTTTTGTATATTTATGTAGATACCAAATCGTTGCTAAAAATTTAATTAAAGTGCGCTTGTGAGTCGTAAGACCTTAAGACTCACAATCCCAATATTGACGGGCAATTGTCTAATGAGCAAGAGCGCAAAACAAGTGACGTTTTTTCAACAATTTCTGCAGCTCAGAAGAAGAAGAAGAAACGATTAAGTATCTTTTATATAACTACCCAGCACTTTCCAAAAGGCGGATGGAAAGGCTAGGCTTCCCTTTCGTGAAAAGCCTTACGGACTTAAAACATTACGAGCTTCACAAGGGAATCAAACTGATTTTCAGAATCCAGTACCTAGGTTTTCAGTGCCGTCCTCTATTTCTGTGATAGAGTAAGTTCGGGAGAGATGGAACCACTTTTAAGCCGATGTTACGTTTCGATGTAATTTGCAGCAAAATGAATGAAACATTCCATTTTTTCCATCAAACCATTTAGCTGCAGGACACAAAATAAATTTAAAAAACTGCTATTCGTTATAAATTTTCCATGCGTTTGGGGGAAAATTCAATTCCTAGGAGATGTAACCTTACGTGAGAGATAGCACGTCAATTATAAGCTATGTGGCAAACACTTTTAGACGAATTATTGATACTGTTATTTATGAAATATATATAGTAACGCGTGTATTTCCAAGCCTGGAAGATGGAAACCCTTGTTGGTGGTCGAGAGTATTTTTAATGTATAACAAAAATATCCTGAACCACTTTCGGCCAACTGGAAGATCAACGCGATATCGCGTGGTCTGACCATGAATGTGTTAAGGAAACCACTTGCTCTCTTTTCCTTCTGATCCTCTTTGAAAGTTTTCGCAATTGGATACGAATGTCGAAAGATTGTTGAGTTGAACAAATTTTTGATGAAGGGTTGCCGTGGTACGTTAATATAAAATTAGGCTGCTAGTAATGCCTTGAAAATGATTGAAATTGCAAATAATATGTAATTATATTGTATTATACAAAAACAAAGAAAAACAAAAACAAGAAAATAAGAACTAATCATTACAATTGTTATTGAAATTATACGCTCCATCTCTACCGGATAAAAATCGTTTCATCTCTCTCGATGTAGAAAAGTGATTGAACAGTTAATGAATCTTATACATGAGCATGTAATATAGTAAACTACTTTCGAAATGGTTTCTTGGTTTTGAGGTTGCCACTTATTCACAAAAGCACTCGCGAAGGAACTAGGTATAAAAAAATATAGCCAAGGAGTTCAATAAAAATTTCACCTTTTTCGGTTGGCAAGTAAAGCTTCGACATCGAAATGTAGTACTGCTGAATTTTTGTTCGTACGAAAGACCACTCACATTTCAAAGCATAGCATAAAAAATATATACCACGGACACTAGAGCCAAATTGCCGCACATTTGCTATACAATTCGTCGTGTAGAAATCTGCATCGGTACTCATGTTATTCGCACACTACTTCGGTCGCATCGTGTCTCATGTTTTTTGCTAGCTCGAAAGATTCCTTGCTATATATTATTTATGTTAAGTCCCGAAGCATTAGTTTCTCCCCTCTTTAGGCTCGAAGACGAAAGAAACATTTCATCTTTCTTCGATTTATCGTATAACAATAGCCTGCTGAGTCATCTCTGAATAGCAGGGCCTCACCAGCTTGTGACTCAGCGAAATACGACAGTATATTGTACCATGCTTTAGTTATCGATTTGAAAAAGGAGTTACTGTAAATTCAGTCTTGCCGAAAATACCTGCTAGCAATAACAACAGGAATTATCTGTTTATAATTTGCTAATATTTGGGGACACGAACAAAAATTGCAATAGTGAAACAGTGGAAATATTACCGCCTCTACTAGGTTTTTTTTGATTCTTTTGGCCTCGTCCATCCTGACTAACTCATTCGTCTTTAGTTTGTTTTTTACTTGAGTCAAGGACAATTGGGAGAGGCAAATAGTTTGCCGATCCTATCTCTATAAGAATGACAGGACAAAAAAGTCCTTGGACACGTACACGTAATTATAAACACTGTATTTTACTATAAATGGGATGGCATGGAAATTCGTTGTGATCACTTTGAAAAAGCCAGTTATATTCGTTGCTGTTTAAGCGTGATTTTCAAAGTTTTAAAAAGTGTTTTTAATTTCAACAACGATGAGAAAGGCTAAGATTTACACTCCTCTAGATAGACAAAAAATTGTAAACTTAAGACAGTTAGGCTTGTCAAATCGACAAATTGCAAACCGCCTAGAGTGCTCCATAAAAATAATTTACGGAGCACTAAAACAAGTGGAAAGCCTCAGGACTGTCCAAGATATTCCCCGGACTATAAGAGCCCGAAACACAACTAATAGTATGGATCGACAAATCGTACGCACGTCGGAACGGAGCCCAAAAAATCAGTTGTCGAAATTTATTGCCGACTTTTCGTTGAAAGTTGCGATATTTCGGCGAGAATAGTCAGGAGACGTATTGTGGAAGCCGGACTACATGGCAGGATAGCCAGGAAGAAGATCCTGGTGCCGGTAACTAATAGGAAGAAAAGAATGTACTTCGCATGGGAATTCACCCTTGGAACGACGAAACAAAAATAAATCGCATTGATCCTAATGGGAGGAGATATGTAAGACCACTTAGAAGTAAGGAATTCGACCCTCGCTACACTTCAACTGTTGCTAAGTTTGGCGGTGTCTCCATCAATGCTTGGGATTGTTTCTCGTGATTTAGTGTTGGACCAATACATCGTATAGAAGGAATATTAACCAATGAAAAGTACGTCAACATCTTAGAACACACCATGTTACCATAGGCTGAGGAAAATCTCCCAATAATATGGAAGTTTCAGCACGACAACGACTTTTGGGATCGGCACAACACAAGGAAGTTTCTGGAGAACTACTGTGTCGCTGTTTTTGACTGGCCATCAATGAGTCCGGAAAGACATAAAACAAGCGATAGCAGTAAGAAATTTCACAATCAAAATTGACAATCACAAAATTGCTCGAAGCGGTGAAGGAAGCATTGGAATCTATACATGTGAAGTGATGCAGGAGACTTATAACGATAATGCCGAATTGGCTATAAGAGACTGTGAAGCAGAAGAGATTCCCGACACATGACATATTTCAAAGAACGTTTAGCTCGAAGAGACAAGAGTCAAAAATTCGTCCGCGAGGTGACAGCTCATTGTTGATGAAAGTTGTCCATATATAACAGTAAAGTTTCCTCTTTGTACAAAATAAGTGGCTGAAGAAGATTGTAATTTTCGGTAACTTTACTTGCACGAGTCTACATTTTCTGCCTGATGAACCCGACGATTGTATCCTCCCTATAAAGTTTCAACGTACCAATGATTTAAATCTGAACAGCTCCTGATTTGACAATGATTTGCAGCTATACGAAGATCCGTGAAACAAAGTTATTAATTTAAGTGTTTAAGGACAAAAACTACCACTTGTGAAATACCAAATACACACACAAGCCGATTCGATTTCGAGCGAATATAGCGTTCAAGCTCTCAAGCCGGTCCATGTATACAGGCCAATTGATAGAAATTTCGTCTCAACGTTGGATCTAAACAATTCCGTGTCCTTATTCTATAAATCGACTTTTGAAAAAAAATGTCCTTATTCTTTTGAAACTTTTGAAAAAAAAGTTCCCAAAATGAAGAAAAGAATCGAAACCGAAGGAATAAACTCTACAAGCTGAAGTCTATGTCAGTGACATTATTAAGAAAAAGTACTGACTTTTCTAGCAAAATCTCGCGACGTCTATGAATGTTTTGCTATTCTGGTTGAGCAAAATATAATTAAGGACCTGAAAAAAATTCTTCGACTCTATTAATATCAAAAGAAAATTTGTACCATACTCAAATATTACGACGAAGATAATAACGTTGCATCAAATGCTCAAAAAATCTGCGACTGTTTTTGCAAGCCATAGAACTTCTCAAACAAAAATTATTAAAATGGCTTTATTATTTATTTATGCAAATTTTATGTCATTTAGTGTTCAAATACAATTTGAATATGCTCACCATGACTGCAGTTTAATTTTGTACCACTTTTCCAGCATAGTCGACCTTATTTCGGCAATAACGCGTCGAATGTTGACTTCCAAGTCAGCAATAGTTGCTGGTTTTTCAGCATAGACAAGTGATTTGACACAAAAAGTAGTCCAATGGAGTCAATCACAGGATTTGGGCGACCAGGTTCATTTCTTTAATCGATTCGTTAACCAAAGGTTCTGCCCAATAAACGCTATATGATATGTTGCGCCATCTTGTTGGAATCATTTGTTCTTCAAACGATTGGCACTGATGTTGGAAATCAAAAAATCACAAACATTTTTCGGTAGCGATCGCCATTAAAGGTAACGTTAGTTTTGTCTTCAGATTTGAAAAAGAAAGGACTATTTATGCTGCCTGCATGCAAACTGTGACTTTTCGGAATATGATGGGTCTTCCAAAGTCTCTTGAGGATTATCCTCACACTAAACGTGGTTTGGGTGTAAATCTTTGAATAGTAATACCCAAGTGCCATGTCCGAATTGTAGCGAAATTTGACAGCTACAATGACAGATATTCCTATCGAAAAAATTATAATTCTAAAAAAACCTCTGGTATGCTACAAACTTACACCACTTAGAGCTTCGCGTTAATGAGTAACAACCTGATTTTCGAAAACGTCGGTCAACTACCACTGACAACGGTTCTTTTATTAGAAGTCTTCTCCGAAATGGAATCAGACGCAATTTATACTGACTTCGTAAATCTTTTCACCGTGTGGATGCATTAATTTCCAAATTACGCAACTTTGGCATCTCGGGACCTTTTCTCAAATGGCTTGGTTCTTATTTTCGAAATTTAACGGAATTCATTAAAGGACTATTTCAAAAGAAATGTTATCTTTTTCCTGTGTTCTTCAGGGCAGTCGTTTTGGACATATCGTTTTAAATATTTTCATATTAGATATATCATATGTGCTATCGGGTATTCCGCATCTTATTTATGCTGATGATCTGAAAATGTACTAGAGCATCCCACCACCATCAAATGCAAACTTTCTTCAGTCTAAATGAACATACTCTTTCTCAATATTAAAAGTATTCTTGTGATCAGCTTCTCGCGCAAAAAAACATGTTACTTTCTCAGCAATACTGCCCTGGAAAGGGTTGATCATGCTAGCAAGGGCGGATCCAGCATTTGACTCAGGGGGGGGGGGCACTGCCTCGAAAATCGCAATAAAAGAAGGCAATATGGCAAAAAATCGTAAAAATCGCTAGTTTACCTAGGCTCAGGGGGTCATGACGCCCCTTGTATCCGCCCTTGCATGCTAGTCATCTAGGTGTCATTTTGTACAAAAGATGCGTTTCAACTTACACTTGGATCGAGTCCTTCCTAATGCGAAAACAGCTTGATTTTTGTTGCAGTTACTTCTACTCGCCGCAGCCGATCCTGCTACGATTCAGGCAATCCCTTTAACCCGTGAAGAGGAACGAGGGAAAGTTTTTCTAAGAAAAAAAAGCGCCACCCGTTTCAACGCCGAGACTGCCCTGTCCGCGAATCCGGAAACGGGAATTAGATCCACGTTGACCCGAAACCACCGATACAGAAAAGAAGAAAAAAACAAATGCAGAAAAAAGGAGACGAAAGTGGGTGCCACGTTTCCAGCGTGGATTGTTTAACGCCTTTTTTTCATTTGGATCGGCCACGCTGTGTGGCGAACGTACCACTTTATTAAAAGATGGGCGACCGAATATAAGAACCTGTCGGTCACTAAGTCCTTTTACACTACATTCGTTCCCCCATATTGGAATAAGCTTATACAATTTGTAATCCCGCTTTTGAAATTCACAGCCGATAGCTAGATTCTGTACAAAGGCAATTCTTACTTTTCGCCTTGAATTTTGATCCAAGCGAACATTATAGGCTCAGCCTCTTAAACCTGACCTCAATGTCAACAAAAAGTTTAGTGATATGCGTTTGTTTTACATTCGATTTTATTGATGGGCTAATAAATGTTGTCTCTTGTTAAGAAAAAAAATCCAATGAGGCGTACGAGGCACACAGATCTGCTTGAAGAACATATGTACACAATGCACCTGGTCAACAAATATTGTAAGCAATTCAACAACATAAGTAAACATTACTCATCCTCCCTGACGAAATCCTCTTTCAAATTTGTACTCACAAAAGTTTTAGTCTCAAACAAATTATTTTATTTTGTTTTTATTGATGTCACTGCACCTTGCTTGGAAAACAAATAAATATTTTATGATAAAAATAGAAAAGTCTTTCCAGAAAATCCAATAGATGCCCAAATTAGTCACATCCCCATATACAATCCTCATGTGGTCGTCTAAAACACATTTGATGTCTAATCAATAATTTTCTTGTCTAATATGTTTTTCATAGTTCAGCGATACTTATCTTGTAAGTTAATATTTGTCAATGGTAATATCAAACATATTCAAAAATCGAATTTATTTTTTATATATTTCTTTACTTTCAGATTTTCTACTGTACATTTGGTGCTGTGACACTTAAACGAATTTCGTTTTTATTTCGTATTTATTTTAAGGCCGTGTAAATTATATCTGTATATCAGTAAATTATTTAAATTTTTCTTCGCCCGTAGACGATCTATCGGAAAATGTTCTAAAGATTTACATTGGCTATCTTACGCAAAAATTATAAATAGTGTAAAATCGGAAAAATAAAATCGTCGAAAATTACAAACTGTAAGAGTTCTGAATGAGCGAGTATTAAAATTCAAGTAGATATGCCGTAAAACAACTAGTATCGTGACTAATCTAAATTGATTTTGTATTAAAAAATTTCTATATAAAATGCGGTTTAAAATAAATTTGAATAGTACAAAAGCTGCAAAGTTAGATGATGCACCAATAACCAGTAATGGTTGTGACTAATAAAAATTGCACTTCTCGCTCAAAACGGCCTTAATTTTTCAAAGACCCAATCGAGGTTAAGGTAAAATTGAAAGGTATAAAGAAGTTGATCAAAGATTTATAAATATTGTTATGAAACAAACTGATGAACATGAACTAAAGTAGAATAAGGCTAAAATGTTCACTTAATTGTAAATAGCAAGATAAAAGTAGTTTAAATTTTATGTTAATACACATAAATTCGTAAGATTAGGCGAAATACTAGGCGTAAGAAGCAATCATTATAAATGATTGTTCTATTGTTCAAAGTATTTAATAAGTAATGACCCAAAGAGCACATGTAAAATTTTCTTGTATAGATAAACGATGAAAGCAAACGAATCTTAAATTGTAAAAGATCAATGCAATAATCCTGTCCGAATTGGGAGAAAATAACTTACTTTGTCTCACACCACAATGAAATAAAGAAAAGCCCTATTCCTCTGGCAAGAATGCGTGTCATTCGTTTCCACTATATATGTTAACAATGAGCTGATATCGGCATCGAAGAAACGCAATCAACTATCGAAAACAACTTTTTATCGAGAATAGTCGCTTGAGGTACGAAAAACTTTCGTCGGATTGCATTATCCCGCTGAGCAGAAAATAGACAAATATGCTTTGTAAATAATCCTCATTGATGTTTTTTACAGCTTTGTAAAATTAATGAATTGCAATTTTGTAAACTAAAAAGGCAAAACAAATCATTAAAAAATATGTATGAGCATTGTAAATTTTTAATAATACAGTTATGTATTCCGAAATGCGCCCAAATTTCACAAGCTTCTTAACCCCGGAAAGTTGACTTCATCATTTTGACGCATGCGGCGCAAAAAGTATCAGTTTTTTCATAGACATTTCAATATATGAAGCATCACCTTCCAGTCAATTTACATGTCGGTTAGAACTTTAACGTAACGAGTGTGCTCACAAATACCTTAAACAAATACACTTTAAAATCATGCGTCCGCGAGACGTGAAATATGGTTAGAGGCGAAAAAATGTGATCCACTTTTCTATCTGAATTCACATAAACACGACATAAATTCCTACGTATGTCAAGACTTAAAAAAGATTGAAGACAGAAGTTAATCATTAACATATCACCCAGTGATCTACGTTAATTTTACTTTGATCAATCTATATCAAATCATGTATTTTGAAAGTTTCCAAGACTGTTATATCATTTTCCAACTTCTTGAATCACGACTTTCGACGTGTTCATTTGAAATCATCGTGAAGAACAATCGTCAACATATTATCGCTGAAAGTACTCCTTATTTATTTATTGCGGTTACCAACAAATTCACCGCAGGGCTCTTACATGTTTTTAGGTATTGTCAAATTATCTGGAATAGTTTGTTAACAAGAAATTGGATTGAGTTGTGTACGAATATTAAATAAAACACATTTTACTAAGTTTTTCTTATTAAGAACGTAATATTTACGTTTGCTATGAATGTCAACTTGAAATGTAATTGAAAACTGATTTTGAAAAATATGAATCAATAAGAAACATGTTATAGATATGTTTTTCTTTCGCTCAAACACCCAAGGAATTGTTATCTTTTTAATTTGGTATCCTTCGTAACAAATGCCAACGGACAAATGAAAATTGTATGCTTATTTAAAGCATGCCAACGATAGATGTCCGACTGTAGCAAGCCGATTTCGCTAAACCGATTTCGACTCCTCAGGTTTGTTTCAAAGCTGACACCGACTCAACAATAAAAGCCTATGTGCCAGTAAAAATTAAACGTCCATAAAAAATACTTAAATTTTCGATATTTGGTGTTTTTCTTTCTTTTTGTAATCATACAATGGTCAAAGATCGTTTTGATAGTAACAGTTATTGTTTTAGTAACTCAACTTTGAACTTGGTTTAGCGAACTTTGATTTATACATATTTCAAGTATCAAGATAAGCTAGGCAAACATTTTTTTGAATGTAGGATTGAATTAAACTAATTTGATTCGACGACATGAATATATTTTTGTTTTTTATTAGGGGAAAATTCTGACATTAGCAATAAAATTCTACAATTATTTTTACAAGGAGTCTTAGTTGATCTTTTCATCGTTGCTTTCAGTCGTAAATAAATTTGGATATTGATTATTTTGAAAAAATCTTAATCAAGTTTTCTTTCCAAGGATGCTAAGGATTTTTTTTTTTGCATTGGATTAGGTACATTAAACAATTACTAACAATGACTCCAGAAATTAGTTAAGGACTCCAGAAATCAGTCAAGGAATAGATATCCCGCATTTAGTGCGTGCTATCCCTCCAAAGGGGAATCAATTACTAGGCACTCTGATTTTTAAGTGTTATTGTGTTGTCTTAACAATCTGACAGCTAGAAAAATGATTCGGTTTCACAACATCTTTGTGCACCGTCTTATGATGAACACTTTTGCGTCCGGTGACCAATTTTTGTCGGGCCATATATAGGGAAGATAATGAAGGATTCTAATTTTATTGCAAAATTAACCACAGAAGAAGAAAATGCATGGCTTTCTTTTGTTGAAGTGGCGTCAAATTTTTTGGGAAATAGAAAGTCTGCAAGCTATGAAGATATGTTTTCTAAACTACTACAGGATTGTAAAGTTTTAGGATGTAATATGTCCTTAAAGATTTATTTCCTTCATTCCCATCTCGACTTTTTCCCCGAAAACTTAGGTGCAGTGAGCGATGAACACGGAGAAAGATTCCATCAAGACATCATGACAATGGAAAAACAATATCAACAAAAAAATTGTCACCGAGAATGCTTGCAGATTTTTGTTGGACACTAAAACGAGATCATCCATCGTATAGTTATAAGAGACGAGCAAAACGAACAAAAAAACCTACAGAATAATTTTTAAAACTTGATTTCCTTACAAAATAAGTGATGCTTTTTTTTTTAAATAAATGTAATGAGTGTTTCAATTTTTTTCACACACATATTTTAAGTTATATCTGGCCAAGGTATAAAAAAACAGTAGCGAACCACGGCAAAAAATAAATAAATTTTTTGTTGTCCAGTGTTATTGATGAGCCGAATGTTGAAAAGTTGAATTCTTTTTAACATTTATGGTCATGGAAAGCTTAGTGATCCTATTTTCGAAAATAGATAGTGTAAGTATTTTTCTTTGAATTTAGGTGAACATTTTAAGCGGATAAAAGAACGGAACGATGTATTGAACGGGATCAGTTACGCGACTAAACACTGGTCAAAGAAGAAGTTTGCTTACAGCAGATGACCAATAAGATTGCTTTTGTAGTCAAATATAGTTAGGGTTAAATAGGCGTTGAGCCTTACAAACAAGATCACTACGTGGGCATCCTTCTAAAGTAAATTATATATTTTTTTCTTAAATAAAGTAAAACTTATAATATCAATAATGTCTTTGTAAATAATTAATTAATTAAATAATATCATTTCAAGAAATGAAATACAAAAACTTTCATTGCTACTAGGTTTTAAGTCTATTCATAGGTATCGGGTTAGTTACCAATCAAAATTACAATAAAATATGAACATGAATCTGTCTTAAAAAGAGTAGTAATATATGTTTTGGAAACATTTTTTAAAGACACTCACGAAATTAAAAGGATGTTGATGCGAAAACTCTCTACGTTTTGAGATATTGAACTTGAGTTTATAAAAACGTCAAACCTGATGTTTATTTAATAAGTAATGCAATCCAAATTTTCATCGTTTAATAGTTTTCGCTAATAAAAATACCGAGTACACTAATATTGCAACTTTGTCTATAATGCAGCAAACCAGTTAAGGTTTCCGATCTTTGAAAGATATGATTTACTCGTGAAACTATTGGTTGCATTTCAAACGTTTCTAAGACTACATATTTCGAATAGTAAAACACAAATATCAATTAACTATTAATTTGAAGAACTTGAAAAAGTATATCAGCTATTGAAAATAATTTCTTTAAATGCAAAAGTCAGGAAAGCAAATTCTAAATCATAAAATTCAATATAGGAATAGTGTTGCGGTAAGTTTGGTTTTGGCAAAATAAAATTGACAATAAAACAATGTGGCAAAGATTCCTGGCTTGCCATTTTTCAAAAAAATCAAAGGTGCAACGTACTCTCATTTTAAGTATTAAGCAGTGAGTAAGAAACGAGTTTATATTATGATTTTTTCGGGCCTAAGCTAAAACAAATACCTTGTGAAGAAGAAAAAGGGATCTAAATAATGTTTTTTAAAAACAATTTTCACAGAATAAGTCGATAAAGCGTTCCAATGTTGAATATTTTTTGAAGCATTGATACTTCGATTAAGATAAATTCTCTGCTTTATATTTCCTTTACAGTAATGGGATTTTAAAAGCTTGAAGTCACTTATTAGTTTTTCGGCTGATATTCACGGTTACCTTTACGCTTTAAACTAGGGCCACCGAAAAAACAATCATTTTGCTATTTTCATTATTCGAAAGTACTGCCTTTGAAGGAAAGTGTGCAACTTTACATAAAGATTTCTTCGCTTGATTGTCTGGTGCCATATTTGGCAAACCCTTTCATCAACTCTCTATTCAAAACAAACCATGAGGTGTGATCCTTTAAGTCCACACGAACAACTTTCCAATAATATCTACTTACTAATAAAAGTAATTATAATCATAATGAGACCTTACAGTAAGTGGAGTGAGTCTGTGTGTTTTTTTATATTCTTCTTTTTGGTAATTATAAAAAAAATATGTTTATTGCTGATATCTGATATGATATATATGTATATATATATATATATATATATATATATATATATATATATATATATATATAAATTAATGCCACTTTTCGTTGTAATTTTATAACTCAAGAACGGGCTCATATATATATATATATATATATATATATATATATATATATATATCTGCCTTCGTGGGATATCGCTCTAGAAAAGTATGACCCGAACATACTTTCACACAAACAAATACTTCTTTCTAAAAATACTTTTCAATTACTTCTGAGACCTTAAATGTTAATGATATGTTAAAAATTTAGATTTTGATTTTCGGACTAATAACAATAACTTGCTTCCAGAGAAAAATATATAATGTTAAAACTAGCGGGGTTGTTTGCGATTACGTATGTATTCTGTACCGTAGTATTACCCGAAAGGTTTATCGTGATGTTTTCTACGAGTCCTCGAGTAAAACGACGAATGTAAGTTTAATACATATAATTTATAATCCAGTACTTTAATTGCTTTACATTAGATAAATTCTTACAGTTTTCAGTTACAAACTTAATTAATTTTCTCAAGAATCCTGAATTCAAACCTCAAGTGGCCAATTATCGCTCCTTTTTTCTGAGTTCCAAATAAGGATGCTCTGATGCCAAGGAGAGAGGAAGCTTTCATAAAGTTCCGTCATTTTGTTCACTGTTTCTAAATTTCAGGTGAAGACGATCTGATGATCAGTGATACAGAACAGAATGTAACAAGTTGCGTAAAATACTCAATTCATTCTCATTTATGTTAAACCTTTCTTAGGTCAGGAAATCTAGACACCATTTCAATGAACCAGAATCACTAACACAGGAGTATAAGTATTCTGCAGTGTGAACTTTAGGAGTTGATTTTGATAATACAATGCAAAACTATATCAGGCCTGAGGTTTGCTCTATAGACTATGCAAAACAATTTTTTTATACACAAGTTGTCTCTTGCTCACATATTTTTGTGTAATGTTTTGAAAACAACATACTGTGTAATACATAGTATGTATCGTCAAAATTAATACAAACCAAGAAGATGTACTGTCTACTTTAGCGATAGTAGGATTGAAACCTAAAGTCCGAGTAAGACCCTACGTGCTGTGGGGACATTTTAACATAAATGTAAAGTTAAAGGTACAAGACCGATTTGGTAAAAAAAATATTTTGTTGCACAGAATCCAATGTCGAATCATTCGTATCAATTACACTACGAGATTTGCAAAAGAGCAAGTTGTCGAAGGCAATAATTTCACTGGAAATGCCACACAACATAGCACTAAGGTTTCTTGCAACTGGAAACTCTTATACAAATTTAATATATCACGTAAAAATTTCAATACAACATGTATTGAAAATAATTCCTGAGATTTCCTGGGCCCTTTATAATACATTTAAAGAACTTCATTTGAAAAATAAACACATTTTAAAGATAATGTTTATTCGGTGTCTATAAATATAAAAAAAATGTTGCTTTGCTTCGTCATTTTTAAGGCCATCGTTCATTTTCAACAAGCGCTTATTATTATTTTTTGTTTTTATATTTGTGCTGCTTCTGCTTAGCTCTTGGTTTCGCTTTTTCTTCCCCACTTTTTGTCAAGCTCTAGTGTCTGCGTCGTTGCCTGTGTACAAACCTTTTAATTAAACAATACTGAGTGAAACCGAAATAACCCATCACCATATTGAAATTAAAACTTACTTGTCGTTTTGTTTTTCCTCCCGGCACAATTGTTTATGAAAAAAGTTTCATGATGTGCTCATGTTTGCCGCCAAACGCATTGATTTCATCTTTAAGAAAGGGAATGTTGAGATATTCGTGAAGGTTTTCATTTCTTACGTAACAAGGTGTGTTGGTAATATTTAATTTTTGTATCTCTTTATGATGTCGATGTTAGGAATCTCCAGCAGATTTACAGAGTTGTGACCTCTAGCTTCAAATTAATTTAAAGACGGTTTTGTAATTTAGCATCTTGCACCTGAGATATAGCGGAGTGTGCCTACCAGTGTTTCATATGATCTCTCGTCAGTGCAGTTCAAGGTTGTCGGTGCACAAGAGTTCTTGCATAAGGTGGAACTACAAAAGACTGATGAGGTATACAAGCAATCTAAGATAATACGGGCACTGTCACTGACAGTTATAATGGATTTTTACAGGCGTTTCGTCAAACTTTTCACCTTATAAGTCGTTATGGTCGAACATAAGTTTGATCATGATTTGATAGCTACTTATGCTACCGTGAGTCATTTTGACGAAAAAGACTTCCTGTGCCGTAAGTCAATTTTAGTCTCATCTATACACTAAGCGTCGTTCAATTTGATAATTTAATGAGATGTTTCTGAAGTAATCCTGATGCTTCGAGGAGTGAGTCATGGCTGCAAAAAATAATGGTATCATGTGCAAAAGTTGATATTATAACTCTCGGGTTCGTTGACAAGTTGAAAGTGAAGAGGACGTAGAGAAGGGACCCGAGGACTCTTTCCTACGGTACTCCCACAGAAAATGACTGCTCCTTTGTCAAGATACTGTTTATTCTAAGGTAGTATCTTCACAGTGGAGATAAGACTTCGGCATCTCAGTGGCAAAGAAGGGAAAATACTATTGTAATTTTGCAAGTCAAGGCCTCGTGCCACACCTTCGCGAATGCCTGTGCAATATCAAGGAATAAAACAGAGCAGTTTTTATTATCCCCGAATGCTTTCCTTATGTGTAGAACCAATCTAAGCACTAGTTTGACGGTTCCATGTTGGTTGCGAACGCCGAACTGGTGGTGAGGTATTACTTGGTGCTATACAAGATGTGGTTTTAATTTATTTACCAATACCTTCTCAAATATCTTATTGTTAAATGAGGTTGACAGTAGACTATTGAGCCTGTAGGAAGAGGCCAGAATAGGATTCTTGCTAGGCTTAGCTATCTGTTAACACATGACTGGAAACAAACTTTCTAATCGAATTATAATTCTTTCCGGCTGTGTAAGAACTTTAGGTTCATACAACAGATTCCACACAAAAATCGGGGAATGCATGTATTCGTGAGGTCAATAAAATCATTCCTTCATATGATTGATGTTTAGATAGTTTGAATCGATTTATATATTTTTGATCTCGGCAAAAACAGCGGCATTGATAGGATAACAGGTAAATACAACAAGCCGCGAGGTGCGACCCTTGAGGTCCACACGGTCAACTTCCCAGTAATATCTACATAAACATCAACAACATTACAACAATGAGAGGTAATAGTAACAGGAATGAGTTAATATGAATCATATCGTCTACGGGAGGGTCCATTGATTATGTAAGGTTTTTGGTCGATGAGGACAGATTGAATATTCACGCGGATCAATCGGTGGGGGCCTTTTTGGTGTTGAAAAATTTTGTTGGTTTTTAAAATTTAAGCAATTTTTTTTAATTAAAAGACTATAAAAACTATTAAAAGTCTGCTCAAATTATGTAAATATCTTAAAACGTTGATTGAATTTACAACAATTTTTTTAGAATAAAAGATATAAAGTAATATCACTCGTATGAACCCTCTTTACATGGTAACTTTGAATGATTTTTAACTTCCCAGTATATGGGAAGTTCTTGTAATCGCCTCGAAAATCGAAATTGAAATTTTCAACATTTCTTTACGTTTTGAGGTCTATAGAGTATATATAAAGTGTTTTTAGAAAGGGAGATGTATGTGTGTGTGTGTGTACGTACGTACGTACGTACGTCGTGGACACTTTTTTCTACGAGCATAACTCACGTAAACAAAGTCGTATCGACTTCGTTGAGGTGTCAATCGAAGCGTCTTTGCAATCTTAAGAGCTGATTTGGGATACTTTGGTCGGGGGGTTTGCTTTTTGGCCCTTTGAAGGTCATTTCTGTCATGCGCTATATCTCGCGAGGTCGAGGTAGAGGTGTCAATCGACGCGTATTAGCATTCGTGTGAATCTATCAAATTTTTAAAAAAATCGTTGCAGCCGGTTTTTAAATCGTTGCAGCCGGTTTTTAATTTAAGAAAAACAAGTGCAAAAAATTAGGGTTTTTTTCATAAACAATAAATTTTTAACCTGATTTGCGAAATATAGTAATCAAGTTTTATAAAATTTATATACTCCAAATATTGTTTGTGGAAACATCATCAAAAGTTTTTTTATGATTACGTAAAAAGTTAAATTAAAAATAAAAAATCATTAGAAGTCATCATGATTTTCAAGGTCATTTTTATCATTCACTATATCTCACGAACCAGATATAATATTTGCATCATTAAGGTGTCAGTTGACGTGTATTAATATCTTTGTGAAGTTTTTAACATTATAAAAATTCGTTTCAGCTTTTTTTTTAATTTAATAGAAGAAAATGCAAAAAATTAGTTTTTTTCATAGAAAATATTTTTTAACTTGATTTGCACAGCACATTGATCCAGTTTATAAAATGTATACATTCTTATCAGTTTTTGGAGAGAAACCGGCAAAATTTTATTCCATGATTATGAAAAAACTAAATTAAAAAACATAATTTTTCGCATTTTCTTCTATTAAATTAAGAAAACGGCTAAAACGAATTTTTCTAATGTTAAAAACTTCACAAAGATGTTAATACAAAAAAAAGCGTATGTTTGGTTCGCGAGATATAGCGCATGACAGAAATGACCTTCAAACGGGCAAAACAGCAAACCCCCCCCCCGACCGAAGTTTTCCAAAAACTAATCAGCTCTTAAGATTGCAAAGACGCTTCGATTGACACATCAACCAAGTCGATCGGACTTTGTTTACGTGAGTTATGCTCGTAGAAAAAACTGTCCACGAACGTACAGACGTACGTACGTACACACACACACACACACATACGTCTCCCTTTCTAAAAAAACACTTTATATATACTCTATAGACCTCAAAACGTAAAGAAAAGTTGAAAATTTCGATTTTCGAGGCGATTACAAGAACTTCCCATATACTGGGAAGTTAAAAATATGAGTATAACAGTATAATTTCCGATATTTCGACTTCAAAATATTCACAAGATAAAAAGATTCTTTTTTATTAGTTTATCATTGATTATCCCAAAGTATCTACAGAAAATTGAAAATTTGATGAAGTGTGTCTTCAAATATATTACTTGTTATTTATACGTCATTGTTTCCACGTTGGTATATAATATGGTTTAAATAGCATGAAAAAAGTTTGCTATTTGTTATTTATTCAACCCATTTTTTTCAAACTTAAATCCTGAAAATTAATCCTAAGCTGAAGAAAGCCAATTATAATAAATCAATATTTGCCCACTCATTTTGATCGTGATTAGATCATATATTTCCGAAACACTCCACTGTACAGTATTGATTACCTAAGAATACATTTACCATTTAAACTATTTCTAAGCTGCTACTATCACTATTTTTGGTTACTACTTCTGTTTCCGATGATCCCGAACCTGAACCTGCGTCATCATTCTTATCAGGCTCAGTTTCACTATGCCTTTGAGAAGTAAGCTGCCATGCAGGAATTGAAGGTGGTACAATAGGAAGAGGATTTGCAAATTGTTTTCTGAAAATTAAAATGTGATTTTCATGACAAGTGAATGAGATTATCATTGAAATATTTACCTATTTAATAATAATCCTTTAATAGCCTCAATGTCGCTTTTAAAATTGCCAATTTCTTGGGAAATGTAGTCTTGGTGAGTGCTGCGAGAAATTTCTTCTCGAACACGAACAACTTCTTCATTTAACTCTTTTATTTGACTTTCTACCTTCTTTTCCATATTTTCAATGCACTCTTCCACAGTTTTCCTTTTCTTTTTGCCGAAGAGAAACGGTTCAATGAATTTCTGGAAGGATAATTGAATTAATTATAATTTATACACGTGCTACAGATCTTCAGATTAATTCTCAGTCTAAATTGGATTGCTAGATAATGGATAAAAAACGTGTTAGTAATAGATGTATTCATGATTTGATACATGCTAGCTGGTTTATACCGCCTTCCTGTAGGAAGACTGTAGTCTTTGAATTCGCGTGTTGCGCCACGCCACTCCACTTCTACCGGAGAGCATGCTCCAAGTTTCCGGCTTGCGTGGATAAGACAAGCCGGCAGGCATCACTACCAGCGATATCATTCCCACGGCGTGTTGGAGCGGCACAAGGATTCAGAGGCCGTAGGAAGGCGGCTTTAAAATTAACTTTCAGTCATCATAACGCGCTTCTCTTGCTTTTTTGCAGGTTAATAATTCACTATCTCGGTAGCATTCAGTTTTAATCGTCGTTTTTTGGCAGAAATGAAGAAAATGTAAGGTCATATTCTTTTCTTTACAGTTACAGCGCTTTGAATTTTTAGATTAGAATTCAGGCATCACTTCACTCTCAGTTGATAATCTAACCTTTTCATTCCTAATTGTTTTATTAGTTTGTTGATTTTTTTTAGGCAGAAATATATACCAATGTAACTAGTGTCGTATGTTTGCAGATCATATTTAGAGCATATTTGTCATTGATTACTAAGAACTCAAAAAACAAATATGATCGTAAAAAGCCACTTACCAAGAAGTAGTTGCTTTCTGCATAAGGGGAGAACAATTCAGATAGTGAGCATGGCAATGTCTACAGCGCATAAAAACGAACGAATTACATTTGACTGATTCAAAGATGACGTTAAACACGGAAACTCGAGTGAAAAAACCATTGATATACATACGTATCCAAAATCAGCAACTTGTATGGGAAGACGCTACCAGAAAGCATCAGGACATTTCGTTTTCATCAGTGCCCAAAGAATCAAATTTATCGGAACGCCACACAAGTTCCACAAAAGAAAAAGAAAACTAAAGCGAAAGAGCCGCCCAAACTTATAAACCGATGGTGAAAGAAGAGATGAAAAATTGTATTAGAATGTAATTGTCCAATATATGTAACCATAGAGTCCCGCAGAAACAAAAAAAAATTAAACAAAATATTTTCCTACATATTTTTTTAGGGCTATGGAAATAATGAGAATCTCGCTTCAAAAATTAATCGCCTCCACAAGATTGATGTGCTACTTTATCATTTCAAATAATATAAAGAGGTAGTGAGTCCAGATCAAATGATCGCTGTTGGTAAAATTTAGAAAATGAAAATGTAAAATGTACGACTTGCAAGGATATATACATTCTTTAGCTTTCTAGCAGAGAAAGAAAGAAAAAGATGTCATGAATCTTTCTAAAGAATATTTGGAAGTGAAATTTTTGTCCATGATGATTTTTATTCTAGTCTTTTACTTGTCAATGCATTGCTTGACGTACTCCAAGCATAATTGAAAAAGAGAGAAGTTTTGGGAAAAAATTATCAAATTGATATTGTTGTTTCTAAATGAGATAAGAGAGACGCCATCATGTTATTTACAATCATAATCTTGAAATAACAAATATCGTTTCTATTGGCGTAACCCACTTCAGAGAAAAACTAAAAGCTTCTCGCCCGAATCTCAACGATAACCCCGAAAATATTCCATGAAAGTTACTTATGGAAAGTTTTGAAAAATTATTACAACATAAGGGATTCAAAAAAGGCGCCCAAAATAGCAAACAGTCTTATAATTTTTTTTGAAAGCTGTAAAGATGATTCTCGATTCATCTGTGTGGGTTACTTCCATCGCCGGCGATGCACGAGTAATTGTGATAACGACTAGTAAGAATGGTTCAGCAGCTAACGAACTAACGCTATTTACAATGGCAACAACATAGCTTTCTGCGTACAGTGGCAGCTCGTGCCCATTTACACAGGTTGGGCGATGGGTCGCTGATTAATGTTTAATCCATGTTTGTCAGAGCACTCTGAAGGAGCACTTAGCGCAATTGGAAACAACTTGGGGGTTAAGAGCTAAATAGTCAGCGAGGAAGAAATTTTAAGAAATTCTAGAAGTCAGAAACCAATACAGTCATTCATAAATAACTAAAGAATTTTGCAACTACCGAACAAATTTATAATGAAAAATGACCGACATTTCATATAAGTTCAATATAATATCTTACAAGTTATGACAAGAAGCCTAAAATATAACGGTGGGAAAACTAATGTTCAACTTCACTATTGAGTTCTCCTTTATGAACAGATACGAATAATTTCAAATAAGACAACCTTATAGCCAAGAGATTTTTTTTTTTTGAAATTCAGGAAAGCTTTTGCGATAAAAATAGTTAATTAATAAAACTGATCGAATCTGGCGATGCAAAAAGAAAAGGCTACAATAACTTTTTTCGTAAATTATCAACAAACACTGAAAAAATTGTAGTTGGTGCAGGTTGCATAGCTTGTATTGTCAACAACTGCAATTACACTGCTGCCGATACACTTCCTATTGATGCCGAGATAATAATTATGAAACTGTTCAAGTTCTCGGTTATGCGAAAACGTTGATATAGAGAACCACACTATTGTCTAATTCGAACACACAATGACTTACACTTAAACCCAAAAGGGCGTGTTCTACAAATAATAATTTCCCAGAGTCGAACGGAAGATGGTGTCTAAGGTTCCTGCGCAATGTTTCATCACTTTTCAATGGAGTTGTAAAAAATGGAAGGTGACAAAATATTAGCAGCATGTTTGTTTTACATAAAAACTTGGCTGGCAAAAATTGAGTTTTCATTTCTACCAATTAAAGTTAAAAAGCTCCAAAGAAAAAAAAACGCTGCAGTACAAGGCTTTGATTTACAATACCTGAAAAAGACTATTTGTTCTGTCTACGATCATTGAATAGTATACTTAAGTCAGATCTAGAAAGCATAATTAAACTATTTTGGATAGATTTAAAAAAACATCTGGCATGGGAAGGCCTAATAGAAAGTTAGACTCTGTTTCCAGAAAGTATGCCACCCCTTTCATTTGATTTGTTAAACGAACTGAATGTACTAAACTCATACCTCTCAGACAGTAATTTGACACAATTGTCAACACAGAAAATTTGTACAGAACAGAATTGGTAGACTTCGTTCCAGGAATTGAAAAATGATGAGATAACTGTTTTTAATCTTAAGATAATTGTGAAGTTTGTTCTTCCCCTACCAGAAACCAATATTTTAGCCCGCTCAAGAGTATTCTCATTGATAATTAACTTTAAGAACGCTGACAAATTCTCAATATGTCTTGATTGTGTCCAATAATCTTTCACTAATACAAATGACCTGTTCACAAACATCTTACTTAAAAAAATACAAGAACAGTAAGGAAAACAAGAATATTTTCAAATTCCTCATTTTTACCTGCCAAGAATGCACAGAACAAATCAAATAAAAAAAATGAACAAAATAGTTCTTATGTTTAAAAGCTTATTATATTTTCACAAAACTGATTGTCAATGTGTAAGTTTTAGACACTGAGATGTGTTGTGTTGATTACCATTTTTAAGTAGCCCATATCTCTCCATAACTATGATATATAATAATATAATTGTCAGATTTGAAAAAACTGAGCAACCATAATTTCCTTTTAAATCGCATGTGCGAAGCAAATGTTTTAGATTTTCTTCAGAATTTGTAGAGGCAAGACTCGGCTTGTGTTTTCGTTCCCAATAAAGAGTGCTTATACATCCAAAACGTGGTTTAGTTTCATTTCGATAAAGTTTAGATTGAAAAGCGTTGATAGAATTTAAAATCTGGCGACCGTGACAGGACTTGGTTTGCATATTCAATCGAGAGTTTAGTTTTTTATCGAAATGGAAAGAGCTAAAAAAGTGCGAGCTCCAAAGCGTGCAGTCTTTACAAAAGCATTAAATGCTTTTCATGATAAGTGTGAAGCTGCAGTTTATATAGATATTGAAGTTGCATTTCAAATGCTCGAAAAAAAAATGGATGAGTTGACAATTGCATCAAATAACGTGCTGAAATTGATGTATGATTCTGCAACAGCCACTGAGGAGGATATCCAGAAAGAGACGGATGATGCAAATGACTATCGGCTCAAATTCATCGAGGCTCGTGCGACTATGAAAGGGTTCACAAAGGAACATTCAAGAAATAGTGCTGTTCACGAAAATGATGACGTATCAGGCGTTAATGTTGTTAATTCGAGACATATTGAAACTAAAAATTACAATTTACCGAAAATCGAGCTCGCAAAATTCAGTGGTGATATTCGCGAGTGGATTCAATTTTGGAGCCTCTTCAAAAAGATTCATGAAGATGGAATGCTAAGTAATGAAGATAAGTTTCAGTATTTGTTACAAGCTATGGTCTCAGGTTCGGCAGCTGATGTATTAGTGTCCAGTTATCCACCGATGGGAGAGAATTATTCGAAGGTTATAGCAAGTTTAAAGGATAGCAAGTTTAAAGGAAGTCGAAGTTTATGTGCGTGATTTGTTGCAAATTATTTTAAATAGTGGGCTTAAGGCTAATCTACCAATTGCTTCTCTGTACGATAAGATTGAAGCACATCTAAGGGCACTTGATACGCTAGGTGTAACTGCGGATAAGTATGCCGCAATGCTTTTTCCATTGGTAGAGTCTTGCCTACCAGAAGAATTACTACGTGTTTGGCAACGTAGTAGCTGCTCATTCGCAAGAGATCATGATCAAGGCTCAGCAAACATTGATGCACAAGGACGTTTAAAACTTCTGATTAATTTTTTGAAAGAAGAAGTGCGCAACGAAGTGAGAATATCCATGGCGACGGATAAATTCGGTTTTTCAGTGAACAATAGAGAAAATTTCAAGCCAAAAAAAGATGAGTGCACAAACTTCGGGGGAAAATGTACCCAGTGCAACTAACTTACTTGCAACGAAAGAAGTAAAGTGTATATTTTGTGAACTTAATCATAAAAGTGCTAATTGTGAGACAGCTAAAAAGATGACTTCAACCGAAAGACAAGAACACGCTAAAAAAAGACGCGCTTGTTTTAGGTGCTTAAAAATCGGACATAGTTACAATAGTTGTAATGTAAAAAACAAGTGTGAAAAGTGCGGATATAAGCACGTAACTATTATGTGTCGTTCAGTTGAAAATGTCGGGTCTCAAAATGCAGATATTGCCTTATCAGAAACGAACTTGGCCAGTCTTAGTAGCTGTCCGAAGGTCCTTTTACAAACTATTAAGGTCAAGTTGATAGGAAAAAACGATGATTGCAAAGTGCGTGCATTAATTGACACTGGTTCGCAACATTCAGTGGCAGCAAAAAAGCTGGGTTATGACCGACTCGATTCACTTAAGATGAATCATCTGCTCTTTGGTGGTTCACGAAAGGATTTAGTGAACCATTATGTATATCAAGTGCGAGTCGGCAATTTAAATAGTGATTTTATATTCAATTTTCAAGCCCTCGATCAAGAGACGATTTGTGAATCAGTGCCTTCAATGAGAAAAGGCATATGGTGTGATGAACTGAAATATCTAAATATTGAACTTTCGGACATGTACAGTAACGATGATTATATAACGTTGCTCATTGGCTCTGATATCGCCGGTAAATTGAAGACGGGTCGTATATATCAGTTAGCTTGCGGATTGACTGCAGAAGAATTTCGTCTCGGTTGAGTGCTGTCAGGCAAAGTTCCTGGACCCATAGAGACTGGTGACGCAATTACCGCTATATCGATGTTTGTAAAAAACTGTAATGTTGAAGCCTTATGGGATCTTGATGTTTTGGGAATTAGAGATCCTATAGTTAAAAAAAACAGACTGAAGAAGAAAACACAATTAAGTCTGAATTTTTAAAATCAGTTATCGTCAATAAAGAAGGTCGCTATGAAGTGTTGCTTCCTTGGGCAGAAAATCATCCGCCACTCGAAGAAAACAAAGGCGTTTCTCTGCGCCGACTTCAGACGAGTACAAAGAAGCTGCTAAACGATGGGTATTCCGGTAAATATGATGCTGTGCTCAAACAATGGTTGGATATGGGCATTATTGAGCGCGTGCCTAAAGAACAGGAACACAGCTGGAGTCATTACATGCCACATCGGCATGTTATTAAGGAGAATAGCACCACAGCAGTTAGACCCGTGTTCGATGCATCATCGAAGTCGCCACCGCATCCGTCCCTAAATGATTGTCTACATAAGGGTCCAAATCTCATCGAGCTGATTTCAGACGTCCTACTACGTTTCAGAGAAGGTAAAATAGGTGTAATTTCCGATATTGAGAAGGCTTTTTTACAAATTAGCATCTGTCCTAAAGACAGGGACTTTTTACGTTTTTTTTTTTGGTATGATGCAGATAACAATCTTATAGTTTTTCGACATTGTAGAGTAGTTTTTGGAGTCTGTTCGAGCCCCTTTATTTTAGGTGCTATCATTGAGCGTCATTTAAACAGCATTCTCAAGAGATCGGAAATTGCATCTAATATTAATTTAAGGTTTTCTGCGGATAACATACAAATTGTTAAAATCGCTATATGTGGATAATTGCGTAACAAGTTTTAACTCTGAGAGCGATTTAAAAGGCTTTGTAAACGATGCAAAAAATGTGATGAATTTGGGTGGATTTAACCTTCGTGGGTGGGAGTTTAGTCAAGATAATTCCCATAAAAGCCAGTCCAACGTTTTAGGTGTCGTTTGGGATAAAAACGAAGACACGTTATCTATAAATACAACAAGTTTAGTTAATTTTAATTTTAATAAGATCACCAAGCGATCTATCTTATCCGCCGCGCATCACGTTTTTGATCCACTGGGCATCCTTAGTCCCATTACACTTATACCGCGAATTTTGCTTCAGGAGACGTGGGCACAAGGCCTGTCGTGGGACCAAGTTGTAGACGAAAGCGTAGAGTCAAGGTTTATTAAGTGGCTTGATGAACTTGAGAGCGTCGGTGAAGTAAAAGTGCCTCGATGTTTTTTGGGAGAAATTCGCGATGGCGACAAAATTAGTTTGCACACGTTTGTCGATGCCAGTAAATCTGCATATGCAGCTGTCATTTTTTTCCGTGTGCAGAGGGAAAGCAAAGTAAAAGTTAATTTTAAGCAAGCTAAATCTCGAGTAGCCCCAAGTAAAGGAGGATCGCACCACAGTATCCCGAGATTAGAATTATTAGCTGCTGTAATTGGCGCAAGATTGACGTCAAGTGTTCTAAGGATATTAAATATTAAAGACTTAGAGGTATGCTACTGGGCCGATTCCTCTACGGTACTAGCGTGGATTCATCGCGAAAATAATTGGGGGACTTTCGTTTGGAACCGAGTCAAAGAAATCAAATCGCTTTCTAATTCGCAACAGTGGAGACACGTACCTGGGCATTTGAATCCAGCCGACTTACCTTCGAGGGGTTGCAGGGTAGAACAGCTTTTATCATCGAAATGGTGGGAGGGGCCAAAATGGCTGAGAAAAGATTACAGTACGTGGCCCGAACCTTTATACGAGTGCAACGAAGAGGCGGTACAACTTGAGATAAAAAAAGTCGTCGAACAAGGAATCACTATCATTGCTTGCTTCGGATAGTAAAGATACCGTCTTATCGATGATATGTAGTAAATTTTCGAATTATTTTGAAATAATACGAGTTTTTGCTTGGTTAAAGCGATATTGTAAGAATCTTCGGTTTAAAAACAATAGATGCAAACTACAATTTTTAACTGCAAAAGAGATTACGTCCGCAGAATCATACATTTTACATATATATAAGTGATGAGTCGATTAAACATTTGGAACCTATGGAAGACGATAATAAATTGATCCGTCTCAAAATTAGAATCATTCTAAGAGACGATAAATATAACTTTAGATTTCCGATTATTTTACCGCGTAATAATTATGTTGTGCGCTTACTAATAAAGATACATCATGAAAAACATCATCACGCGAGAGTAGAAATTGTTTTGAATATATTAAGGGAACAATTTTGGATTTTAGGTGGACGAAGGGAAATTCGATCAGTTATAAAGAAATGTGTAAAATGTAGACGTCATGATGGCAGAGCTTTAAATGCTGAGCAACCTCCATTGCCTTTAAACCGAGTGCGCGACGCGAATGTTTTTGAGATTATAGGTATAGATTTTGCCGGTCCAATTTTTTTAAAGGATAATGTAAAATCTTGGATTTGTATTTTCACTTGTGCTGTATATAGGGCGGTACATCTGGAATTGACAAATTCTCTCAGCACTTCCTCGTTTTTTAAGGCACTCCAAAGATTTATTGCACGGCGAGGTCGACCCAATATATAGGTTATCGGTCTTGCATTAATTATTGCTTCACACTCTTGTAAAATGGTCAATATCTCTTCATAAGTTTATCATGCTCTTTATAACGTTCGTCTTCATAATCGTTTCAAAACACCGATTAGTCGTTCCTAAAAGCCACCTCACCAAGGTGCTGCTGGAGGAATAAAAATCCATTCAATTTTCCGCATTGCAAAATTTTCGGCTACCTTATTAAAATCCAACCCCTTCAATTTATTGTTGGACCCCTCAAAGTTTTTTCCGTTGTCGCTGTATATTGGAATTTTAGTTTTAGTCTTGTGTGGAAATTTCGTTAAATACTCGTATAATATTCTACAGTCTTATTTCAATCAAATATGAGTGGTGAGAAGGATGTACTATAATTGAGATGCCATTTACTTGTATCCCAATGGTGGGAGGATGTCGGATTTGAAAAAACTGAGCAACTATAATTTCGTTTTAAATCGCATGTGCGAAGCAAATATTTTAGATTTTCTTCAGAATTTGTAGAGGCAAGACTCGGCTTGTGTTTTCGTTTCCAATAAAGAGTGCTTATACATCCAAAACGTGGTTTAGTTTCATTTAGATAAAGTTTAGATTGAAAAGCGTTGATAGAATTTAAAAGTAATTTATATTTTTTTAATTAATGAAGGTAAAAAAATGGAATATGGTTGTTCTTACTTATGCTTCTAGAGGGTGTTTTTTTGGAGCTTCCGTTAGGTATATCTGTCATTTAAGCTGCCAAATTTTACTGTTATTTTGACATTATGTTTAATTTACTTTGGCAAATTACCATGCAAAGACTTATCCCCAAACAATGTCTCGAAATAGTGGAAATTAATTTTCGAAATTCGCATTCTGTGCGCCATACTTATAGAGCACTTCGTTCAATTTATGGTGCTTATAATCGTCGATCTGAGCAGCTCATACGCAATATGATGGAAAGACTTAGGTCCACGTATACTCTATTTGACAATGTGCATCCCGCACGAGCTCGAACAGTGCATACCGAGGCAGCTATCGCTGCAGTAGAGGGTTATATGACAGGAATCAACCGACTCGACGCCGTTCTCAACAACTTGGCCTCTGTCCGTCCACTACATGGAAAACTTCGAGAAAAATCTTGGAGTAAAGTCCTATAAAATCCAACAAAGCCATAGGGCCTTTGTGTGGTAGTAACTGTGTGGTGCGTGTATGCCGGCGGCATAATTGATCCTTTCTTTTTCAAATCCGGATATGGGATCAACGTTACTGTTCATGGCGATCGCTAGCAACAAATGATTCGTAATTTTTTGATTCCCAACATCAATGCCAGTCGGAGGAAAAAATGGTTCCAACAAGATGGCGCAACTTGCCATACAGCGCGTGAAAAAAAATAGTAGGGTCGGACTTTTGGTGAACGAATCATCTTAAGAAATGAACCTGTGAATTAGCCGCGCAGATCACGTGATTTGATTCCTTCGGACTACTTTTTGTGGGATTACGTCAACTCACTCACAAGTTGATAAACCAGCAACTATTGATGACTCTGAAACCAACATTCGATGCGTTATTGGCAAAATAGAACAAAAAAAGTGGTGAAAAATTGGATCGGCCGGATGGCGTTCCCAAGACACAGTCGCGGCAGTCGTATGCTAGAAATTATCTTGAAACACTGAATGCCATAAAATTTGCAAGCTAAAAAAGCCCGAAAATCAGCCGTTTCAATAATTTATGTGTTTTATTTGTTTTAAAAGTTACATGTCTCTTCAAAAAACATCATCATCATATACTTAGTCCCTTAATATCTCGGAAGCTATTTTTCGTGCGTAAAATTTGATGATAAAATTTTGTATGGAGAATTTGGTGACGAACAATTTGCATCTGGACATACAACCAATAGAAATCAAGATATTCACAAAAACTGACGTCTTGAACCTTCGACCTTTGAATAGCTCACAACGCGAACAAAATTCCGAGAGAGGCTTTGTGATGTCGAAGGAACTTGTTACACATTTCATCTTCACTTGGATTTACTAGCAGCTCGACGTTTTATCCAGTTTGACTGCGCTAGTTATATAATTCAGTTTCAAACATACGAACCTTTCGACATATTTATATTGGCCGTAGTTGATAATGAAGAATGGACACTTCAATCAAAAAACACAAAATACTAGAAATATTGAAAATTATTTTAATATGCTACTGGTTATTTAACTTAGCGGAGGTTCTCCATAGGTGATTTTTTTAAACTTCGCGCAATTGGCTGATAGCTAAACTAAAATGATGCTTTAAATCTCTTTTGGGGAGGTGAAGACGCCATCCACAAAATCTAAATTACTCCTGCGTCGCTATAAGTAGAAAAATTAATAAAGCTGCTTAGCCAAAAATGGGAAAAAATTAACATTTACCCCTTGTTGATAAATTTAACTTTTCTAACAAATAGAAAGAAATAGCTAATAAGCGAAACTTAGTACAATACTATTAAGAATTAGAAATGTATTTTTAATTTTATTTAACATATAAATTTAATTAGTGTGTTAAGACTACAGTCCCAAATGTTAATGTTATTTCGTTTAGACGATTTACATGGTTTATGGAAACAATGATATACACCTCCATACATACACTCCTCTACAATACTATAGTCTTTGAAAACAAAAAGAAAACTATGATGCAATTGATATTCCATTGATAGGGCTCTACCAAAGAAATTTGCTGATACTAAATAAGAGATGTTTACTTTTCTACTAATGTTAACAAAAAAGAAAGCATCAAAATCCTGAAAAATTGAAGTTATTCTAAAATCATTGCGCAAAACTATAGGACAACTTTTTGGAAAATTAGCTAATGGTAGAAGTAGGCGGTATTCCTCTCGTATCAATTATGATACGATTTCATTACGACTGCATTCCATTCGGTATAGAAATAAAAATAGAAACAACACACAGCAGCAGCGGAGTGTATCTTTATATATATGATGATCCTGCTGATTTATGTACATATACTTTCTTGGCAATTCTTCTTTCATGGTGCGTGAGCTGTTCGTGGAACATTGTAAAGTAACGTGACCCAGTGATACGGTTTGCAATAAACACAATACCCGTTTTTCGATTATACCATATGGCCACCCAACTCATTTGCCGTTTACTCAGTATCAAAGAGTTCTATTGATGCTGGTGATAATAGTACTAGAAATCATCGGGAACATCCAAATTAAACCTTTTTCACTACATTTGTTGCCATTTGGTTGACCAGATTACATGATTTGTTGCAACTTGTAAACGGGCAGATGCTGAGTTTAAGGCGGCTTACGTTGCAATTTTTTGCGTTTTAAATGCTCCACATTCGGTAGAACTCGTTGACGATCGCGTAAGTTACTTTGCACACTCGCTGCATTTGCAATTCGTCCGACAGTTGCCATAAAATTGAAAGCAACACATAAAATTGATCATTTTTCTTCATCGGAAATCACTGTTGGCCGATCACAGTGTTACGGCTATAATTTGCGCAACGTTCTCCACTACACCGTAGCCGACCCTGGCCACGGTTTGGGCAATCCCACCCGGCTTCACCCGCGAAGAGGGGTGTGGGAAAAGATATTTCAAAGAAAGGGCGCCACCCGTTTCGGCGCCGGGACTGCCCTGTCTGCGAACCCTGAAACGGGAATAGGGTCCGCGACGACCCAAAACCACCCACAAGGGAATAGGAAATTTCCTATCGTAACAAGAGCTGACGCGACGTTCACTTTGCCACTTCACACAATTAACACTTTGCTTTTCCCTAATACACTATTTATTTTCTGAAAACACCCTATCTATCCCTATCTAGTCTTAATTTTATTTACAGTTTGTTCTTCTTAGCGTATCTCCGCCGCTTGTCGTCCGCCGTTCTCCTCCTGATGTTCCTCCAGTAAATCCAGAAACGATCCCAAGACAAGCAACCGTCCGCAAATTCCACCCTCGAGCTGCCGTCCAATTCGAAACCGAATTTTTCGGTCGTTACAACTGGTACACCTCGTACTTGCTCCGCACACTCGAGTTCCGCACCAACAAGAAGAAAAGACGTCCAAAACCAAAGCCACACAGCTTCCACACCAGCGGTCGAAGTCAAAAAGCCCCGTCAGCTGCTCCCGCAATGCTATTATTCAAAAGCCCAGTCCCGTTTTCGATGACCACTCAGCTGGGAAGTTGACCCCATCGCAGCTTCGAAAAGCTTGGGGAACTGGTTTCGTCAGAGGTTGCGTCTCGACGCGGGGGAAAAGCTGTGAAAGCTGTGGGATGCGATTGGAGCGCGGTGAAATACTCGTGGCGGTCGTTAACCATGGTGAATTGCCAGTGCCAATGGTTGTGGGTATCACTGGCGCATAGGGGACTCCATTGGGGCGCATCGTAGACCGGGCGGGGCCTGGACTTGGATACACTACGCGATTGGGTGATCGTGTTTGTTGCCGTCATTGCTGGCAACTTATCTGCAGGGTCTGTGACGTTGTCCGGAACACTCTCCATAACAAACTTACTACCTACTTAGTTATCTAATCTAATATCTTTACATCCTACACCTCCTCTACATTTATATAATTCAAGTTCTAGCGTTACCATATAATGCAAACCTCTACTTCCTACAATATATTTCGTTAATAATTATATAATTCAATAATAGCAATATAACTCAATACTAACGCTATAATTCATCAATTGGCTTGATTGCGTGAAGTGGCGAACGTAACATTATAAATTCTTAACAAGACAGCGTTTACCCGCACGGTGGTTTGGGGTCTCAAGGACAGGGAAGTCCCATATTTCGCCCTTGTGGGTTTGGGATCGACTACGTTGCGTGGCGAATGTAACAACAGGTTTTCACAATATTTGGCAGGATTTAGTAGGATTTCCGATTCCAGTTTAATATAAGCGATTTTAGAAATCTTTTCCCATGGTTTCGCTGTTACTCCGCTAACTTCCTTTCTGTTGCATCTGGCTTCGAATCACATGACATATTTCAATTTCACTGTTGTTTTTACAAATTTGTACACGTTTTGTTTATTGGTCTCCATTCGTCCTAAGACTATACTCAAAGTCATCCTAACTCAACTGATAACGTTGAAAAAAGAGTGGGCCAAAATTTGTAGTACAAAGCAGATAAACAAAAAAAAATTGACACTTGAGACATATACATTGCATTGGCATCATGAAACATCATTTACCAAAAATTTCATTGGTCCCTTGTTTCCTTTTAAATTACCAAAATGCACTTTATGCGCTCTAGTATTGTGGCAGTGTGTATACTACGCTGTCTGTAACGAACACTAGATGACTGAAACTGGATTAGACAAACACTTAGAATAAATAATAATTTCGCAAAAACTAACATATTGTTCTACAGAATATCCCAATAAATAACGTCACATCAGAACAAACTCAATTTAATTCATATCGAGTTTTGCGGAGTATTTTATCTGAAAAAGTAACTTCAAAACTCTATTCACGTGAATGCAAATATTATCAGTAAACTCATCTTGCTGGGCTCAAAGAAAATTATTCACAACACAAACTTTTAAACATTCTGTGAAGTGCTGTACAAATATTTGAAGATTGTGGGAAACGATTGCTTCACTGTGAATTACGCAGCACATTAAGAGTGCGCTCGATATTTAAGCTAAAAAACTGTTTATTGCATTCGTGATGTCGTTCCCATGATTTTTAGTCGTTTTGGTGACACCAATAACATTCACAAACAATGAAAAACTAGTTAAAACTGCTGTTAAAAATGATGCTAATTGCTTTGCAATCATGGATATGTATCCTTAATATTGACATACCTTATAAAACAAATAGGCAGCGTATACCAGCCCACTAATGAGTGCCATTGAGCTGAGTGCGTCCTTAATTCTGCCCATCATTGTTGGCTTCGCCACTGCATACCCCGGGACTGCACCGGACGTTGTGATGCCCATATTTATTACCGTACCGCCTGGATCCTTCGTGAAAACTCCGGCCCGTTCACATGCAGTTTGGATCTCCTCGTCGGAAAGGCCTTTGGACCGAAGAAACTTTTGTTTTTGTGGCAACGAACTTCGGATGACATTTGGGTTATTCAAGAAATTTACTGCTGTTGTTATCTGTAAATGTTGGACGTCTAAGGCAAGTATGTTAGATGTAATCGAAATGACTTACAAGAGACTCTCGCAGGGGTGGAATGATTGGTGGCTGATCGCCACCCACTGTATCGCCAGTATCCGTGTTTGACATATCAATTCCTATGCTGACCTGAATTTTGCCTGTATTAACTCGAAGACGATGTCGGTACTGAAACTCGTGTCTCGGGCAGGTTGGTCGTTATTATAAATACAACCAATAGACCAACTCAGTACGGCCTTTATCAGCCCGGTCAAAGATTGCCAAGAGTTGACACATGAATGTAATAACTTGGCTACTGTAGTACTTGAATGTCATTCGCATGTATTTACGACGACCAGTGGCATTCAACTATAATACGAACCTACACACTACAGCTCATAGTACGCAGCTTATTATGAGCTATGTTCTAATCAGAGCATAAAGAGCTGTCGAAAAACATGGGACAAAAGCTGTAAAAATTACTCTTACATCAGAAAGAGCGCTCTGGTTTTCGCTTCTAAACTCGCACGTGAAAACATGCTGCGAAATTTCTCCATGTGGAACTGGGCAAATGTATTGTGGTCAGACCGTAATTGAGTGTCAGCAATTCGTGTACGTATACACGCCGTGATCGAATTAGTCTGAGCATGAATGCGTACCAATTAGACAACTACTAAACCACGTGCGAAATTCCATATCTGCATTATATAACAGATGTGCGGCAAATTGGTACTAGTGACCGTGCTACTTGTTATCTATGCTGTGGTTCAGATGCAATATTGACACTCTATGTTTAGCTCATTGTGATTGATAATTGAACTGACATTAACACTTTTAGAAGGTGAAAAACAACTGCAGATTGATTTACTTCCGTGCCGTGAACACTGGGTGCACAAATATGCAGCCTATTAATAGCCTCCCTATGGTAATTACATTCACATTGTTCGAAACTGGCTGTCATATGTCGAATTGACAAGTAAAATCCCACCTAATCCACCTGCTCTGCTCATAGATGGCACTTGCAACGGTAAATTCTTTTACTTCGTTAAATTTCTAATGATATAGCTTCTGCTTACTTACCGTCAGCTCAATATGATTAAAATTGAGCTCATTATCAACTTTAGTGTGTCAGTATTTAAGAGGAGGTATCATAATTACTTTGGTATCCATTTGTTATGTTGCACTAGAATGGGCAATATTACGGCGTACTTTCACTATCAGGATTGATATTGGAGAGCGCAGACAACAGCTAATTAATGCAATTTAATCCTGTAATGCCACTTTGAATTTTGAACTACCAAACTAACTTCCATATAAGGGATGATAATCAATTAGGCTGTTTTCGTGGTGGCTTGAAACATACTTCAAGTACATATATTTCAAGCCCATGTAAACCGAATCCGCTCGAGTCGAGTCGATCAGAAAATTTCATAAGATCGACTTGAAATACGCGCCATGTCTTTTGAGCTTGAAAGATCGAAAGATCGACATTTATGTGTGGTAGTAGTAACGTTTGCAAAAACTAATTGTTTTTGTTTTTTGTGTTGCTCCAGAAGACAAAAATGCAATGAAGAGGAGAAATATATGAAGTTCCGTGAAACAAAATTACTAATTTAAATGTTTAAGGACAAGAATTGTCACTTGTGAAAAATTCACACCTATGGACGTACACACAAATACATACACAAGTCGATCCGATTTCGAGCGGGTATAGCTTGAATGTGTTCAACAATATACGCACTCGACTATTTAAAAATCGATCCGGTTTCAAGCATTCAAGCTTTCAAACCGGTCCATGAAAACACGCTTAATGCATTTAAAAAAAACTTTACATGTAATAATAGTTCAGTCAATATTCCCATTCGAATTTGCAAAAGTCATACATTTCTAATTTTTTTCTTTGTTTTTTGGTATAGTAAAAAGCCAAATATGCATGTTCCAAAGACCCGTCCCAACTGCATAATGACCAAAAACACATAATAAAAAACAGACACTACTCCTTATACACGATTTCCAATTTTTTATTTCACTGAAGAAGGACACAACTTATGTCCGAAATATATATTTGAAATAAAAAATTGGAAATCGTGTATAAGGAGTAGTGTCTGTTTTTTATTATAGAAACACGGTTTAGTATAACTCGTCGAAACTTTATTGATTCAAAAACACATGTTTTGACACTCTTTCAAAGTATGCGCCCGACAGAAAACGTTATTCTCACCTTTTTACAATTTAATACAATTAACTATAATATAAAATATGAATGCTCAGTAGTTTCTGAGAAACACATCTTCGCAGATTGGGTATTTTGTTCAAAATGCAATTTTTTTCTTTCAGACGCTAAGTTTGCTAAAAATTTCCAAAAAAAACTCATCCATGAAAAGAGTCATAAGTTGAGCTTAAAAATTATTTATTTGGATTTAATTTGAGCTCCTACGGATATTTGTAGGACGAATGTTTCTATGAAAAGTGGTGTAAAACCAAAACCTCGAAATATTGAATTAATGACAACAATTTTCACTTATAAGATCTATAGCAATCAACCATAAATTACATTGTCTTAATTTAGTATATGCAATGTTATTATTATTAAGTAGCCACAATGGCGAACAGGAGATGATTTGTCGATTCACTTACAATTTTTCAAAGGGTATGCATAATCGGCAGAGATCCAAATAACATATTCAAAAATTAGAACTTACCTTTTGCAAAGCGGAGCCTTTTTTGTGTATGTATTAACTGGACTATAATTTTTTGGCACTGTAAACACATGTTCGGAAATTTCGATATCGAAAATATAATTGATGTTTCTGACATTGTGTTTCCTAAATTAATATTGCATACCTTGAAATGATTTGTTTCCTGCATAAAGCTAAGAAGTTTATTTTAAATAGATGCAATAGATAATGTTTAGTTTTCGATAGACAATGGCAGTTTAAGATAGTTATATCTTTGTATGGTAGTTTATGAACTTTTATAGAAATTTATTAGGATTATTCAGAAATATCAACGTTGGAATTAAATTTCCCGAGAAAAAATAATTGGATCCAATGGGTGACAATGTTGCAATATCGTGATGGCGTAAGCAGCTGTTACTCCATCTAACAAATGAACCTCTAGAGATCAATAAAAGCGAAACAATGTCGCTACTGTGTGAAGTCTCCTTATTTAAATTGCATCAATCATTCAAGTCAAGGCAACCTGCTGCTAATGATGGTTGCTTTTAGCAACATCTGTTCATGGAGAGTATGCGATAGTAGCATTCGTCCCAAGCAAAATGAATATTCGCTGCGGTTTCGGTAAGGAGTTACAATGGTTTTAAAAACAAAATATTTTTGCCTATGCTGAATTACATAATATCTCTTCAAATGAAATTCCAGCATTTTGTATGATCAGTTAAGCATCCATCCTCTACACGATAAATTTGTAAAAGTCAGGAAAAAGTATTTTGTGATCCTTAACCAGACCAGTCTTTATTGAAATTTCGGAAAGCACTTGATCCAATCCAGTTACTCTATTCAGAGGATTTTCCTTTCCGCTTCGGATACTGAACGAGGATAGATTACAAGCAAATCATAAATATAAGTAGACTGTAAGATGAAATCTCTAAGAATATATTAGTTTAAAGTGACTTTTTAAAGCCCTAAATGAACAATATTGATAAACTATCATATGTAACGTAAAGGTTTTGCAAATATATATTTAAAAACATCCTGAACACCGGACGCCATAGAAGTAACATTTAGAAATTTCTGGCCACAATCACAACTCTTAAAGATCGCATTTAGTCGTCCCTGGGTCATCTCCACTTCCTTTGAGGGTCCCATTTAGCTGACTCAAGCCCCCTTATATAGCTTCCCTCTCCCATCCTTTCCAAGATCCAACCTTTAAATATTTAATACACTAAAATAAATTGACTCCATTAAACAAAGATTTCAATAGTCCCTAAAAATAGGCTTTGACTGGATTTAAATATTTTTAAAACAATTAGGTTGATGTCAAACTATTTAACTGTACCATCTGTCAATTTCAATTATTTAATATACGTCGAAAGTCTCAATAAATTTATTTGAATCTGACCATCATGATAACGCTCCAAATCATTTGATGGCAAGTTTGTAAATGGTATTACGGAACTCAATTTAGAATTATATTTTGTTCGTAATCAATCATATTTATTTAAACGGTGTTTGTTTTAACTGTGCCTCTTATTCGTTCGCATTTCTGAAGCAAGACGTAGGATCGATTATTATTCCATTAACCGAAAGAAAAATATTCCCGATCGTAGATCGAAATCAAAATGATATGATTATTCCACTAATCGGAAAAAAATATTTTTTTCAGTCTTTTGATTAATCGTTGACATCGTTATTAATGTTTTGAATCCAAAAGTTGCAAATTGGACATCATATCAATCATATTGCTGTGTAGTTTTGTAACAAGGTTGAATGTTTTTCATTTTATCATATATAAAGGCTCTTGCCAGTCCTCTTTACATTATTGATTCCTATCACTTTAATTTTATTGAAACTAAATAAATACTTTGAGAATTTCAAATTGCATGCGTCCAACAAAAATTCATATTACCTCTTAGATTAATGCTGCTACCTACCCAGTGAATTGTAGTAGAGTGATGAACCGCTGACTAGTACAATATGTTCGATTTGTCAACTTTGCGTGTCAAGTCTCCAATTTTATGAAGTAAGAGTAGGTTTCGTTTCGTGCTTAGCGTACAGTTTTCCGTCTCGAATAGATTCCATTAAAGTGTGCACAATGAAATAAATGTAAAATCAAGTCGTCGCTTATGCGTTGAGTATCGGCTGTAGGTAAGGATTACCCCTACGTAGTAACGGTCAACAAAAAATTAGAGAAAAGGGAAACCGATTCAGAAGTCGAACTATTCCCAGAAGTAGCGGAGACTTCTAAAATGTCATTCACATCGACCGAGGGCAGGTTGTGCATGGGCTGAGTACATTCAAGTAAGATTGCAAGTTCTTAAGACACGTTAGTCGTAAGCCGCCGACAGAAGGCACATTAAAGTGAGTAATTGGCAATTTCCGCCCATATCGGCACTTTGTCACGGGAGGTGGTGATCGAAATACAGCTAGAAATTGTGTCGTCACTTGTCAACTTGACCCCGAATTTTCTGAATTACCATTCGAGCGGTTCTCAAAGCTGTTGAATTTGCCTGATTGTATCCCCTGATTGTGCCGGATGAAATGTGAGGCCTGCATCTTTTGCGAAAGTTCTCTGTGGGCGTATGGGGCGGACGTGCTGATAAGATAACCTCCCGGCGGCGTGCGGCTAAACCTCTCAAAGGAAAATCTGGGAACGGTAAAAAATGAATCATGGACCGCGGCCGTGTTGGAATTCTATGAAGTTGCTGCACTGACCACATTCAATGTACACAATATACTCTTCTTTTTGCCTTGACTTGGCGCCACAAAGATTGGAATATTAACAGTTGCATCTGTAAAATCGCCAACAGCTAGAATGTATTCCTTGGCCAGCAGAGGCCAGAAACGTTCCAATAGAGTAATATCACATTGAGTCCTTACTTCCAATTGGAAACTTATACTTCAAATCATAACCGATTAGTTGTATGTAATTTTGTTTATTTTCCAGAAAAGAATTTAAGAGGAATTGTGAAATGAAGTCACTCTGCCCCTTGTTGCCAGTTGCAGCAAGTATGTTAATTTTTCGCCGATGAAACGATAACTATGAACTTTGTACAGCCCATATGTCACAACTTGCTTGAAGTGCCTATAAACTACAAGTTCTTCTGCTGAAGCGTGCTTATAAATTTTTCCTTTCGTTTTATTCAGTTTTATATTCTTAGGTAGAAAATCTGAAAAACATAAATTGATGGATTTTTGCTCGTTTTTACGCAAAGCAATTGTGGCATTAAGTTGCATATAATCATTACAGTCTGCAATGAGATGTTTTTGTTTCAAATGTCTTGATGAAAATGTCCCCGACTCTCTTCTTCCACTCTTCGCTGCATCTTAATATATATTTATGTTGTATTGAATTTCACAGAGTTGATAATCTAGCATGTAGGGATTGATTCTATTCAGTTCAACAACCTTATTCTCTATTTAATCACTCAATGTAAACATTCTCCCAGAATAGTTTAAATGAAATGTTATTTAGGGACATTTCTTCTATAAAGTCGCATATATTTGTTTTTGTTAAAGTATGAAATAAACTGTAGATTTATGAAATAGTCAAATAATTATCCAATATTGTGTTCACTTTTAATAAAATATTAATAAACTAGCTAGTGTGACATAAAGTTACTAATTCGAAAAAAATCCATAGTAGATTGGGACTTTAAGTTGAGGGTTTTTGCATAGGTTGGTTTAGTGGCAGCCCTCTTATTCAGAGATGAATTATTTAAGCCTCGGCAGGCCCATTGTGATACCACAAATATAAGACAGCACTAAAACCTACCTCTGGGGTGGTGAGAGTCATTTGAATTCTCTAATAAAGCTGCTTATGCTGCTAACATTAATGATAGTTGCTGCCGTGAGGCTATCCAGGAAAGGAGAGGCGAGAGTATTCAACTTTCTTATCCGAAATTTACACGAAGAGTGCTAAACCGTTTCTTTTTCAGACTGACAAATGCGAAAGATGTCTCAAAGGAACCACCCAGTCAGTCTGCCTGCCTGTCTATTCTAAGACAATGCCCCGACAATACAGATATAGTGAGACTACATATTTAGGAGGCGTGGTTTGGTTCGCTTGGGGCTCAATGCAAGCCAAGTCTACCTGATGGCCTACATTTCTTCTCAAGTAGCCATGCTATGCCTCTTTATAATGCTGTTTAGAACTTAGCTTCAATAAAGCTAGATAATGGCCGACCTCGGGGGTTAGTATGTACTCCTGGAGCGTGATGCCAGCCCTCGCTAAGGCGTCTGCTACTCAATTTCCAATGATGTAATTATTCTTATGTACTCATGACAAAGTCACTTCAGAAGGGACATCTCATTCAGTTGTGTGCGACGTTTCATGATTATTTTGGATGAGGTCAACACAGAATAATGATTGAATCGCAGACTGGAAAGAAAGAAAGAAAATGTCTAATTATCTCGCAACTTGCTTACTGTCATATATATGGCATTGACATCAGCTTGAAAAAGGCTACGGTGATAGTTTTAGGCCTAGCTTTTCAAAGAATACACTGCAGCCAACGCTTCCATCCATTTTTGGTCCATCCATGTAGATCTCAAATGATTCAATTAACTAATAATAATGATAATAATTTCTTCTATATATGTCAAAGATCAACGAGTACATGAATGAATACAGTGCAATAATAAAATACTTTTAACTAAGAAAATATCCATTGATATAAAAAGCACGAAACTATTCATTGATGAACCAAGAATAAAATGCAAGCACTAAAGATCTGAAGAATAACTTACAAGCATAAAATTATCCAACGAGATAAGTGTTGTTGTTGTGAGTAATTGAATTTTATACATAGAGCAAAAATGATGTGAGTTGGGCACATCGTAAGCGAATTAAAAGAATTCCATGGTTTTGATTTGATAGCTGTGCAATAGCTGGCCACAAACTAAATACACAATGTAGAAGGAATAGTTTCACGTCATGCTATAAGCCATGATACAATTTAGGTTTAAATCTTCATCTTTTTCAACGGTTCTCTTGCAGAAGTTGACTACGCAGGATGCCATCAGCTTAAGTTTCATTTGTGTCTTTCGTCAAAATTTTACTCAGACGGCTGACCTCCTTGGATCTTTCTACACCAGGATAAAAGATCCTCCACGGAGTACGTTTGGTTTTCTTGGTCGAATTTTTGAATTACATTGAATCGAGTTTGTAGAAAATCCAGTCTTGGGACGCTTTAGCCCGAATGAAAGGCAGCAATATTCCTATTCCACCACTGAAGTTTGTATTCCCCTCTGGACGTCGTCGAGTTGCATGTCCATTTTGCTGCTTCATTGAAGGCAGTCGTTGGGATCTTCTTCCGTTTCGTATCTTTGGGGTCCGTGCTCGATCGCAGACTGTTCCTTGCTCCAATCCATCCTTGTTTTATAAGTGAATGATGAATGTGTTGAGGGGTCTTTTTCCAGGTGAGTTGAGAGTCAAGGAACAGAAGAACCAATCCAAACAAGCCGCGAGCTGCAATCCTTGAGGTTCACATGGACAACTTCCCAATCTCTACATAGATATTGAGAATATAATAATATAAAAATACTACGTGTTTTTATAAAAGAAAAACTTCCTTTTAATTTTTTGTATCTTTATTTGAATTCGTAATCGATTTTCGACCGTAATCGTTCGGTCTTAGGAAGGAAGGAAGACCGAAAGATTACGGTCGAAAATCGATTACGAATTCAAATAAAGATACACAAAATTAAAAGGAAGTTTTTCTTTTATAAAAACACATAAAAATAATAATAAAATGATATAATGTTGTGACTCAAGCGAAATCCTTGCTTGATTATTGGACTACTCCTTGTTCTTAGAATCAAACCCGGGATTTCTCCTTGCCTCGGTACCGACATGGGTAAATAGCAATAAAGAAAAAGGATAACCCGTCGGGACTAGCCATAAAAACGCATGTGTTTACCAATTGTGTAACAGTGGAAAAGTACGTAGCAATTAACGCTTACCAAGAGACTACTGATAACAAAATGCACATGGGTAAATGGTATGTTGTGACTGGTTATGTGTGTGAGTATATGTAACGGCTAGTTTCCGGACGGTTTCCCGATCCCGATATAGAGGTGGCAGATTAGTCCTTGATCGTACGCAAGGCGAGGCAGGGAGTTGTTCCGCGGCGGGCTCTGATTCTATATATGTAAGAAGTGATTTTCTGTGTTTGAAAATATGAACGTAACAATTTCAGAAGTGGGATTCGAATTCGAAGTGTTTAAAAATAAATATTTATATAATCGCCTGAGCGAAAAAGTGGAGTTATTATTTTGTGATCAGTGAGTGAGTTCGAACACCAAGAAAAAAAACTTTCAACATTTTGAGATGGCGACCGAAAACGTATCGCTAGAAATAATAAACCAGCAGCTTCGGTGGGCAGAAAATGAGCTGCAGCTCTATAATAAAGAAGTATAACTTTTCGAAAAATAGAATTCACAAATAGGGGAATTACGAAAGATTAATTTATCGTCGAGGATTGCTTTGATGTCGCGTCCTTTGAAATACTTTTGATGTTAAAAAAATGTTGGTTAGTTGAGATGTGAAGCAAGAATATCATGTAATATTTTGACCTCAAATCGTAGAATTGTGGCCTTGGTCGGATTGGTTGGCTCACGAATATGACCTAGTTATGAAAGACTTCGTCATGACCTTATCTGAAGGAAAATAAATTGTTTAGGCTGCATGAAGGGCTACGACTTGGATCTAATTCGCCAATGGAGGACTCAAGGACTGAGGCGTCCTTCCTGAATACGAATGGGTTTCTATGTGGCGTATTTGACGACCATAGAGGCGCGGCATGTGAGCAAATTGTCTCGAAAAGGGAGAAGTCAAAAGTCAGTCATTTGTGAAGTGCCCTAACGATAAAGTAGATTTTGTAACTGAGGTGAGAGATGTCTTTAAAGAAAGTTACCAGTCGTATTTGCAAAAACTCTACAAAAAAGACACATTTTGAATTGCTTATGGACTATATTCCGAGATGTCAAACGGATAGTATATTAGCGCTAAAGTGAACTGACGAAGCTTCGTTCGACATCGAGGATAGTATTCCCTTAGCCCGACTAAGGGAATTGAAGGTAAATGTGTTTAACCTAAAAAAAATAGTTCAAACGTAGGAGGATCAAGGTTGGAAGCATTAGAAAATCTCAATTGGGTTCAGTGATTCCTCGCTGCTGAAGTCCATCTTAATAACAAATCGCTGCAAACATTTCAAGATAATGACTTAGTACTTCGCCTGTAGATGGCGTGCCGAGAAAGTTTCATCTAGCGTATCGCGGGCCATGTCAGGTTCGCAAATGTTTAGAATACGATCGTTGTTTGGTGATGCGGTTCAACTTTCTCAGAAATCATAACAATCTGTGCAGTCCGCAGATGGGTTGAAGAAATGGTTTACCCTCGATGATTTCCAATTCTGTTCTGATCGGAAGACATTTCCTCGGACGATACTTGAGTCAGTCATCCTTGCTATAATTTGTGATATCGATGTGGGGCACAGATTTGAATTTGAATTGTTTTTCTTTTAGTGTAGGATTGTTGAATTTTCAGGCTTTTAAGTCGGATATTTGAGTTCTTTACTTAAAACTATATTAAGCCAAATTTATTCCAGAAATATGTATCTCATCACTTACCCTTTTGCAAATAGAAGCATGTAGTTACTGAACATTTGAGTTTGTGTTGCTGGCTCAGAATATTTTACCTTGAATGTGTGTGACGTTTTGAGAAGATTAGTAAATATAATAAGATAGAAATTCGAGTCGTCATTCGCATCATTTGAATTATCACTGTATAAGTCTTGAGAAGTAATTCTCTGGAGGACTTAGGTTGGAGTGGTTGTATAAGTCTTGAGAAAGTGTTCTCTGGAGGACTTGAGGTACCACCATTGTGTAAGTCTTGAGAAGTTGTTCTATGGAAGACTTGAGCTAGAGTGATTGGTCTAGAGAAACCATTGTTTGAACGATTCATAAAAGAAGGATGCATGTAGGTGGTGCGTGAAAGGTAATAATTTTCAAATAGGCACACAATAGTATGGACGTGGTTGTGATTTCGTTGCTAGAGTTTGTATTGGACATAAAAAAATCGGAAAATAAGTTATTTTCACTGAGGACAGTGAAACCGAAGGATGGCCGACTGTTGTGACCCAAGCGAAATCCTTGCTTGATGATTGGACTACCCCTTGTTCTTAGAATCAAACCCGGGATTTCTCCTTGCCTCGGTACCGACATGGGTAAATAGCAATAAAGAAAAAGGATAACCCGTCGGGACTAGCCATAAAAACGCATGTGTTTACCAATTGTGTAACAGTGGAAAAGTACGTAGCAATTAACACTTACCAAGAGACTACTGATAACAAAATGCACGTGGGTAAATGGTATGTTGTGACTGGTTATGTGTGTGAGTATATGTCATGGTATAAAGACGAATAGGTAGTCTCTTCCGAAGCTGCGGTGACGTCATGTGTTCAGACAATCATGACATTTTGCCCAGTAGAAATTTCAGCAACACTTTGCGGCATACAAGATGTGATTTTCCTGCTGGGTGGAGTGACACGTATTGGAAGAAAAAGATAAATAATGTGCCATTTGAATATTCTTTAGAGAATATTTGTTTGTTTCCTAAGCTAGAATATTGATTACAGTAAACATTCGTTTTTGTTACGTGACAATTTGCTAAATTTTAATATGTGGCGTTTTTGCAACGCCAGATTCAAATGTGAAACCATTTGCGCCATACGCGCCGTCTCCGATTTTTTACTTTGGTAGCCCTAATTTCAGTGAATACGTGACGCAATGTGAGTCAGATGTGCGAGCGGAATAGGATGACGATTTTCTAGTGAGGTTACCTTCGTTAGTCTTTATACCATGAGTATATGTAACGGCTAGTCTCCGGACGGTTTCCCGATATAGAGGTGGCAGATTAGTCCTTGGTCGTACGCAAGGCGAGGCAGGGAGTTGTTCCGCGACGGGCTCTGATTCTATATATGTAAGAAGTGATTTTCTGTGTTTGAAAATATGAACGTAACGATGATACTTTTCAAAGCATCTGATTTTGCAAAGAATTGATTGCCAAAAGTGCAAATTCAATAGGAGATTTTTCATTAAATGGAAAAAACATCTGAGCTGAATTCATTGAAAATTGCATCAAATCATACGAATGATAATATGCATTGATCGATCCCACTACAGTGCCATTAGATGAAGTGAAATAAAATAGTTTATTCTTTTTATAAGAATATATATTGCGATCATAAAAACAATGAATTTGACTTTGCGTGTGTCAAAACAAAAACAAACCTATCGCAGTTTACACGCTCCGATTGTCACCTGAATCAAGTCGATACGACTACTTTTACGTGAACTATCTTCATATTCGTATGGACACTCACATATGCACGCCATTTTCCAAAAACATTTTAAATATACTCTAAAGGCGTTAAAACGTGATGTACTGAACATGTTACTTTGAATTTTCGAAGCGATTACAAGAACATTCCATATACTTAGAAGTGGACAAAAAAGTCCCCAACCAGGTAGAATATTTCGACAGAAATTTTTCATTTGGATAATGACGTATATCGTGGTGTTCGCTTTGTTAAAAACAATAAAGAAAAGCACGAGATCGAACGGTATATGGTCAATAAATTGTTTTTATCAGTTCTGTCACTGAATGACGATGAAACAGATCTCGAAAAACACAATTGATACTTACGGTTGACCAGATTGAATTATACAAGTAATGGGTTGGAGATATTAGCAGCCGTCAAGGCTCTCAAGAAATTCATAGTCTATGTGTTGAATAAGGCATTCGCAATAACAATTTCGAAGAGTTACTCGCTTGACGAGTTCGAGATAATTATCTAGCATCGAACTGGAACGTCATGAGCCATGCTGTCGCACCGAGCTAAAATCCGATGCCAGTGTAAATATTGCAAAAAGGACGGTTCGGTGGCTCAAATTCGGAGAGGACAAGAGGCAGATGCGACTGTAGGAAAATTAATTGTGAATACAGAATGCAGTGAAGAAAAGAGCTTCATTTTGAGACAAGGTATTTTTTATCGGTAGTACAAGAGGAATTATCTGCTTATATTTCTTAAGGCAATGCAATGTGGTGTAATACATCAGGCACACGAACATATACATTTCGGCTGAAGGAAGACCCAGTCTCTTGTACAACTAGATTTTTGGTTTCCATACATGTCTCCCTGGATTAAAATTTCAAATGGTGTGAGATGCTTTTTCGCTTGAGATAAGCAGAGCAAACATGAAGGTTTACTGGATCCTAAGGAATAAGAGAAATTTGTTTTTCTACACCTATCATATCGACCCTTTCGCCAATGCCACCCACAAAAAAGAGCGATAATTACCTGTTTGGCGTCATAGACAGTTTTACAAAGTTTTTGTGGCTCTATTCAAAGAAGTCTATGACCGAGGTTGAAGTTTTCGCACGATTTAGTAGGCATGCAGGGGCATAGTGATATACTGGGTAACTTGGAAGCGGATGCCCTAGCGAGCTGGCACTGAGCTCCAGGAGTATACACTTACATCCCAAGTTGACCAACCTCTAGCTTCCATAAAGCTGGGATTTAGGCAGCATTACATGAAGGCTGCAAATAGGGCCTGGTTGCTGGAGGAAACCTGCAGCACAACCAGACAAACTTGGCGTGCACTGAGTCCCAGACGCACCAAGCAGCTTCTAAACACGAGTCGTAAAACCTTGAGTTCTACCTTGTCCATACTGACGGCGCACTGTCTAATTGGCAGACACGCAGAAAGGTTGGGCGTTCCCTTCAACGATCTCTGCCGGAGTTGCAGATCGGAAGAAGAGAAAGAGACAATCCAACATTTTCTATGCGAATGCCCAGCACTGTCCAGGAAACGCATGACAACCTTAGGCTCACCCTTCCTGGACAGCCTCACGGAAGTAGCTGATTTAAATATCAGCTGCATAGCCGGCTTCATACGAGAATCAAAATGGTTCTCGTGATCCCACAGGTTCTAGTGCCGCCCTTATCTTTTTGTGGTATCACAATGGGCCTATCGTGGCCTAAGTGAGCCATCTTTTTGATAAAGACGGCTGCCACTACAACCAATCAACCAACCAAGTAAGCAGGCAGTTACTTTCGGGGGTCCAAGAAGAACCATAACTGACAAGTGGGCAGCATTTACATCGTCGAATATATAATCGCAAATGAAAGATCCAAACCCTTATGCCGTTGTTGCCATATGAAGAACTCAGTTTGAGAAAAGACAAATATATGCTAAATATTTCGGTTCCTGCAAAGTAAAATTAGTGCTACCACACAATCGCTATTCCGTCGAATGCTTCGACGAACATGAAGAACCGAAAAAGACAACCACTGCTGCTGATTATATGACGGCATTTACAGTTCATCAGAATTGTGAACTCGAAACTGATTTGAGCTCTCATGAATATTTTTTTTGCCTAAGCGGGAGATTAGCATAGAGGACAATACAAACTTCTGAATGGCCTAGTTGTATGATATTGTAAGTTTGAAATTAAATTTCCCGCCATGAATCCTTTTAATGATTGAAATAAAATACTTGACGAAACGGAAGTTTAGAAAAATAGAAAGGAACGGAAAATAAAGTTCCCTGTCTCGTCTAGAAACATTCCTTCGCGATTTCGCCTTGGTGATCCGCTACTTCATGAAAACCATTCATGTATACGACATCTTTCCTGAACTCGTTAAAACCATTTGCTCGTCTTTATCCCATTGAAATTTCTGGGATACGAGTACATCTTTAGTTGTAAGTTTTGTAAGTGATCTCGCGATTATGAATGAAAAATGTTAAACGAATTTTCTAAAAAAACTGTCAAGTCTAATAATCTTTCGATGTGATTTATAATTTTTTATAGCAGGAATTTTATGGTAACATGACATTTCACTGTTCGTATTTATTTATGAGCAAAAAAGTCGATTTCATCTGACAAAAATTGGCATTTATTATTATTAGATTATTCTATCATCTAGTAGCTGAACGAAGGATTTGTAAAAAATTTTATATAAAAAAAAATGGCGACGGTTGTACCAAAAAATGTACATTTTCAACGTATAATATTTCCGATGTTTTGCTCTAAAAAAAAGTTTTCGAAAAAATTGAAAATCCTTCGTTCAGCGACTAGGTATTATCATAATAAATAAGTGATAGAAATTGGGTGTTGATGATGAAACAAGATTCTGAGATAATCGCGTTTAAAGTTTCCAGTTTGTTTCTTTCATATTTCTAATAAATATATTTCAACCCACATCGAGTCGTCTATTCCAGGGCCATATAGTAATCCTTCTGCATCATTTGCAGCCTCCAAATCATGGATTTGTTGCTGTCGGCGAGCCATCCTTTCTTCTTTAGTGGCTGCTTGCGCGCGTTGCTCAGCAATTGTAATAAGGAATTCGTCCTGCTTGGTGACATAAGCGTGAGAATTTCGACCACATGGAACTCTGAGTGCATCCAAGATATTCAGAAAAGATATGTTGCCTTCGTTAAATATGCAAGCAGATGCATCTGCTGCAATTTCAACGGGTACTGAGCCGCCTGGAAGATGTTTTGGCGAAATTTTCCAAATCAGTTGATTATAACGTTCGTTATTATTTTGGGTAAATCTACCGATGCATCTTTCAAGGAGTTCTTTATTCGTCAGATCTTTGTAAATTGGCTTAATAGCTTTTAAAACATCTACAGGAAGAGCAGTGTATGTATTCCAAACATTTTCAACAATACAATAGAGCGACGAAAGTCGACGAACCGCTTCTCTCGAGCCGACAGCTGCACGGCTCAACGCCCGCTGTACAGGTATTGCGCTATAAATAGCTATAACTTCGGTTCTAATGCTCCAATCGTTATGAAATTTTGTGAGACTTCTCGAGAGTATATACTTAAAGAATATGCAATAAAAAAATGTCTTTTTTTCATCCAGCACAACTGTATATAACCCCTTAATGTACGCGCGCTTTCATAGTCAATAACTTGGCTGAAATTAAGTTTACCGTCTGTTATATCTTGTATTGTCAAACAACCATCGTCGTCTCTCATCGCGTTGCAGTTTGATTTATAAAAATCATGATTTTATATTGTTACATTGAATGTGCTGTTTTTGAACATCTCTCACATCTAGCACGTCCTTTTAGTTCAGGGCAGTTTCGTGACAGATGTACTTCCCTTCGACAATTGAACGAAACAACATCTTTTTGTTTTCTTATAGGCTGTTCTTCTGATTTCTATCCAAAAAGAATTGATATTGTTGTAAAAATAATAGTTTCTTCGAGCTTGAAGAAGCTTCGTATAAGTGTGATAATATTTCACGGACACAATTCCCTTCATCGTTGTTAAGTCCATTGTGACTGATAAACCTCCTTCGGCGCATAACAACCAACTTCTTTTCTTAACATGTTTCGTGTCCTTAGCTTGACGCTCTTTTAATTCGAATTAACTCAATGTGCTCTTTTGCTAAGTTAACTTTTGACGAAAATTGTTGAGTGAAGTCTAATGCAAATTGATGCCAAGACATGTACTTAGTCGTGCCATAAATTCTGTCACAACTTTAAATTAGCATGAAATCTAAGAAATAAAAGATACTTTTAGTAAGTTTATCATGGGTTAGAACCTCCTGGTCTAGTCGACAACTTTCGTCTCCTAGTGCGCTTTTGGTTAGCGACTTGCTAACACTATTGTTGCACATTAATGGAGGTTCTTGTTTCCAGGCTTTTGACCGGTACCATTATTAAATGGGAAGTGTGGTTTCGGCGTGACGGATGGCATCCTCTTCAGGTGCTGCCATTAGCCATCCGTTACGAGACAGCACGACCACCGCTGGCTTGTTGATGGATTAAGCTCGCTATATTTCAACTATTTTTATAATTTACATCTGCGAATTATAACGACCGTCAATTTGTTTCGTATGTATGCCTACGTCGCTGAAGAGAATGCCATCCGTCACGCCGAAACCACACTTCCCATTTAATAATGGTACCGGCCAAAAGCCTGGAAACAAGAACCTCCATTAATGTGCAACAATAGTGTTAGCAAGTCGCTAACTAAAAGCGCACTAGGAGACGAAAGTTGTCGACTAGACCAGGAGGTTCTAACCCATTGTAAACTTACTAATAGAAGCGACGTAGGCATACATACGAAACAAATTGACGGTCGTTATAATTCGCAGATGTAAATTATAAAAATAGTTGGAATATAGCGAGCTTAATCCATCAACAAGCCAGCGGTGGTCGTGTTGTCTCGTAACGGATGGCTAATGGCAGCACCTGAAGAGGATGCCATCCGTCACGCCGAAACCACACTTCCCATTTAAAAGATACTATGTTTATTTCAAAGAAATTTATTTTAGTATGATATTGTTTATTAAATAATATTAACTCTATTCGAAATGACCTCCTTTTGCTTTTATGCAAGCTTTCAAACGTTTTGGCCACTGGTCTATAGCGGCACGCACGGTATCCAACGACATTTCATTTGCTGCTTTCACCAAGGATTTTTTCAGACTGTCCAAATTACGGTGGGGAGTTCTACAGGCCTTGTTCTCTAACTCTGTCCACAAAGCATAATCCAGCGGATTTAAATCTGGGCTCCCGGATGGCCAATCTTCTTGTGCAATAACAGCAGGAATGTTGTTGCGTAGCCACTCCTGTGTGCCTTATGCTTTGTGAGCAGGAGCAGAGTCTTGCTGGAAGACCCAATGTTGTCCACCGAAGAGAGTGAACGATAAAGGTTTCACAACACCTTCTAGCACATTGGTTTGATACACCACCGCACCAGTTTTGACTCCCGTTTCGCAAAAATGGAGTGTTGTGACACCTTTATGGGATAAATCCCACCAAACCATTACAGAAGCTGGATGATGGCCTCGTTGCACTCTGGGAACCGTTTTTTAGCTTCTTCTGATGATGTTGAATAAACCTTATCATTTTCTTTATAAAAAATTCCTCCACAGTAATTTTTTTTTCATCGGTAAAGAGGATGTTCTCATGCCCATCAGCTGCGTGCCAAAGCAAGAGACGCTTGCATCTTTCCAATCTTATTTCCTTTAACCGTGCAGTCAAAATGTGGCCTGTTGATTGATTTCTACGAATGCGCTCTCGAACATCGGCTATTATAGCGATACGATTTTCTTTCACGCCCGATTCCATGATTACTAGTCAAAAACTGTTTCCAAACTGATCCTAATATTACGCCGTACAGTTCATTTGTTATAAATTGTAACATAACGGTACAGTTCCAGGTGGCGAAAACTCTTTGTTTTTCATCACCGCTATCAGTTTCTTTAGCGCGCGTTAATTCTAGATTCCAACAGGTATTCGTACAGCCTCTATAAAAGCTGTGACTTATACATGTCTGATAGCCCCGGAGTTTCAGCTTGTACTTTTCTTTCTTTATTGCGCTTGCCTTAAGCATATTCATGCTAGCGAATTCTATGGATTGATATTCCGCTTGTGAAATTTTCTGGAATTTTTTTAAGTTGTCTAGCTAATCGTTAATTGATTATGTTAAAACATCAAAGACAGCAAATAAAACTTATATAACAAGCACATGTGGTAGGTATGTCATCAAGATAGTCAGGTCTAGGGATGCTTCTTGGTGACACTATCAATACAATTTCATTTTGCTTCTTCCCTTGTCAGCATACACGACATAAAGCTGTGCTGCTCAAAAACAAGTGCAGTGCATATGAAAATGGATTTTTTGTTGTGTGCCTAAAGCAACTTAACGCATGAGTGTAGTAAAAAATTTGGAAAGTGTGCTTGGCGCACTAGTGAATAATATTTTGTTTCTTTTATGCCGTCGAAAGGTATGTTCTTTGGTATGCGTTTGCTGCACTTAACTCAATTCTCGTAAAACCAGAACTTAACGCTGTCATGTGATTGCATCAGCAAGAAAATCTTAGCACAGATTTAAATGGAACTACCATAATTTGATAATTGTGTACAACTTGACGTGTGTATATTCGAAAATTATAAATTTAAAATAGCCTCTCAATGTGGATCTACTGCTAAACACCTTTTTTATGATTATATAAAGCTGATATTGATAGTGTTTTTTAAACTTACAGTTTAACTTTACAGCTGGTCGTTATTGCTGTTAAGAAGGCGAAACAGCAAAACAGTTAAAGATGATTGGAGGGCTGTTTGTTTATAATCATAAGGGTGAAGTGCTAATATCGAGAGTCTATCGTGATGACATTGGCCGGAACGCAGTTGATGCGTTTCGCGTCAACGTCATACACGCGAGACAGCAGGTGCGATCACCCGTAACAAACATCGCTCGCACCAGTTTTTTTCATATTAAGGTAAGCAAGGAAAAAATATATAAATATTAGGAAAAATATAGAATCAATACTTTGTGCTTTCAGCGTGCAAACATTTGGTTGGCTGCAGTCACAAAGCAAAACGTAAATGCAGCAATGGTATTTGAATTCCTGCTGAAAATTATTGAAGTTATGCAGTCTTATTTCGGAAAAATATCCGAAGAGAACATTAAAAACAACTTTGTGTTGATTTACGAATTACTAGATGGTAATATACACTTTCATTGAACAAATGCCTGCACCTCTTCATATTCGTATTTCAGAAATCCTGGATTTTGGTTATCCTCAAAATACAGATACAGGTGTTCTAAAGACATTCATTACGCAGCAAGGAATAAAATCAGCGACTAAAGAAGAGCAGATGCAGATCACATCGCAGGTAACCGGTCAAATTGGATGGAGACGCGAGGGTATTAAATACCGTCGCAACGAGCTCTTCCTTGACGTTTTGGAATACGTAAATCTGCTGATGAGTCCGCAAGGGCAGGTCCTTTCTGCGCACGTTGCCGGAAAAGTTGTTATGAAATCATACCTTTCAGGTAAATTGAGTTTAAAATTTCTTTTAATAAGATTTAAATTTTGCAATCACGATTGGTAGACATTCACTTTTAGAATGTGTGTAGCGAGGAACATGGTATTAAAAGATTGAAAATAGCGTAAATTATTTCACTTTCGTGAAAGTTCTGATACATACCTCAAAGTTTCGAAAGTTAACATATTAAGGACTATCGAAAAAAAATTAATCCATCATTCCTGTCCGTGACATTGGCTTTTTATGGAAATTATTATTATTTAAAAAAAAAAGGGTTTTTTCCGAAAGTGTTTAGTTGTTAAATAAAACTCTCTCGTCTTTGAATGAGCTTTGCATGAGAGATCTTTTTATGGGCAGTATACATCGTGCTTAAAATTTAGAACATACAGAACTTCGTACAAACATATTTGTAACAAACAATTATAACGAAATTGAAATGTATAAATTGTAGAAAACGACCAAATTTAAGTAATACTCATAAATAAAATGACTTTGTCAAGTAAACTTTTCTTCTGTATAAATTACGATACTATATAAAGCATAGATTATGAGAGAAATCTCTAAGCGGTGGTGTAAAATCTTTAAAAAAATTTAAACTTGATTAACAGAACTATCATCTTCTTTTTCAGGTATGCCGGAATGCAAATTTGGCATCAACGATAAAATTGTCATGGAATCAAAAGGTCGTGGATTGTCAGGCAATTCAGAAGCAGAAACATCTCGTTCCGGCAAACCTGTTGTTGTTATAGACGACTGCCAGTTTCATCAATGCGTAAAATTAAGTAAATTTGAAACGGAACACTCAATCAGTTTTATCCCACCTGATGGTGAATTTGAATTAATGCGTTATCGTACAACGAAAGATATATCTCTGCCATTCCGCGTTATACCTCTTGTACGTGAAGTTGGTCGCACGAAAATGGAAGTCAAAGTGGTTTTGAAGTCGAACTTTAAGCCTTCATTGCTTGGTCAAAAGATCGAAGTCAAGATTCCTACTCCGCTTAATACGTCCGGAGTACAATTGATTTGTTTGAAAGGAAAAGCAAAGTATAAGGCATCAGAAAATGCTATTGTCTGGAAGTAGGTCCTTTCAGAGCTATCAGACGAGTACGTATTTTAAATGTTTGATTTTTTATAGAATTAAGAGAATGGCTGGAATGAAAGAAACTCAGTTGTCGGCGGAAATAGAGCTGCTTGAAACGGATACAAAGAAAAAGTGGACTCGACCACCCATTTCCATGAATTTCGAAGTTCCATTTGCGCCATCTGGATTTAAAGTAAGTTGAATGTTTAGAAACAGTTGATTAAATAATCACTGCATTAGAAAAGTTGTGCCAACTTAGCGGAAACCCCGTGGAGATTGTTGGTGGTGTTTTAGATAAAGAGTAGAATCATAATAACATACTAGAGACGTGAAAATTTTGAAAACATATGATTCATTGTAAAGCTGTCTGATCGTCTTCATTTAAGCAGGATAATATTTTACTTTAAAAGTCAACAAACCTGCTCAACGTTTTAGGAATAATATGCGTGCATTAAAAATGAAGCCATTTTTAATTTTTTTTGGAAATTGATTTATGAAAACTCTTCATGTTCGCATCAGAAACTTAAACCACAAATTCACTAAGCCAACCCGGACCTGACCCCTGACCAATCTGCCGTTGCCCACACACTAGGCGAACCCTCAGTTGGGGTGGCGTCGCTTGTCGCTTTTTTCGTTTCCTGTTTGAAATTATTTGAAAGAACATTGAAATGATGGAACCACTCAATCGAAGTAGAAAAATATAAGGGTTACCAATCGACTAATCCAAATATTATTTCTATTTTAGGTCCGATATTTGAAGGTTTTTGAGCCGAAGCTGAACTACTCCGACCATGATGTGATTAAATGGGTGCGATATATCGGTCGCAGTGGACTCTACGAAACTCGTTGCTAATTTTATACAAACTCAAGTTATATAAATGAACCATAAACTAAATGAAAAAGTCTTGTATGCGCTATTGTAAACAATATAAAGAGTAACAAAAAATGATGTTGTCTTATTATGTTGTATTGTTGTTTCCTATATCATTGCGATCATTTCCGTTTTTTAATGAACTACTATTAGTCTCGATTTTTTTTACAATATTTTGCATGGTGTAAAAATTCGTTTACTCGTAATTACTCATTTAAATAATTGTCGCTTTATACATACGCATTCTACATCAAATGACAAAATATGCTAAGCAACTATTCCTTATTCCAAGCGTATTTAACGTACATATATATAATAATAGTGAAATACGAGAGATTATGTATTAAAAGATATCGTTAAAGTCTCAAGAAAAATAAAATATGTTGGAAAAAATAATACACATAAATTTAGTGCTACACAAGTTACAGTCATAACTAGAAGTTGAATCTCAAATTTATATGAATAATGACACTATTGAAATTCTATTAAAGATGGTTATAGGATCATAACTCCTGGTTAGCTTGCAAAATCAAATAGAAAATGATAACTTAATGTTCTGGCACGATAATGTAGCGTGTGTGTTTCTCGGATTAGAATAAGTCCTTCCTTTTACAAATTATATCCTTCTCGTTAGTTTAAATGCAATTGTAAACAAAAAGCGAACCATGAATCCAGTGTAAAATACCGTAAAGGAAACAAAAAAATGTTTACGATAAGCAATCTTTCTTTGAGAAGTGCTTTATATCGAATTTAAAGTATGATGTATCTGTTATTTCATATTCTCACTGCTATACCCATTTGATGTATCTATTGTATTAATCATTTGATTTGGACCTGTGCGATGAAATAAAATATAGTTAAATTGAAAATATAGGAAAAGAATAAAATGTAAGTAATAATAGTGTAATAAATATTCATTCCTGTTTCTCTTCTTTCATTCCCTTGATTACACTATTTCATCATCTGATAAGTTCGTTCAACCATGTTGGGACTAAACTTTATATTGTGAGATGGACGTATTGTTTCACTTTTAAATGGCTGTAGGAAAAATTTAAAATGAAGAAAAAGTCGTTAAAGATTCAAAAGCTTGTCTTTATCTCCCAGCAATGCTTTTATTTATAACATCTGTATTTTTCTAACAGCATAACATATATTCCTGATTGTAATAGTAAAATCTAAGATATTGCCGCCTCTTGATTCCCATTGTGTCATTCCTCATGCGTATACCACATATGAACTTCAATTTCTTCTGCGGGGAATCTTATTGTTGCTGACGGCTTCAAATCTTGGCTCAACCAGGACTGGCGCGTCTATTTTTATTATTTTATTAATATTTGTCGAATCGAGCATTTCTTCCGTTGTTTTTCCAGTTGGGGATCTTCAAACTTTTCACTACAATATAGGCAAAAATATTTGATCCCTCTGTTATTGATGTCTCTTATTTTGTTTGATATTCTAGTAACATCAGTGGTTTTTACTCATTTCTCTACAGGATTAATACTAATTTAGTTTAACAAAACAATTACATCAAGTGTGTTTAATTTCATTTGGGTTATATGATGTGAAGTTATAATTTCTCTAGTTAAAATTTATAAATGTCGGCGCTGCCGTAAAGAAAAATTGTAGGAAGGATGTGTTTGGAAGTGCCTAAGCATAACTCTAAAATCACGTTCCTCTTATTGTCCCATCAACTGTTACCTATATCCTGCCTTAAAAAACCCCATCACTGATCTGTTGTCAATTTCCGTCATGCAGTAGTCACATGGTGTTGACGATAACTCCTATATCCTCCATTACTGATCAAATGATCAAGCAAAATTTTTGACATTACGAATTTCAGAATGCTGAAATTCCCAAATAATTTCAGTAGTCTCACCTTTCATTTAAAGACGAAACATCAAGAAAAAGATCAGGCGATGTAGCTCTTGCTTTATTTTGTTTTTAAATTTTTAAAGATTACGTCGTTTTTGAAGTTCTCACGAAAACAGTTGCACCGTACATTTTTTCGGAAGATCATATCACATGTTCCTAATATTTCAAATGATTATATATAAAAGGCATTTATTGTCATCTTTTCATCATCTGTTTCGTTTCTAAATAAATTTTCAGTGGATTCTCAATAAATACACAAATAACTTGTTCAAAATAGTACGATTTGCACATGCTTTTTGGTTAATAGTTTCTTTTAATATTCTATGCGCTGAATATAAACTACTGAAAAATGTAGTCTAAGTTCGATCCTTGAGGCCCACATGACTAACTCCCCAGTGGGGTGAATTAAGAAGCTATAATTTGTTTTTATTATTAATTACTATTGTTAATAATCACTGTTATTAGTAATTATTTTTCTGGATTATTACAATTACTTTTATCGTTTTTATTTATTTTTTATCTAACCATAAAAGCTTTGGTAGAGGAAGATACCTCCCCCACCTGGTCATCCTCTACCTCTATATTTCTCATAACGACGTTAAAGGGACCGGTGAAATTTCGTCGTTATAACCGTAGGTCGCTATATCCAAACATAATAAAAATACTCAAATATACTTTTTATTTATGATAGAAAAGAGAGAGGTAATTCAGTACAACAGAAATGATACATACTAAAGAATGGAAACAACAACTTAACTTAGCCAGATTTAATTTCATTTTAAGAAAAAAGATCTGTCATCTTTGTTTGTTTTTGTGATTTTCTGTTTTCTAAAAAGTGTTTTTCAATTACTTTCTCCAAACGTAGTAAAGCGAAATCTGTTTTAGCCTCTTTTAAATTCTCATTAAATGTGAAAAAATGTTGTACAGTTTGAATCGCTGAAAAAGCATCTTTAGAGGTAGGTGGCTGGAGATCGATAGTTGGATTCATTTCCTCTTCGTCGTTGTTTATACCCGACTCCAAATCTGGATTTGAGATAGCTAAAATTTCCTTTACCATCATGTCCTCCGCCGTTTCAAGTTCTTCATTAATGCTTGGAAAATGTTCCCAACATTCTTGTGATGCCAAGTCATCTACAGCCAAAGTGCAGACCCATTGAGCCAAAGGTAGATTATCCTCAACTTCATTTTGATCATTTTGTAGTCGTCGCCATTCCGCTAGGGGTAGTGAATCATCTTGATCAAAAGAGTTTTCGGTTGCGTTTGAATAAAATCCTGCATGTGCAAAAAAAATTGGTTATTGTACGACGAAAAACACGATCCCAAGCTTTTGAAATCAGAAAAATGGTTTCAAAGATATACATTTTTTCAAGCACACCATTTTCGTCGATGTCTTTTAAAAGTTTCATAATTTCAAGTTTTCTAAAATGTGTTTTCAGTGAGATTACGCCCTGATCCAATGGTTGGAGAGCTCCTGTAGTGTTTGGAGGAAGAAAGACTAATTTTATTGCTTTTAAGTTTTGAATATTCGGGTGAGCGGCACAATTGTCTAAGAGCAATAACATTTTCTTTTTTTGTCGAATCATGAAGGCTGATGTCATACAGGCTCTTGGGTTATTTTCATATTCGACAGGTACTGATTTAACATTTTTAAAACATCGAGGCCGTTTAGCTTTGCCAATAACCACTAGTTTTAATTTTTCCGAGCCAGTCATACTTCCTGCTACAAGAACAGTCACTCTTTCTTTAGAAAGTTTACCTCCAACACACTTTTCTCCTTTAAACTTCATTGTTTTAACAGGCATCATTCCAAAAAACAAACCGGTTTCATCTGTGTTAAATATTTCTTCGTCGATATATTCTTTTCTCAAATTTGGCCACACTAATGTTATCCAATCGTTACACATCCCTTCCGGTACATCTGCCGCTTCTTCATTTATTTTGCCAAAAATAATGTTGCGCTTTTTTCTAAACCTTTGGATCCATCCCACCGTGCATTTAAAATCTTTTAATCCTAGTTATCTTGTAAAATCGTCCGCTTTTGCTTGTAAAATAGGACTGCTGATGAGAATATTGCGACTTCTTTGAATTTTGAACCATTCAAATAAAGCGTCGTCTACTCTAGATTGGTTACAAAACCTAGCCTTTTTTTTAATTTTACTGATTTAGAGCTATTTTCATACACACTTTGTATTTCCTCGCGATTTTTCCACATCGTAGAAATTGTTGAATGTGCCACCTGGGATGAAATAACATGCATATACAGTATTTTTACTAACTGCATATTTATTTAGAACTTACATCAAATTCTTTGGCAATGCAGACATTTGACTCTCCAGCTTCCTGACGCCAAATAATTGCTGCTTTTTCAGCGCTTGTGAACGGTTTTCTTTTCGTTATGTCGACCTTCGTTAAGCTGTTTAAATTTTGGACCTTTTATATGAAACTCAGAAATCAACTTACACTAAACAAAACACTGAACTGACTGTATATGTTCTGTCGCGTTTGTTTTCATAACCCGGTGATTCCCCTATTTCGATGATTCCTTGGAGTAATCATACTGTATTCGCGAGTCCGTCGTTATTGAGCTCAAATTTAACCAGTTCATCTTTCAATTTTCCGTCGCTATATAAGTTTCGTCGTAATATCCGATGTCGTTATAAACGACAGTTCTTACATACAAAAGTGATTTTGCCGGCCGGGACTTTTGAAATTCGTCGTAAAAGCCGATATGTCGTTATATCCGATGTCGTTATAAACTATATATACTGTATTTGGGATCTGCACGAATGAATAGTGCGTTTCAAAAGTTTCAAAATAAGCCATTTTTAGTCGTTTTTCAGTTTTTCATCCTAAATAAAAAACGTCTTAACCGATTTTGCTGAAAAGTCATTCAGTTCTAAGTTGCGTAATTGCGCGTCGTTTAAAACCGGTCCCACGTCAATCCAATCTTTGGTTCTTGAGATAATCGAGACGAAAAATTATTCCGAACGCACATACGTACATACGCACATCCACACATACGCACATCCGCACATACGTACATACACACTCACAGACATCTCTCTAAAAACGATGGATTTGGATTCTAGAGACCTTAAAACGTGGAGATATGTCAAAATTTGGGATTCGCAAAATCGACCCCATTACAATAACTTCCCATAGGGAACATAGGGAGTTAAAAAGATTTCAATTCAACTGAACTTAATATCGTCGTCCAAACAACCAATGGCGTATCTAAAAATGTCGAAAATTATACTTAACCGTAAAGTGAACGCTAGTTAGTTAACGTACGAATCTGAGGTACATACAGTTTATGGGTAAAGTAAAATCCAGTCACTTTCAATGTTAACCATTAACAATGTTTAAGTTTTCAAAAAAAAAACCCTGAAACGTGTAGGACCCAGATAAATTCTCGTTCCGAAATTTATGAAATGAAATTCCAAATTTGAATTTCCATATGGAATGTAGCGCAGCGTCCTTATAAGCGCGTATGTAGTGCTCAAGGTATATAAACAATCTCTACTGAAGTTGCGGTGACGTAATGTTATTCAAAAAATATGACACGTTGCCCAGAAGGAATTCTGGCAACATTTTGAGAAAAACAAGATGTTGTTTTCCTGCGAGGTAGAGTGACAAGTATTGGAAAGAAAACATAGATGATGTTAATATGAAGCATGAGAGGGTGAAAACTGAAAATTGAATTATTATTAAGGTGGAATGTTTAAAACAATTCTACATACATAGATGAACACATATAATTCGAATTGCTGTCAGTTCAACATATATTGGATTGTTTAGTGAATAGGAAAACAAGAAATGTCAAATAAAGCTTGTATCACGAAAGAACCAGTTACAAGGCGAGAATAGCCAACGAACAGAAAGCCAGAAACAGAAAATTTCAACGACCGCAATACCAATCCATAGAAGAAGTTCTTTCGTCAAACAGCACAAAACAGTAAAAGCTTCTACCAGTGGCGTACCCAAGGGGGGTGGGTGGGTTTACGGGTTCAAACCCCCCCCCCTGGGTAGACAAATTTAGCCTCGTAAATGAAACCAGACATGCAATCGGGCTAAACTCTGACAGAATTATTTTTGAAGGACTCCAACTTTGACCGGTGAAAAAGTATGATTAAGTATGATTACATAATTATATCTTCATATCTACACCGAAGCACTAGCAAACGTACCTAGTCAAGACTTCAAAAATATGAACCCCCCCTATCAAAATCCTGCATACGCTACTGGCTTCTACAAACATAGCTGGTGAAGGAAAGATATTAAGAAACAGCTGTAATGATTGTAAATGACAACACGCAATTTGCAGCGTAGGTAGCAAGTTTATGAACCTTTCGTTTTCGTGACTTTACGTTGTCAACCAAGGATTGGCTAAGTCTCCTTACTGGGAAATATAATTTACATCTAAAAAATAATGTTTTGATTTTAATATGTAAATTATTACTATTAGTAAGACTAATCAAATGTATAGATAATTGGGTCCAACTTTGAGCGATCATTCATTGTAACTGGTAAATAGATCTTACAATTAGACCTGCTTCAGCTTCCAGAAAAACTCATTTGTCAGTATGCTGCCATTCGTGGTCGGGATTCAATTTATGGCACGCGTGAATGAAGTGCATCGAACCAATCGTTGATTTGCATACTGAAAAAGAGTAAAGTTAATGACATAAAATTTTGTTGATATGACTCATACCTGTTTCAGTAAAAGGGAAACTTCCTGCCATTACTGGAATCGTGCCATGTCTAACGTGGTCATTCAGTTGATATCACACTAATTTGTATGTGAAAACAGTTGGGTAGCCAATTTCACCTTCTGCCATTGTGTGAGCTTCAGAATAAGACAATGAAGAATATCACTAACTTTTGATTTTCACCTTACATTACACTCTATTAAAAATGAAAAAAGACTGTAAATTTTTTTTTTGATACGTCTTATAGTTTCCGAGATATTTAATATTTTAGCCAAGCATGCCACGACGCGGAGTCATCGGCAGCTGTGACGTCACTTTACAACAGTCGCTCAGTGCGTGCTCTGCTCCCGTCCTGTGTGTATGACGTTTGCGGCGAAAATAGATAAAAATGTCGAATCCAGAAACAAGAAAATCGTGTACTGTGCCAAAGTGTTTAAATATAACTACGAGTGCACCCAAAAAATTGTCTTTTATTGTTCCTTTCGAACCTAAAAGCCGAAGTCGGCCAAGAAATCGGAGTTATTTGAATAATAGTGGGCAACCATTAACCCGTCTATTTCAAGCAAGTTATCAGATTGTCCTTTTTCAAAACCGTCATCCATATCTAATATTATACTTATGACACTATTGTAACACTGATTCACATAAAAACTTAAGTTGTAAACGTTATTGTGGTCGAACATGGGGAATATCCGATAGCAAAGCAATAAATGAGTGTACGGTGAGAACGTTTCGTTGTAAAATGACGTCACACGAGCATGGCGCGCTCGGACGGAAACTAAAATTGTCGTAACTTCAACACTACTCGCTTGATTTAAATGAAACAAAAACAGGTGTATTTCTAAACATTTAGGCTACACGGTCATAAATTTTCAAGTAATTTAACAGACCCAGTGACATTCTTCATTAGCTGTTAACCGACTCGAAGAGTCGTTTCGGATTGTCAGGACATCATCACTTCAAGTGGCTCCTTGGTCGGCAGTATTCCGTCGTGGGACACTTCCGAATTCAACAAATGACTTCTGAACAGTTTGATGAGGCGTGGAGATTTACTGAAGACGTACAATTTCTTCGAGCTGCCGTTAGGATGCATAAAGTATGGTTGACTTTCATTTATCTTCATGTAATTCCATAACCTCATAACTAGGACACAACAGTGACAACATGGTATTCTTTTGAGTGCAGCTTGCTGATTATTGTCATCGGTAATGTTTCGATCACGTTTGAATCGTAGTTATAAAACAGAGGTTGCTTCCAGTTATCGAAGATCTCCCTGGACATGATGACCTGCACGAATTTCACTGGAGTGAGTAACGTGTTATTTGATCGTTCGTATTTATAAGCACTCTGTAACCTCATTTTGTCCGGCATGAGGACACAAAATTTTTGAAACTTCGATAGGTGGGCGTTTCGCATTTATGCAAAGACATTGGACGGGTATCCACGTTTGATGTTGACTTTAGAGGCTCGGCATTGCCACATCGAAACTCCTGGCAGCGGAATGTTTCAGGTCAACAACAATCGATAGGTTTTCGTTCCACTAGCGTACAACGAGATTACTTTGGAAATATCATCTATCGCTCACTTCACTCTTCTTTTCAGGCTTTTCATTCGTCGACGATTTCTGAACTGCGATTAAAAAAAGAAAAAAAAACGTTCGGTTGATACTACTATGTAACTGACAGCCTTGCTTTGTCTAATTCTGCTGTAAGATCCGTTAAGTCCATTTCTGCCAACTTATGCGTCAGATCTAGGTGCAACGTGGTAGCAATCGCAGGCTGTTTTCTGGGAAAAAAGATCCTGTCGGTACATATGTGCCACACTACACTGACCGCACATACCTTTGCGCGCTTCGTTTCATTGGCACATCTTCTGTGTGCCACGAAGTCAGCAATTCTGGTAGATGTTTCGTGGCAAAAATTTTTGCTATTCGGCGAGTACATCAACAATTCGTGTCTTGAATTCCTAACATATTGCTCTTATGTAAAATATTTCGAGTACACAATCGCATGTTCAACCGACACGGTTTCATTGTTACAGCACTTTACTCGTCATTTGCGTGATATTGAAATGTATTCTCCCGCGTGTTTCGTGTTGCATACGCAAATTCCGAAACCATTTGCTGATGCCTTCTGCAATTATTTTACGAATACAGCAAGGACGGCGAAATATCACCAGGAATTCCCAGTTTATAACATTTACTTGGAATAACCCATTATTTTTCTCCAACCGAAATATTTGTAATTGGAAAAAAATATTAGTATAACTGTTACATCATCACGAATGCCGGCTGCCGCCATTTCTTCACTTTCAAATGATGCAGTATTTTCTTAAAGCGCACAAGGTACATTTTGCCATTTGTTTCGTTATACTTTCTGGGTTTTTCGGTGTTTATAAATGTTGTCTTTGAAGGAAACACATAATCCAAAGTTTGGACTGATAGACAAAGCGTTCTTATTATCGAGTTCATTAAAAACATCCACATGCATGTTTCCTGCACTGAAGACATAAGTTTGCAGGAATAAGCTGTAGAGGGTTTTTTTTACTGAATTGTCTATTTAAATATCGTATTTGTAGTTTTAAAGTACAATTTCTGATTTTGTTTTCTTTACTATATCCGTCGAAATTCGTCAATACTAGCACAAATCAGAAGACGTCAAGGATATTCGATCCTTAAAACATTAGGCCGCAACACCCTCCTTCCCGCATCACGAATTTGAGAAAAAAAGCCTTTAAAGTTATACTGAAACACATTGTTGAACGTATGGACCAGGGTGACGCCCATCGTATCTAGCCATAAATGATATGGTGCTCAGTAATCATGCCATATAGTAGATACTAGGGACGTAATTGTTTAACAGTTTCATAATTTCGGATTGCTGTGCTCGAAGCGAAATCCTTGCTGGTTGGTCATGTAACCCTTCGTTCCTAGAATCCAGTTTTTGTTGCCTCAGTGCCGAATTGGAAAGCAATAAGAGAAATAGAGGATGGTGGCACCCATCGTCATTAAATTACAATTAAAAGGTACTAGGAAGCTACTACATTTTAAGAAAAGGATGCCTGTGCAAATATATATAAGAGCTCATCTTTAGTGTGGTTTTCTGGTACGCTGGATAACTAGTGCAAGTCATACTATATGACTAGTCGGTATTTTTTTTCAACGCTTGGAGGCGGAAATTTTCAAAAGATACCGAATTGCTCCTGCTCCTCGGTATGTCGGGCGTTTGCCGAATAAAACCTCCTCCTCCAAGCTCACTCTCCATTACTCGTTGCTTGCACCATCCGTGTGCAATATATTTATTCACTTTTTGTATGTTTGCTTAGTCGGTATCGGTATAAGGGATAGTACTTGATTCTCACTAATTTTTTCTATCATTATTTTTAGTATACAAGTCTGTTTTCAAATAAATCCATTCGGCTTGGCTGTCTGAGCCTTGACCTTTAGTAAATCTTAGTATTCCAAACTTTGCTTTTCGAGTAGATGTTTCCTAAGTGATTTTTTGTTCTGGTCTAGGTAATTTTATTAATATATTATCCGCGTTTCTCATATTATAGTCATTTTCCCCAAATTTCTATCTAGTTTCATTTGTTTTCCTTCATCGTATTGTAAATTTTTATGTATGAATTTCAGTTTTTCCATGCAAATCAACCCATTCCGGTTGGGTTCTTGGGCTTTTTTATACACCTTGGCCGTTAGAGTCAGTCTTCGTAGGTTGTAGATAATCTGGTATGCCTTGGTGATAATTCGTGCTATGCCCATTATGTTATTTTTTGTCGCTTGAGTTCATATGCAATTCTTGAAATTATGTGTAGCTTAGTAATTTGGATTTTAGTGTGGTTAGGAAAGTACCTAAAACGATGTAGAAGGCCAACAATTGTTAAGATTTTTTTCTCACTTTATTAAGATGTGCAATCCATAAGAGTTTTTCGTCCATTGTAAGACCAGGGTATTTTGTTTGCTCAACTCTTTTTAAGATATTACAGTTAACTTTCATCGAATGTTAAATATTATTTTGTCTTGTTCGTGTTCATGGGTTATCTGCTATGAAATAACCATTGCCAATAATTGCTTAGGTCTTTGTTTGTTGTTTGTTCTATGTCAAATTCGGTCATGAGGAGCTCCAACACTAATTCGCCCTGATTGGTTGTAGTTGTTGCCGATTCCTATTTTTTGTGGCCGTTCATTCAAGTAACTACTCAATAGATCTTTCGGGGGTGATTATAATTCGATCTTAAATATAGGTATTACTTTCGCCTCTGTCAGATGCTCCGGAAATTCTCCTTTTCTGATCGTCGCATATATTAATTTAACTGTTGGTCAATCTCAAATGAAAAGAAACTTTGGGCGAGATATTTTGACTTCAAGCCTCTATGTTAGGCAATTCTGATGTAATTCTGTGTCCAATAATCGTGAAGTGGTTGTTTAATGCTTCAGAAACTTTGTCCAGATCTGTAAATTTGCCGGCCAAGTATTGTATTTCATCTACAGTATTTTTATTAATATTGTTGTTTTCTTTTTAACTTCCCAGTTTATGGGAAGTTCTTGTAATCGCCTCGAAAATCGAAATTGAAATTTTCAACATTTCTTTACGTTTTGAGGTCTATAGAGTATATATAAAGTGTTTTTAGAAAGAAGTATGTATGTGTGTGTGTGTACGTACGTACGTGCGTTCGTGGACAGTTTTTTCTACGAGCATAACTCACGTAAATAACGTCGTATCGACTTTGTTGAGGTGTCAATCGAAGCGTCTTTGCAATCTTAAAAGCTGATTAGTTTTTGAAATACTTCGGTCGGGGGGGTTTGTTGTTTTGACCCTTTGAAGGTCATTTATGTCATGCGTTATATCTCCGGAACCAATCATACGATTTGCATAGTTAAGGTGTCAATCGACGCGTATTAGCATTTGTGTAAATCTATCAAATTTTTAAAAAAATCGTTGGAACCGTTTTTTAATTTATTAAAAAAAAGTGCTAAAAACTAGGTTTTTTTTTCCATAAACAACAAGTTTTTAACCTGATTCGCAGCACCCAGTAACTAATGTATATAAAATTTATGTAGTACAAATAGTTTTTGTAAGAAAATCAACAAAATCTTTTTCATGATCACGTAAAAAATGAAATTAAAAATAAACAAGCCGCGAGGTGCGACCCATGAGGTCCAGACGGTCAACTTCCCAGTAATATCTACATAAATATTAAAAATATTGAACACAAAAAAATATCTATGAAATTAATACTAATTTAAATAATAATAATGAGAGGTGCTCATAACAGTAATTGAAATGAGTTAATATCAACCATATCATCTACTGGGGCGTCCATTGATTACGTTAGGCTTTTGTTGGTTGGGGGGTGGATTGGTTTGATTGAATATTCACGCGGATCAATCGGAGGGGGCAGGCTACAAAGCCTTTTCTACGTTACTTGTTATTTTCATATCGATACTTGAAGGACAAAAGAGCGCTAGCAAAAATTAATCCAGTTTTTGTTATTACGCCCACTGAAGAGATTTTGTCGCGTGGTGGCCATTTTGAATAGTTTTGTTTAAAATTTCCATGATCGGCACTTTCATTGAATTTGCATTTTTTTTACGATTTTATATCAATGAGACTAATGATTATTTCTTATTTTCAGTTGATCTTGAAAAACAGTGAATATTTGGTCAATAATCAGTTTAACTGCATGTAAAAAGTAAAATGTTTTACACATAATGATGGAGGAAGTAATTGAACTCTTACGAACACTAAAGCGTTGATTAGCTCAAAAGCAAATTTGATCGAAATTTTGTTGGTTTTCAAAATTTAAGCAGTTTTTTTATAAAAGCTATTCAAAATCAGCTCAAGTTATGCAAATATTATAAAACTTTGATTGACTTTATAAAAAAGTCTTTAAAACAAAATATATAAACCCTTTTAACATGTTAACTTTGAATGATTTTTTTTAAATTTGTTTATTTTTTCAGAATCTTGCAAAAAAATTTTGCTGGTTTCTCTTCAAAAGCTGATAGCAATGTATAAATTTTATAAACATTTATTATTGAGCTGTGTAAATCAGGCTAAAAATTTATTTTTTATGAATTTTTTATGCATTTTTCGGATTTTCTCTTATTAAATTAAAAAAAAGGCTGAAAAGATTTTTTTTAAAGTTAAAAACAGCACAGAAATGTAATTACACGTCGATTGACACCTTAATGATGCAAATACAGTAGAATCTCGAAAAAGTTAACTCTCGTAAAAGTTAATCGCTCGGTTAAGTTAACCGAATTTCAGCTTCCACGTGCCGCTCTGAAAAGTTAACTTTTCAGTTAACTTTTCTGAGCGTAAAAATTTTTCAAACCAACCTCTTTTTTCGGTCACTAAAGGGGCAATTTGGCTCCTATCAATACGATAGTGAAGACGACATTCCGTTGTCTAAATTGATTAAATCAAATAGTGCTTACGACGATACACTTCGAGAAGTTCAATTGTTGATGTCGAAGCTGGGTGATAATGTTGACTTCAGCATTGATGTCATTGAAAATTGGAACAAGGCTCAAATTGCGGAAGATGACGATGATTTCGAAGTTTCCGATAATGATAACGACGGGTCAATTATCGAGGAAGATATTCAACAACCAAAAGTGAGCTTTTCGAAAGCAGTTGAAAGCATCAATATCGTGATAAAATTGTTTGAAAACAATAACGATGCAAATCAGGTGGCAGACCTTGTCCATATGCTTACGAAAATGATCAAGAGCTATTACACATAAGAAAAGAAACAAACAAGTCTCGACTGCTTCTTCAAACGACTCCACAAAAATTAATTAATATATCGCACGAAAATGATCAAGAGTGACTGAGAACCATAAACCAGCCGGTACAAATTTTTTTTGTAATGATGAAAACTAAGTCATTGAAATAAATTTAGCGTGTTATTTACGAAAAATCTATACTTATTATTGTATTTTTTTTCAATTTTGAAAACCACTTAGAAAAGTTAATAATTCGAAAAAGTTAATTACCCTTGGGACATTTCGGTTAACTTTTTCGAGATTCTACTGTATCGTATTTGGTTCATGAGATATATTGAATGATAAAAATGACCTTGAAAATCAGGTTGCCTTTAAATGATTTTTTATTTTTAATTTAATTTTTTACGCAGTTATGAATAAAAATTTTGCTGGTTTTCTTACAAAAACTATTTGGAGTATACAAATTTTATATACACGAATTACTGCGATTTGCACATCAGGTTGAAAACTTATTGTTTAAAGAAAAAAACCTTATTTTTAGCACTTTTTTTTAATAAATTAAAAAACGGTTCCAACACTTTTTTTTAAAAATTTGATAGAATCACACAATTGGCCATACGCGTCGATTGACACCTTAACTTTGCAAATCGTATGTTTGCTTCCGGAGATATAACGCATGACAGAAATGACCTTCAAAGGGCCAAAACAGCAAAAACCCCCTGACCGAAGTGTCCCAAAAACTAATCAGCTCTTAAAATTGCAAAGGCGCTTCGATTGACACCTCAACAAAGTCGATACGACGTTATTTACGTGAGTTATGCTCGTAGAAAAAACTGTCCACGAACGCACGTACGTACGCACGTACACACACACACACACACATACATACTTCTTTCTAAAAACACTTTATATATACTCTATAGACCTTAAAACGTAAAGAAATGTTGAAAATTTCAATTTCGATTTTCGAGGCGATTACAAGAACTTCCCATATACTGGGAAGTTAAAAATCATTAAAAGATCATTTTTATCATTCACTATATCTCACGAACCATATATGATATTTGCATCATTGAGGTGTCATTCAACGTGTGTTAACTATTTTGTTAGGTTTTTAACTTTATAAAAAAATCCTTTCTGCTGCTTTTTTCATTTAACTTCTATTAAATGAAAAAAACGGCACATGGGAAAAATTAAAGTTTTTTTCATAAAAAATTTTTTTAACCTGATTTGCATAGCTCAGTAATAAATGTTTATATAATTTATACATTCCTAATAGTTTTCGAAGAGAAACTGGCCAAATTTTTTTGCATGATCCAAAAAACCTAAAAAACGGTTCGTGAAAAAACACAATTCAATTCCTTCAAGCATCGATATAAAAATAACAAATAACGTAAAAAGGCTTTATAGCCCGCCCCTCCGATTTATCCGCGTGAATAGTCAATCAAACCAATCCACCCCCACCCAACAAAAGCCTTACGTAATCAATGAACGCTACAGTAGATGCTATGATTGATATTAGCTCATTTCAATTACGGTTATGAGTACCTCTCATTATTATTATTTAAAGTAGTAGTATTTTCATAATTTTTTTTGTGTTTAATATTTTTAATATTCATGTAGATATTACTGGGAAGTTGACCGTGAGGACCTCAAGGGTCGCACCTCGCGGCTTGTTCTCTCAGAACATTATCTACAATATTCCGGAGTTTACGTGGCTTACTGTAAGCTTACTCATGTTTTTTGCATATTAATTCTGTTTTGCGATTTTAATTACTCTGTTGCATTCATTTTTGATGACTTGGTAGTTCTGTAGTTTCTTGGGATCTTGGATTTGGCAACGAAAACTAGACTTTTCTTTTAGCAATTGAGACGTTTGAAAGTTACATACAGCGGGGGCACTGAAGAAATATCTTATAGTAATTGTTACGAAATGGCTTAGTGATAAAATAAGTAACATGCGGTTGCATGCGATGCTCACTAGTCTGAAACAAACCAAGCGCAAATCGTTCGGAGTAGTCTCCATCGAAAAATATCATTTCAAAATTCTATCGCCAAATTTAAATCAGTGAAATCCGCTTGAACATAACGTTTTTTAGTGTGTGTCTGATCAACTTTTATACTCCAACTGACGATATTGTCATGTTGCCATGGAATGGACAGTACAAAAAAAAATGCAATACCCTGGCAATGAATAAAGTTAAATACTTTGGCCAATTTGTAAGAGCAAGCCAGGCAACGTTTTACATAATTGTTTGTGCAACAATTTAATCATTATTAACAAAATTTAAATTTCCATATGGTGAAGCTATTTCATTGCCCTCCAGTGTAGTCATTTAGTGAGTATCTGAGAAAGCTGTAGGAAAGCGTGGCGTGACGACAGGTTGAGTGGAAGTCTGTTCTGTTTACAAGCTGAGAAGCTTTTCTTAGAACGATTCCGTTTTCATTGGGGCCGAAATTAGCGGCGGTGAGAATTATATGAAAATTATTTGGCTCACCTATACTTAAACATGAGCATGGAGCGCACGTTGAGTCTGTCAGTTGCGAAAAAATTCGCGTACACGGCGTGCGGTTCATTAATTAGAAAAGTATTGCATGTTAAATATTCCAAGCAATTTTCCGAACAACGATGAGCTGTGGAAAAGCTTCATGAAAAACCAGTTAATGGTGACGAGACTTCGAAAGTGACGTCGCTGTCGCGGGCATTTGTTTTCGTTGTTGCAGTTGGTGTGGATTTGCAAACACTATAGAGAAGTGGCAAATGCAGAACAACTAATAGAGAGAGAGAGAGCGTGAGCCAGCGAAGGAGAAGGTGAGACGCATCCCTTCCACATTAGTTTTTTGGCCATGAAGCACGTGCACGAAGCCGGAGCTTGATGAAAAAATGATGTAGAAAAGTAGCAACAAAGGGTGAGTGTGCCTTTCTAGTTACGTCACGTGCTTGCCATGAATGCGGTGTAAATCGGTGCGTTTGATGTCAGCTGTCTGCCTGTGTTATGAAATGGGAGTTCGAAAGTTTGTATTCGGAAATTTCTGGACAAATTCTGTAACATGAATACGGGCTAAAATGTTATCGTTTATGATTTAACCCTAGAATACTAATCAAGAGCGGATCATGCATTTGACTCAGGGGGGTCACTGCCTCGAAAATCGCAATAAAAGAAGACAATATTGCAAAAAAAATCGTAAAAATCACTAGTTTACCTAGGCTCAGGGGGGGGTCATGACCCCCATGACCCCCCTCTCTAACCACTTTTGATACTAATGTTACTCGATTCGACTAAAAACGATCAATTTTTTTTGTCTCTAACGAATTCACCGATTGAGTTCCCCTTTTGCGCTCAAGAATGAAAAACATAAAAAATCACATACTTACTAAAAGGCTCTAATATTAAAATATATACATTTTAAAATATATTGTGTTTTATATATTCATATACAGTAAAACCTGTCAATAACGGAACCTGTTAATAGTGGAATTCGTGTCAATAGTGGAATTTTTTTATGGCCGTTGAGCTCTTCCATACAAATTGACCTGTCAATAACGGAAAATCGAAACTTCGAATAGTGGAAAAAAATTCTTGGAAACAAAAAAATTTTCGTCTTTTTTTCCATTTGAAACTATATTTTTTCCAATATCACAACTCATGATTATAAAAATCGTTTCGAAATCACTGTTTCATTTCGTCAAATGCAAAATTTATCGCTTCTGTTGCAGTAATTTGGCATCGCAAAAAAATGTATAATTTACTTTCTCACTTCGAGTCATTGTTTAGACTTCTTTATTGTTTGGACAGCATCGTGTAATCAAAACTTCTATCAAATCGAAATTCAGTTTTTTGCTAATTCGATAGCTATGAATTATGCACTGTCTTTGTGTGTGCGACCATAGATTGTTCAGTTTGTCAATTGCACTTGAGCGAAAAATACTTCGACCACACAATTAGAACTTCATTACTCTCACATTTTTCCGTCGCTATTGAAAATAAATCGTAAAAAGGGGGATAATAAACCAATCCAACGTTCACGTCTCACGTTAAAATAAAATACAATTTGATAAAAGATCATGGAGCCAAAATTTGGTACGAAGTTTTGAAAGAAAAATACAAATGTGGCAAGTCTGCTGTGTACATGGTTATTAATGACAAAAAAGAAATTATCGACGAATAATTTTCATCGCAAAATGTTGAAAATACATTTTAACTCGATAAAATAGTAGAATCCAACAATTTAGTACAGGATGATTTGATTGCAATCAAAACAAAACAGTCTTCGATTATCGATTACTTTAAATAATAATGTTTGTCATTCGCTGCTTTTTTAATTTTCAGTTTTTCCTTCATTCATTTATCAAAAAATAGTTTTATCTCAGTACATATTTCCTTTTCACGTTCATTATATCACTTGATTTGATCATTAAATGGCCATGAAAATTTATGCAATGGTTTTTTATTCAATTTTACTCTCAATAATGGAAAATCATTTTGGTTCGAATCAAATACCTGTCAATAATGGAACCTGTTAATAGTGGAAAAAAATAATTCCCCACGGGATTCCGTTATTGACAGGTTTTACTGTATAACTAAAAATTACATATTATTACTTCAAAAAATTATAAATTTAGTAGTGCGTTTGCGAAGAGAAATAACGAAAAGTTAAATATTCATCCAAGATCGCGACTTTTGTGAAAGAGCTAGCTTTAGGTTTATATTTCCGAAAAGCCGTAAAACATAATGGATTCAACTGGAAAATTTAAATTAAAAACATATAATCTTAAAGCAAATATCAACTGCCCGAACAAAATTAAAAAAATGTGGTCTAAGTGCGACCCTTGAGGCCCACACGACTAACTTCCCAGTGGGATGAATAAAATGCTATAATTTGCTTTTATTATTAATGACTATTATTAATAATTACTATTATTAAACATTATTATTTTAAATTAATATAATTACTTTTATTATTTTTATCAATTTTTTATCCAACCATAAAAGATTTGGTAGAGGAAGACGTCTCCACCACCTGGTCATCCTCTACCAAAGCCTCGGCAAACTCGTCCTCTTCGTCCTCGTCATCCTTTTTGTCCTCCACTTCGTCCTCAACCTCGTTCTTCATTTCGGCTTCGGAATCCACAACTATTATTGAGGGTATTTAATTATTGTTTAAAATAATCATTCGTTATTAAGAATGTTTGACCGTTACTGAATAATTATAATTGACTTTATATATACAATATCAGATTATAACTAATATTATTTGATTGTTATTAAAAATATTAAATTATTTATAACAATATCCAAATATCCAAATATCACCCAAACCTGATAATATAAGTTTGGAATTTTATAAATTAATCTTTTTTTTTAAATAACATTTTTTACAAATTCGATCACAATTTTGCTAAAACGCACAATAATAACAACATTACTAGGAATGTATTTGGTATCTGCACGAATTAATAGTGCGTATCAACAGTTTCAAACTCAGCAATTTTTAGTCGTTTTTTCAGTTTTTTCATCCTAAATAAAAAACGGCTTAACCGATTTTGCTGAAAAGTCATTCAGTTCTAAGTTACGTGATTACGCGTCAAATGAAACCGGTCCCACGTCAATCCAATATTTGGTTCTTGAGATAATTGAGACGAAAAATTATTCCGAACGCACATACGCCCATTCGCACATACGCACATAGACACATACGTACATACACACTCACAGACATCTCTCTAAAAACGATGGATTTGGATTCTAGAGACCTTAAAACGTGGAGATATGTCAAAATTTGGGATTCGCAAAATCGACCCCATTACAATAACTTCCCATAGGGAACTGGGAAGTTAAAAATTGTATTTAATGTCGTCTACATAAATTTGAGTTTTCACTAAGATCGTTGGATATATGTGCGAAATGATGTGAATATTTCTTATTGATATATTTGATATATTTTTTAAATCTACTCAAATTTTGAAAAACTTGCCCGCAACTCCTTTCAGAACATCTAAATACAGAGTTTGTAGTCAGATAGTGTTTTGTTTTAAGTGAAGTACCAGTAAGTTAAGTGATGAGCATTTTTCATTGCATATAAAGCACAACAATATTTAAAAGTAGTTGCTTTTTTTGCAATAAAATATAATTGGAAGCAATTATTCTATGAAGCTATTTTCTAGACCTAGGGATATAAAATTTTTGGTACATTACCTTATTAGTTTTGCTGCAAAAACACTAGCCCAATCACTTGCAAAATCGCAACTTAACGCGCGCTAACTAATAATGAGAAAACACAAATTTTGCTATACTCAGGAGACTTATCCCTTATGATGCTGGCATTCGTCGTCACAATCACAGTATAGGTAAGACCAGTATGTAATGTTTTATATAAAGGCACACTATCAAGTACGGCCCGCGGTTCTACGGGACAAAGTCATATGTTTTCCTTCAGTTATCATACGTTTGTTTTCATTTTCATTTATATGTTTGCTGCCATTTATGACAAAATGGCAGCTATCTACTGGTCGGGGCACTGCCAGAACTCGTATATGCACTTTTCATGCTAGGCGTGAAAAACGCCGTTAGAAACTTCGGTTCATTGAATTACAATGGTGAAACGTCTTCGCTGACACAAATTTCATTTGCTTTTGACAAATTGATTTAGAGAAAAAGCCAAAATGGCTGAAAAAATGTCTGATGTGTTGAAGTGAAAAATGAAGTCCGCGAAAGTGCTTTAGTCTCTGCAAATATGGCAGTGCTTGGCATTCGTCAATTTTTGCAAGCACATGGCGCCATTTCTTGGAAGGAAATTTCGTGTTTGAAGACTTCGATTGCATACTGGGTCTTACATACACTGTGGTCACAATGTTCCGTACATTAGATCAATGTACGAATACATTGAGGCAATGTATGAATTAAAATTGTCGCTCTTATTTGACGAACATATAACGGAACAGTTACCATCTGGTTACTGTTATATTATCGGATTATCAGATAGTTAAAAATATGTAGAATGAAGACACACATTCAGTCATCTTACGAATTTCAATCAGATATTTTGTTTGGCGAAAAATGGATAAAAAAACAGCATAAAATATTTACGACTAAATATCATATTGCACAGAATTTTTTTCAATTGTTCCTTATTTTTACCGGACTTCCATATGTGTCATATTATCTAGATTACACTCTACATTATATAGATAAACGTTTACATTAAGTCGATGTATAAATGCATTGATTCGCTTTCATCACTAAATAATGAATGCGTTCGTTAAGGGGGATAGCCACTGTGACGGCTGAAAAATTAGTGATTTTTAAATATTTTTTTGACCGAGTAAGTAGAGGAATTTTTGGATGTTTTTTTTTTATTTTATTAAGTACACATCTAATAATTTTTCCACAAATTTGTATTAAAAAGTATTAAATAGTTTTACCAATATAAACGATACCGTAGCGCCTGAAAAAATTCCCCCTCCATGGTCGCATCGATTTTTCGAAAGCCGGTACTCTAAAAACACAAAAAAAGTTAAAAATTTGTAATTTGTATAAATGTAGCTATCGTTGTACGTAGCCGTTATTTTTGATTTTGATTTTTCACAAAATGGTGACCGATTGACAATATTTTAATTGTTTTGACTGTTTTTTTTTTGGTTTTCAAATAGTTTAAAAAATAGTAAAAAACGAAAATTTCAAATCGGCTACGCTTAACCTTAACCACTACTAAGACGAACAAAACAAAAACAAAAAATTAGACATCGCTTAATAATTGTTCGAGTTATTGATGCGACCAGTTCAAAAAAAGTCGTTACGAGAAAAATGCGTTTAAAGATTTTAGTCCATTTCTCTCGTAATGAAATCATGTATAAAAAAAATTAAAACTTTCATACCTATATTAAACTATCGAGACCTGGACCATATGACGGTTCTTCCTCTTCATCTCCAGGGGTCTTGTTGACTTTCTTAATTTTTTTATTAACTTTTTCGATGCGATACTGAGCAGCTGATCGGCCTACCTGCTCTCACTACAATCATTGTAACTTAGTCAATTTTTGAAATTTTGACTTGCAATTTTGTACACATATTTTTGATCATATAAACTGTGATTTAAAACAATTTTTTTTTGACCCATCACAGTGGCTATCCCCCTTAATATAATGTACACTCTGTCTTTGTGCCATCAATCAATGTAAACATAATTACAATAAACACTACATTCTTGCAATGAATTTGTTCTGCTACATTTTTTAAAATAACGAACTAGTACTTCTAATACTAGTATTTTTATAATAACGAACTAGTACTTCGATATAATAAACAAGTTTATAACATCAATAAATAATTCATCAAATAAATGTAATTCTAACGTTGTGTCAAACTCAACATGTTGATCGTTACAATGTATTGTGTTTTTTCAGCCAAAATTTGTGCGTATATTCAATCAAAAAATGATTGTTTCAATGGAATTCTGTTTAACAAACAGTGTTAATTGATATTATGTACACAATTTTTTCAGTGTAGCTACCTCGATATAATGTACGAGCTCATGTTGGATGAACATTTTTCAATAGCGTATACGAGGACATAAACCTATCTATCGTATTGCACATATGCTGCTCAGATGGACGATTATGAACATCTTAAATTAGACGAAGTGCTCTATAAGTTTTGCGCACAAATCGCGAATGTCGAAAATAAATTTCCACTATTTTGAGTAGTTGTTCGGGTGTAAGTGTTTGCAGGGTAATCAAAGTAAATCAAACATAATTTCAAAATGACAGTGAAATTTAAGAGCTACAATGACAGGTATCCCTGCCGAAAATTCTTTACCTCCAGACAACATCCTATATATACGAACGCGATGTTATCTCATCTCATCTTAACCCTTATGTACACATCCAACTTTTATCTCGTTGTTACACACCCAGGGTACCTGGGTGCCCACGTTAAAAAATATACAATTAGGCGTTGTCCAATCGTCCTTTTGAGGAGGATAGACATTCAAGATCTGAAGAAAAAATATTACTACGTATTGAGCACAAATTGCATTAGCATTCACTGCATATCCCTTGTAGTTTACACAGGTAAAAGCAAGCAAGTTTATTACTGTCGACCCACGACATAAGGATTTACCAAACTATAAAGGAAATAATAAATCTTTTGTACAATTCCCATCGTTACCTGGTGTTTATTAGAAGTTAAGAAATGCGTGTAGTTAGGAAAACCTATGTTTCACCGAATTCATGTATGTACATAATAGAAATTAGTATTTAAGCTTGTACGCATTTAGTTTTAGCTCAGACGTTAGTTGTTCAACTCAGACTAAATTTTTAGAAAAGGTGACTGGCGCAGCAGTGTTTTGGTAACTAGTGTATATGAGAGCGTTATCGGGTTACAGACAGCTCCTTCTACTTCTTCTGAAAAGCAAATTCAACCTCGAGATAGTACTGGTCGGAAAAAGTTACGGGTTCTTGCCATATTTGTTACAAAGAAACGATCAATAGAACAGGAAGACACGAAAATGCTGTTCAGTTTGTGAAAAGCCTGTCTGCGATGAACACTGTGTATCGACAATTAAATGTATTCATTGTAATGAATAAATATAAATGTATACATAAATTATTATAATCGGTTTATGTATTTCCTCCTGCTCCTTATCGGGTACCCGGGTGTGCCCGCGAGCCGCATGTACTTTAAACCCATTTAGTTTAGACTCAAGAAGTTTGAAAAAATAAACCAGTGTATTTTATGCTCTTATAAGAGTCAAATAATGAGGATTAGAAGATTCAGGTCGAAATTAAAATTTTTGCTCGAATTATCAACAAAAATATGACAAAGTGGGTACCCGGCAGTGGCGAGGGGTGAAAAATTACTGTGGGTAAGCCGCTTACTATTTGAGAGACATGGACCCTTAACAGACAAAGCAGTATATTATGAGCATATAGAGAAGTACTACCTACTTTTTATTTTTATTAAAAGATTCTTTTCTCGTTCTGTAGCTTACTAGTAGAGCTAACGTGAATTTCCTGCTACAACAATCAAGGTATAGACACATAGACTATTGCAACAGTATGTATTTCTAATTGGGAGTTTTCGATGATTTTCTAGCATCAATTTTCACAGCTGATTCGTAAGCCGGGAACGCTACCGGCTTTTTGATTTGTTTCCAGGAAAACCTAGCTGCCATTCCAACAAACGGAAGTTGAATGCCCACGGCATCTTAAATTATTGATGAATTCGAGACTCGGAAAGCTTTGCTGCAACTCTTACAGATATTGATCGCGTTGCTGGATATTATGGAACTATGAGGATGTGTAGAATGAAGAGAATGGAGTATGATGGAATAAATACTGAGATCAAGTGGAACGATTGTGCATGTTTACATTGATGCATGCAAAACATAAAACTGAAGTGTTAGACATTTTTGGAACATATTTGGAAAGGGAAGCCGATGGGAATCGGCTTATATGAACGCCTCGCCACTGGTACCCGGGTGTGTACATAAGGGTTAAAACGAATTGCTATCACTAAGGAATCAATTGGTTGGCGAAGAGCATAAAGTGCTCACAACAAAACAGAATTCAATTGAAGGACATTTTTTATTAGAAGAATTGAAGGATGGTGTCTTGCTGAATAAATAGAAGAAACAACTATTCAAGCGCGACCCGGATTAGCGCACTGAAGATTTCGTGCTGTGGAAAACCTGAAAAAGTATTTTGTAACAAATTTTTATTTTGATCGGAAATAATCACATTTTCGTGATCAAAATGCTTTTGATTAATTTTATTACGAAATAGGACTAGCCCCACATGGGCAAAATGAAAGGCTTACTTCACTCATGCTTAACATAGGGTTTTCCGGGAATTTTTTTTGTATGATGAAAAACCTTACCGTGGTGTAAAAATCAGTTTTGCGAGAAACTGGTGAGATGCGATACGATCGCGTTTAGGCTTTAGGTTTTGTATTTCAAACGTCGAAGAGTACAGATTTTGTTTTTAGGATTATTAATCGACTATATACATATTACCTAATAAGATGGATTTTTTTTTAAGTTGAATATTGGGTGTACGTTAAGTTCGAAGGCAATCTATGTTTACGGATCGAGTGCGGTCGAATTAGATAGTGGACCGTGGCACACTATAGCTGCTTCTTCAATTCAGTCGATTCCAATTGGAGGAATTGCCCCATTGAAACAACATAACGAGAATATGATGAATCGATTCAATTTCAAGGGATGTTGGGAGTAGCAGGAATTTTTCGAGTGGCTTTATTGTCTATGATAATGATGTATGTATGTATGTGAAATTTGTATGAGCGCCTCCGTCGAGTTCGTAATTTCGCAATATGGATACAATTTTACGTGCACTGATCTGAAACATTAAACTGAATAACGTTTATTTGATAAAGAAACAACAATTTTTTTTTGATTTGTTGAATTTTTACGGCTTCATAAATGTTATATTGCAATGACTCTCAACTTTGCTCGTTACTTGACCCACCCAATAATTAAAACTTTGTTTTAAAGCTTACCTAGAATTTAAAAGCTATTGGAAAAACTATTGATTCCAGAAAAACTTTCGTCTTGAATAGTACCAAAATATTCTGAATGGATTAAACTAGAACCAAGCAAACAAATACTGTGAAATAAAAAAAACTTCAACGGATGTGAAACTTGGTTTTGTGTATAAATATCGGTTTCCTCCGCAATGTGTCACCGTGTTTCGAGTGGAAGTTCCGGGTGTAGTCCATTCTTTCGTTTCTCAGACTTTTATTTATTTTGACATTGCCGTTTTTATTTTATTGAAAAAATTGTTTGAAATTTGAAAAAAAAATTTTTAAATCAAATTTGTTTTTATGGTAAAATATTTTGAAGATGAAGATATCTTATTAAACAAAAAAAAAAAACAAATTTCATAGCATAGTCATACAAAAACAATACACAATTCAATATCCCCCTGCCTTAATCGTCCAAAAGCCTAACGTAATCAATGGACGCTCCCTAAGATGATACGATTAATATTAACTCATTACAATCACTGCGATGAGTACCTCTCATTATTATTATTTAAAGTAGCATTATATTCATTATTATTATTGTGTTTAGTATTTTAACTATTTAGGTAGATATTACTGACCGTGTGCACCTCAAGGGTTGCACCACGTGGTTTGTTTTTGTTACTTTGGATATAATTTTTGCCTGTGGGAAAAGTAGCCCAGTCAGTTTAGGCATTTTAAACTCCAATCTGCGTAAAAATTCCTAGTGAGCTGAATTTTTGTATACACCTTTATTACGGCGTTGTAATGAAGATGTGAAAAATCGACATTGATATCGTACCGGCTAAAAAAGTTATAAAGGTCAAAAGGACACGAAAATCAGATTTTCGCTAATATCTCGCGACCTATTGCTCGGAGAGCAATAGAGGTCATAATAAAAATTGTTGGTCGTGAAATTATCTACAAAAAATGCCTCCTGCATTTTTCTGTCAAATTAACCGTTTTGGGAGTAGAGCGCTGAGAAAGCGACTAGAATGCACTCACATACAGTATTGTATACCGTACACCGAGGTGTAAACTCTATTGCTTTTTATTCATGTTTGTAAGTGTCTTCAAAACTTCTAGCTAATCCTTGGGCGTTTTGTGAAAAATATACTTATATAATAGAGGTTTGCGAACTTAAAATAAAATAAACTTTATATTATACAAACGACGGCCACTGGCAGATGTTTCGTATTTTATTGTTCCGAGACCCGCTCCTTTATACCTGCTACTGCCTGTTGGAATGTGTTTAGCTAAGTTGAAAATTATTTCTTGAGTGGTAAAGACGTTATTTTAGTAGTTTCATGCTCTTGAACAGTTTTCATAATGAGTGATACATGTTTTATATGCAATGAATTGTTATCGAATGGTGATGTAGTAGAAGTTAGGCGTGGTCTACAAACATTAAAAAATGCTATTATTGCTAGAAGTGATGGTAATATTGCGTATTTAAATACTGTGACTTTTGTGAATGTTCATAGTGATTGCCGTAAAAATTATACGAACAATTTGAGTATTGCGGCTTTTAAACGATGCCAAGAAGAACCAAGTACATCAATTTCTCCGCGTAAGAAAAGAATCACCTCTTTTGATTTCAAAAAATTATGTTTGTTTTGTGGAGAAGAAGCGAGTGAAGCAATTGAGAGAAAAAGAGAAAGACGCGTTATTAGAGAAGTGAGTACTCTTACATTTAAAGACACAGTATTAAAAGCTGCAGAGGCGCGCGGTGATAAATGTGGAAGAAGTGTAAAGGAGCGTGTGAATTTTGAGTATGACTTAGTATCTGTCGAAGCTAAGTATCATGATAAATGTTTCTCCAATTTTTTGTGGACATTGCCGTGGCCAGTCATGCTTGAACGCAAAGTCAACCAATGATGAATACGATGAAGATGGCGATTTAAATATAGAAATAAGTCCACTCGACGATTCGTCAGCAATTTTTAATGATATAGAAACTGAAGATACCGACAATGAATGACAAAAAAAATTATATACTAAAGTTTAATTTTTCTGTATTTTTCAGTATTCAAATAAAAAATCATTCATTCTTAAATTAAAAAAACTCTTATTACATATCATGGATTCAGGGGACACCATGTAAAAAAACGCGCCTTGCATTTTACCTCGAAGGTGGTGAGGAAACGAGTGCATTGTCTTAATATAGTCGTTTTCTCAGCCCTCTACTCCGAAAATGGTTAATTTAACAGAAAAATGCAAGAGTCATTTTTTGTAGAAAATTGCACGACCAACAATTTTTATAATGACCTCTATTGATCTCCGAGCAATAGGTCGCGAGATATTTGCGAAAAACTGATTTTCGTGACCTTTATAACTTTTTTAGCCGGCACGATATCAATGTCGATTTTTCATATCTTCATAACAACGCCGTAATAAAGGTGTATACAAAAATTCAGTTCACTAGGAATTTTTCCGCAAATAAAACCTTAAATGACTGGACTAAAGGCCTAATTTCATAGTAAGAAAATAAAAGATTTTTAATGGTTCAAACAAGCGTTCACGACTTGCATGCGTCTGGAATTAAATAAATTCAATTCCGAAAAATGCACGATCTGAACAACGTAAAGTTATTGTTTCAAAACTAGAAGCGAGAATTTGCCATCATCATCGCTAAGAAGGGATCACCGCCGAATACCAGCCAGGATTTAAGGATCTTTAATGCGTGTGTCCAAGCACCCCCATTGACTCTCACAGTTCAAGTATTATTGTTTGTGCGTTCATGTTTATTCCAAGAAGGAAGCATTTCTATAGCAGAAGTCGTTGTGTAGCATCCAGATGTTTTTCCTCTTTTAAAATAGCCAAAAGCTTTCGTATTTAAGCGAAACGTGAGAATAAGCTAGATTGTCCTGCATACTTCCAGATACGTATTTATGTGTTCGTAATGTGATTCTCTGAACCGGCCACTAGGAAACAATAATAATTGTGTGGAGGAAACTCTCACCGTTGGAAAGTTTATGTTCTCTCTCCACTTTCCTTCGTTCGAATTTTTCTCATCTCATTAATGTGAGAAAAGAAATGGAGCTTATGTTTGTGGACCCCATGTGGAAGCTAAGTGAAAATACGCTCCCATTGTAGATTGAGTGAAAGCATGAATTTTCCTTCAGGGAACATTCGCTCCTAACACATTCGCAGGGTGTAGTTTAAAATTTATATTTTCACTAAGTACCCGCGGAAAACAATGTTAGTTATTTTTCATTTGATATAGTGAGTTGTTAAGTTTTCAGTTATTGAGTTTATACGAAAAAGTATTCTGTGACTGTGCTACGCGCAGGGAAAACTTGTGTCCGATTTACCGATACGCTTTTGTGGAAAATTTGCCTTTGACATTTGTTCGGGAGATACCTAGCTGGCGCAGTTTTATGTGTGTGTGCCTGTTTTAAGGTGTGCGTGTGTACACTTTGCTTACTTGCTACCGTTCGCTCGGAATCAACCCCATGGTTGATTTTTAGTATGTTTCATCGTGTTTCCGTTTTTCTGTTGTGATCGTTGAAATGAGAAAAGCAAAGTGGAAACGAAAGTTACAATTGATTCCATTGAAAAAAGAAAAATAAAAGCAATTTTCTTATATCCATGAGGCATAATTAGGACTGCTAGCGTTTTGTGTGGAATGTGTATCAGAAAACTACATGGTTGAAGTGCATTTTAGAGTACGCGTGGAGTCGTCCTCTGTTTTTCTTAAAGAATTCAAAATCGGCCTTATTTAATTGCTTGCAGGGTGAATAGTGCGTGCTTAAAGATGAATGTTAGAAGTCTTCTTAGCGAAATTAAATTTAGTTGCCTATTGTATATTGTGGACCTCAAGTGCTTTGTACAAAGATTTATCCGTGATAATTTCGTACTCATGTTTGCAAGGAATCGGAATTTGGGCTGCAGTAAAGGTTGACCTAGTATTGAAAGTCATGTGCCTCTCGAACTGCGCTATAGATGGTTCCGAAATTTTATAGAGGCAGCTGTAAACAAGGGTGGTAAGTTTTCGCAGTTAAGCCTAGACCTATGTATTATACAGCAGTAAAAAGCGTGTGGATTTAGAAGAAGACTGTAAGTAGCGATTCTGATTGCCTTATGTCGTTGTGTACTCCCAATTCTCTGGCACACACAGTCCCTAGGCAACCGTTGCTTTTATAAGCAATGCTAATTAAATTTGCAGAATGATGGCTTCTGCTGGAGAGCGAAGAAATTTTCGCCTGAATGCCCGCCTTTTTCCATATTTGCGCTCAAATAACGCGTGTTTTTTACTTGTCATAAAAGTCTTCTATTTTATGTATATTCTCTGTCATTGAAAGTGCAGAAAGACCCAGACCAGAAGTAAGAACGGGGCATCCGACGTAGCCAGAAGCTGTGCCGGGATATATGCCCCATTGCTCAAATTGCACCAGTTCAGTGGCGTAGATCTGTACAAAACGTCACAATTGACCTCGTGTCAGGATGCTCCTAGTCACCAGCTTATGTGTTAGTCCACCACCAAGACTGCTAACGACCCCAAACAAAACTGGCAGAACATATGCGCGTTTTCACAGTGTTGGTGCCGTACACGTGTGCTATGTATCTTGACTTCAAGCTTTCAGTTTACAGATTCCTTTCATATGCTTTCGTATGTCCACTTCTTACCTAGGGCTAGGGGTGATATAGGATAATAAAGGCTGAATAGGATGGAGTCGAGTGAAGCACGTTGTTTTGCAGAGGATGATACAGGTCGAATTATGTAGATGTTTTGGATATTTAAATTTACATACCTGTTACCGAATGATTAGCTATCATGTTTCATTTATTAACTTCCCAGTATATGGGAAGTTCTTGTAATCGCCTCGAAAATCGAAATTGAAATTTTCAACATTTCTTTACGTTTTGAGGTCTATAGAGTATATATAAAGTGTTTTTAGAAAGGGAGATGTATGTGTGTGTGTGTGTACGTACGTACGTATGTACGTTCGTGGACACTTTTTTCTACGACGATAACTCACGTAAACACAGTCGTATCGACTTCGTTAAGGTGTCAATCGAAGCGTCTTTGCGATCTCAAGAGCTGATTAATTTTTGGGAAACTTCGGTCGGGGGGGTTTGCTGTTTTGCCCGTTTGAAGGTCATTTCTGTCATGTACTATATCTCGCGAACCTAACATACGATTTTCTTAAATAAGGTGTCAATCGACGCGTATTTACATTTATGTGATTCTATCAAGTTTTTAAAAAATTTCTTGGAGCCGTTTTTTAATTTTTAAAAAAAAAGTGCAAAAAATAACGTTTTTTTTTAAAACAATAAATTTTTAACATTATTTCCAAGTCGCAGTAACCAATGTTTATAAAATTTATATACTCCAAACAGTTTTATTGAAAATGACATCAAAGTTTTTTACTAATGACTACAAAAAAAATCAAATAAAAAATAAAAAATCATTAACAGTCATCATGTTCTTCAAGGCCATTTCTGTCATGCTTTATATCTGACGAACCAAACATACGATTTGCATTGTTAAGGTGCCAATCGACGCGTATTAATATTTGCGTGAATCTATCAAATTTTTATAAAAACTGTTGGAGCCGTTTTTTAATTTAAGAGAATAAAGTGCAAAAAATTAGATTTTTTTTCATAAACAATAAATTTATAACCTGATTTGCGAAATATAGTAATCAGTGTTTATAAAATTTATATACTCCAAAAAATATTTGTAGAAACAATTTCAAAACTTTTTCTCATGATTACGAAAAAAATTAAATTACAAATAAAAAATAATTAAAAGTCATCATGATTTCCAAGGTCATTTTTATCATTCACTATATCTCACGAACCAGATATAATATTTGCATCATGAAGGTGTCAATAGACGTTTATTAACATTGCTGCAATTTTTTTAACATTACATAAAAATTGTTTCAGCAGCTTTTTAATTTAATAAAAGAAATGCAAAAAATTAGGCTTTTAGGGTTTTAAGGTTTTTTCATAAAAAATAATTTTTTAACTTGATTTGCACAGCACAGTAATAAATTTTTATAAAATTTATACATTCTTATCAGTTTTTGAAGAGAAACCAGCAAAACCATAATCCATGATTATAAAAAAAAACTAAATAAAAAATAAAAAATCGTTCAAAGTTATTATGTATAGTGGGTTCATACGAATGACATTAATTTATATCTTTTATTCTAAGGAAATTGTTGTAAATTCAATCGAAGTTTTATAATATTTGCATAATTTGAGCAGATTTTTAATAGTTTTTACAGTGTTTTAGTGTTAATAAAAAAACTGCTTAAATGATAGAAGTCCAAAAAAAACCTTCCGTAGATGATATGATTAATATCAACTCATTCCTGTTGCTGCTATGAATACATCTCATTAGTATTATTTAAAGTAGTAATATTTTTAAAATTATATTTTGTTTAATATTTTTAATGTTTATCTAGATATTACTGGGAAGTTGACCGTGTGGACCTCAAGGGTCGCACTTCGCGGCTTGTAATCGCCTCGAAAATCGAAATTGAAATTTTCAACATTTCTTTACGTTTTGAGGTCTATAGAGTATATATAAAGTGTTTTTAGAAAGGGAGATGTATGTGTGTGTGTGTACGTACGTACGTACGTACGTTCGTGGACACTTTTTTCTACGAGCATAACTCACGTAAATAAAGTCCGATCGACTTGATTGAGGTGTCAATCGAAGCGTCTTTGCAATTTTAAGAGCTGATTAGTTTTTGGGATACTTCGTTCGGGGGGGTTTGCTGTTTTGACCCTTTGAAGGTCATTTCTGTCTTGCATTATATCTCGCGAACTTAACATACGATTTGCATGATAGAGGTGTCAATCGACGCATATCAGCATTCGCGTCAATCTATCAAATTTTTAAAAAAATCGTTGGAGCCGTTTTTTAATTTAAGAAAAAAAAGTCCAAAAAATTAGGTTTTTTCATAAACAATAAATTTTTAAGCTGATTTGTAAAAAATAGTAATCAATCTTTATAAAATTCTTTTTCTGCAAACAATGTATGTAAAAAGATCATCAAAACTTTTTCTCATGATTACGTGAAAAATTAAATTAAAAATAAAAAATCATTAAAACTCATCAAGATTTTCAAGGTCATTTTTATCATTCACTATATCTCACGAACCAGATATAATATTTGGATCATTAAGGTGTCAGTTGAAGTGTATTAACATCTTTGTGAAGTTTTTTACAATATAAAAATTCTTTTCAGCCGTTTTTTTAATTTAATAGAAGAAAATGCGAAAAATTATAGTTTTTTCATAAAAAATATTTTTTAACTTGATTTGCACCGCACAGTGATACCAGTTTATAAAATTTAAACATTCTCATTACTTTTTGAAGAGAAACCAGCAAAACTTTCTTCCATGACTATGAAAAAAACTAAATTAAAAATAAAAAATCATTCAAAGTTACCATGTAAAGAGGGTTTATACGAATCCTATTACTTTATATCTTTTATTCTAAAAAAACTGTTGTAAATTCAATCAAAGTTTTAAAATATTTGCATAATTGAGTAGATTTTTAATAGTTTTTATAGTCTTTTAATTAAAAAAAACTGCTTAAATTTTGAAAACCAACAAAAAATTTCAAGACCAAAAATGCTCCCACCGATTGATCCGCGTGAATATTCAATCTGTCCGCATCGACCAAAAACCTTACGTAATCAATGGACCCTTCCGTAGACGATATGATTCATATTAACTCATTCCTGTTACTGCTATGAATACCTCTCATTGTTGTAATGTTGTTAATGTTTATGTAGATATTACTGGGAAGTTGACCGTGTGGACCTCGAGGGTGGCACCTCGCGGCTTGTCTTCGAATTGTGATTGAAACTTTCACAGCGATCTCTACTCCAAGATAAAAACTCTTAAAAATGAAAGGAATGTTTTCTGAAAAATCAAAATCTATAGTAAAGCTGCGCGTTGCAGGAATTTTTCGCGATTTTCTTCCTGTTTCAAAAAAAGAACTGTTGCGAGGTTTTATTAATTTTTGGCGTTTTTAGTTTAGTTGAAGAAGGCAATTGTACAAAAAAACAATGCAATTGTCCAGTTGTTTAATTTGAAGGCTTGCAACGCTGTTTAAATTCTTGATCATTTTTGCACACAATCAGAAAGTCTAAAGAGACTAGTAAATATTCACAATACTTGGTTGATTATGCAGAAAATACACCTAAAAGTTGTTAAATATCCTTATTCAAGCTGATTTCATTAGGTATGGTCCGAATTGGTACATGTTCGAAATGAAAATGCATATATAAATGGAAGTGAGAATAAAATAAAACAAATATGTCAAGTTTATGCTTAATAAAACTTAACTAATAGAGTAAATTACTACCAGTGGCGGCTCGTGGGAGTTAAGTATGGTGGGGCTACTGGTACGAATTTTTCTATCACCAATATAAGTTATTATGTGAGTTTCCACTCCACCCAAGAGGTACCACATGTGGAGCGTTAAGCGATTTTGAGTGATCAGTTTCCCCAAAAGTAGATTCGCTGGCAATCAAAGGGGAATATTATCGTGTTTTGAATAACATTTAAAGCTTTAATAAAAGTTCAGTGCACTCTGAATAAAAAAAATTGTTTAAAAACATTTGAATTCTAGCAACGAAACAAATTTTAGGCCTGTCGCACTGTTCAAAATAAATAATTTCTCTACTAAAATAAATGCAACAAAAACAACAATAACAATCGAAAAAAACTAGTAATAAATAAATTCAACTAAATCAACAATAACAAGAGCAAAAACCATCAATAAATAAATTCAGCAAAAACAGTTTAACATTGTATATAGTTCTTCAATCAACATCAACATCAAAAGCAATTTCTTTTATCTAGACATTTTATTTGTATAAATATTCAGCACGTCGATTTTTTTGTTGAGCAAACAAGTCAATCACCCTTTCATTCATTTTGGGTATTTCTTTAATGAATTTATTACAAACAGAGAGTACTGCAAGCGAAGACGAACAAAGGTTATTATCTTCAAAAAAACTGTAAAGCTGAACAATGGAAGACATATTTTGAAACATTTCGTTCGAATAGCGTAATATTAATATTAATTATATTTTCTGCCGAATTCATATTTTGAAAATACCGAAAAAAATTTAGTGAAAATGAAATTTAAACTTCTAGCAAGTTTTAACACATGCAAGGAAAATCTTATTAATTATTTATTTAATCAAAATCATAAATACCATAACCTGAAGAACCCTTTTCTGAAACAAACTTCAAGCACTACAAAACTTTAAGAAAATACTAAACACTACAAAGGAACACTAAGTACTAATACCATGCACTACACTGATGAGACTACTGTTGCATGAACAGTCATCACCTTCACCCCCTTCGGCTCGTCGTAAAAAAATGTTGCTCATGCCTGCTCGAAAATATTATCCAGACTATGCCAAGACTTAACGTTGTCGAAGCACTGAACGGGCTGCATATGATTAGCCCGTCCGCGATGTATACACATGTTATTTCAAACACGCACACTCCCGCCGCTTCACCATAGAATTCACGCAGCCATTCAAATCGAAATTCTCTCAATCGGGGCTTATTTCATGTAGCCCTTCCTCATAGTAAAGGTGAAAAATTGTCAAAGAGAAAATAAGTTTGAGTTTTACTCTTAGCTTTTACTCGCTGCAGGCACAACGAAGCGAGTCGAAGAGAAAAAAAAATTGTTCTACAGTGCGTGACAAGAAGATTATGTGAAAGTAAACTACAGCATGGGCGAAAAAAATGCTACTTTATATTTTGAAATGAAATTATGAAAACTATATTGAAATCTTTAATGATATTTTATTACATTTGCACTAATATAAGCTCATCAATAAGTGGTGGGGCTGAACCCCACTAGCCCCAAAAGTAGAGCCGCCGATTACTACTATAAACATGTGCAGTAAATCGAAGTCATATTTTTTTTGGAGGTGCATGCAGTGGATAAAAAAGTTAAGGCACGAAGTACCCAACGAGAAAAGTCATAAGTTTTAGTGGTATTTTTTTATTGAGAATGGTCTTCTTTTACAGTATATCAGAAGTTGGGAAGATATATTTCAGTATCATACCAAAAAAAAAATCAAAAACACAATAATTTTTCAACATAAAAAATGCTTGTTTACCATCGATAAACGACCCAAAAAAGTAAAGGCAACATATAGTTTTATCTGAAATTATTTGATTTGTTTTAGATTTATTTCCTTATAGTTTTAAAAACTTACTTACCATTAATATTTTGTGTACTTTTCTCGTATTCTTATGACTTCCTGGAGGCGTTTCGTCATCGATTTGACCAACGTTTTGCAAACGGCTGGTGAAATATTTTCCCATTCTTCAATAATGGCTGTTTTAGTTAGTTTGTATTGTTTACTTTACAAATCACAACTTTATTTTTTAGGTGGTACCATAGATGCTCTATGGAGTTTAAATCTGGGCACTGGGCAGGTGTTTTAATCACTTTAGGGCAGTTATAAAAAGTCCACAGTCGGCATTGCTCCGAGGTATGTTTGGGATCGTTATCCTGGTACAGACTAAAAGAGTTTAAAATCCCCATCTTTTCAGCACTTTGTCTGATATTCCCTTTGAGAATATTCAGATAGTAATGTTGATTCATTCTGCCATTTATAATTTCTAAGTTTCCAGGTCCAGAAGTCCCCATACAAGCCCAAAGAATAATGTTTCCACCGCTTTGTTTTACTGTGGGATTGGTATGACTAAAATTGAACTCAGTATTTGGTTTTCTCCAAACATACCGCCTCCAAACAGACAAATTTTTGTTTTACAACAAAAATAACCCTTTTTCAGAAGGACATTAGTTTTTTTACGTACTCTCTCGCGAAACGTAATGTTAACATCACATTTTTTGCGCCAATGTACGGTTTTCGTCAGCAAACCTTGCTTTTTGATTTTTTAACTAATACATTAATTGTAGCATATCTTGTTTGGCAATGCTGAACTATAGTTTCCCGAACTTCTGCATTTAATGGTATTCTCTTGTCACTCATGATTTACTCACTTTTAAAATTTGCTTTCCTTGATCATTTACTCAACTCAAATGACAAATATTCATGTAGCGAAAATTCCATGCAAATCTCTCGGTGCATTTTTCTTAGAAAAATAAATTATTTGCAGTGTGCCTTAACTTTTTGTGCGTTGTTTCTGATTCGAAAAGTATTTTTTCGCCTTTATTTAATAATTGTTGTGGGATTGGTGTTTTTTTGTTATGTTACTAAAATATACCTTCCAATCTCCTGATATAATGTGAAAATAAAAACATTCTCGATAAAAATATCACTGAAAAGTTCAAACTTTTCTCGCTGGGTGCATCGTGCCTTAACTTTTTTTACCCACTGTATATGCATGTTATCTGTTGTGTTCAAGGGAAAGTTCTATTTAGGCAGCTTATAAGAAGCTATTTTTCGTAGCGAAAACAATTTTTCGGTGTGTTTTAAATTGCTTATATATACATGTCTTAATTTTAAGAATCAAACCCTTTTTTAAATCATGAAATATGACGGCTGTACAATAATTTTTTTAAATTATCAAATAAAGCGGCTGTAGGATAATTTCCTATAGGAAACTGTCTCTTACCAGAGATTTGCTGCTTAAGTTGTTCCACGGCATCCGCTGTTTTGATGTGACACATCAGAAATATTTTCTTTTAGATATATAAGACGACTTCTCTTCATGTGAACACATCCAAAGAAAAATGAAGATCCGAAATTTCGTTGAAAAATCGCCAAAGAAAACTCTTGAACCGTAGTTCTATTTTTTTGTCTAGATGTCGTGAAAAAAAAATTTACATTTTGGGTGACAAATCCTGGTATATCGTCATTGGTCGTTGCTGTTATTCAGCTTTTTGCTAGCTGATCATTAAAAATTTGGGTTTCACTTCGTTGCTGGGGGAACAAGCGAAATTAATCTTCCTGCATGTAGTAAAATTCGTACTACAAAGTAGTTTTGATTCTTGCAAAACTACCTCGCATATTTTGAGTGGATTTTCACCAATTCGCACCGCACCTTGGTCTCCAAAAAATATTGTTGGTTCAACGGCCTGATCTTGCAGTCGTCGAATCGTAGAAGTGATTTGCTACCAGCGTCTCCTGAGTCCTCCCAGCGCTTGCGTGGTTTACTTGGTGGGCTGTTGCCAGCTGCTTGGCTTTTCATGGTGCATCTGGGAGTTCTACAACCATTCATGTGCTCCACATGGCTGTCCTATTGTAATCTTCGTAGCTTCGCAAAGATTGACAATGTCGACTCGTCATAAAGTACATATAACTTATGGTTGTGGCGAATTTGCCAGTCCGTTCTATCTTTCACGGGTCACTGGATGCGTCTTAGAATATCATGCTCAAAATGATGATGGCTTTTTTGAGACTTGTGTCAGGGTCCATGTTTCACACCCCTACATTAAAACCGTACAGATTGTGGTTTTTGTAGGTCTTTCCCTTGTTTTTTTCGTTAAACATTATTGCATTTTAGCATTGAAGGGACTGAAAAGTACCCTTTGAGAGTCATTTTCATACGTCGTCCGTTTTCGTCCTTTTCTTTATCGTCTTCGGCGAGGTAAAATATCGAGGCTAATAGATATGTCAACATTTTCAATTTTATAATCGTCTATAATCATAATTGGCGTCTTTTTTCTTGTTTGGGATTGCATAGTCTTTTTCTCATTGATCCTTAACCAGATTTCATTTTCCTCTGACTCTAAGCTTTTGAAAACTTCTTTAGCGCGTGAAATTGATCGCGATATGATATTGATATCATCATACGCTACTACCTACTTGTGTTGACTTGAATAGTAGTGTTCCCGTGAAGTATTTCGGGATTTTTCTGATGACGTACTCAAGGGCCAAGTTAAAAAGCAAGGTGTTGGGGCCATCACCTTGCTTGAGATCCGAGTCAGTTTTGAAGCTGTGAGTCAGTTTGCCTTGGACTCTATGTCAGCCATTGTTATTTTGGTCATCCGGACAAGTTTCACAGGTATTCCAAAGTCAAGTATTGTTTTGTTGTATAGTATATTTTCATCTATAATATAATAAACTTGCTGGAGCATCATGTAGTTTTTTCAACCCATATATTGGATATTATTTGGTGGTCGAGGTTTGTCAGTAGTGTTCCTCCTTTTTGAAGAATCTCTGCTGGTGGACAATTTACTGCATCTATTTCTTCAATAGATACGAGTAATGTTTTTAAAAATTCTAAACTCCGAGGTGGTGATTGGCAAAAAAAAATTGTTACTGGTGACGGATTTAGTATCTTATGGAAATATTGACCTCTTATAGTCTTAATGTTACCTCGGTCACCAATAATATTTTCTTCCTTAAGTCTATATAGACTTGTTTGTACATTATAGCTTTTCAGTGCTTGTGTCATTTCTACACTTATCATCATTTATATTTTCTACAATTTCTTAATTATACTTCCTTTGTTTTCGGCTGTTTTCCCCAGCTAATCGCCATAGCTCATCATATTTTTAACTTCCCAGTATATGCGAACTTCTTATAATCGCCTCGAAAATCGTAATTGAAATTTTCAACATATAGTTACGTTTTGAGGTCTATAGAGTATATATAAAGTGTTTTTAGGAAGGGAGATGTGTGTGTGTACGTATGTACGTACGTTCGTGGAAACTTTTTTCTACAAGCATAACTCACGTAAACAAAGTCGTATTGACTTTGTTCAGGTGTCAATAGACGCGCCTTTGTAATCTCAAGAGCTGATTAGTTTTTGGAAAACTTCGTTCTTTAGTCCTTTAGTGTTTTGACCCCTTGAAGGTCATTGCTGTCATGCGCTATATCTCACGAACCAAACATGGGATTTCCATTATTCAGGTGCCACTCGACGCGACTTAACATTCTTGAAATTCTGTCAAATTTTTTAAAAAAATTGTTGGAGCCGTTTTTTAATTTATTAAAAAAATGGAAAAAATTAAGGTTTTTTTCATAAATAATAAATTTTTTACCTGATTTACAAACAGCAGTGATCAACGTTTATAAATTTTATATACTGCAAGTAGTGCTTAAAAAACAAAATGTTCTCTAATGGCTGTCTAAAAAATTAAATTAAAAATAAAAAAACCCATTAAGTCATCATGACCTTCAAGGTCATTCATGACATTCACTATATCTCGCGAGCCAAATATAGTATTTGCATCACTGAGATGTCAATCGACGCGTCTTAACATTTTCATGATGTTTTTACGTTTCTAAAAAATCGTTGCAGCCGTTTTTTAATATAAAAAAATTGCAAAAGTTTAGGGTTTTTTCATAAAAAAAATGTTTAACCTGATTTGCACAATACAGTAATAAATGTTTATAAAATTTATAAGAGAAGAAGAGAAACCAGCAAAATCTTTTTCCATGATTCCAAAAAAAAAATAAAAAATAAAAAATCATTCAAAGTCACCATGTAAAAAGTGTTCATACGAATGATATTACCTGATTACTCGTATTCTAAAGACATTGTTGCTGAATCAATCAAAGTTTATTAATATTTGCATTGTTTAAGGAGATTTTTCCAGTACCGTGTTTTAATTTTGAGAAAAAAACTGCAAAAAAAATCATATACGCATTTGTGGTCATGAACGCTTTGAATGGTAAAATGTTTTGTAGTCAATATTTTGCAATATAATATGCTTTAAAAAGCTTTCATCAAATAATTTTTTTTAATTTTTACTAGTTTTGTTCTTTAGGGTTCGTAAGTTTCAATTACTTCCTCCATCATCATTCGTAATGCTTTTTAGTTTTTACATGCAATTAAACCGATTATTGATTGCACATTCAATGTTTTGCAAGACCAACTGAAAATAAGAAATAAGTGTTAGTTTGATTGATGTAAAATCGTGAAAAATACATATTCAATGATTATGCTGAGGTCATGCCAATTTTGAACACAACTATTCAAAAAGGCCAACACGCGATAAAATCTCTTCAGTGGGCGTAATAACAAAAACTCCATTTATTTTTGCTAGCGCTCTTTTGTTCTTCAAGCATCGATATGAAAATAACAAATAACGAAGAAAAGGCTTTGTAATCTACCCCCACCACCCACAGATTGACCCTCGTGAATATTCAATCAAACCAATCCACCCCCCCATCCACCAAAAGCACTACGTATTCAATGGACGCTCCCGTAGATGATACGATTAATATAAACTCATTCCAATTACTGTTAATATTTTATAAAGTAGTACTATTTTCATAATTATTGTTCTGTTTAGTATTCTTAATATTAATGTAGATATTACTGGGAAGTTGACCGTGTTTGACCTCAAGGGTTGCACCTCGCGGCTTGTTGTTTCTTGTCTCCGATTGGTCGTTAAACGCATTGTAAATACATTTCCATGATAGCGTCTTCACATTCTTCAACGAACCAGTCATTTCGTTTAGTAATAGTATGCCGCCCTCCACTACGGTTTTCTTCTTTATACTGTGACGAAATTTAGTTCGAATTTCGAATTGTTAGTCCAATTTTATTCTAGGCCTAACGACTAGTTTATATATAGACTATGGCTGCCACTGCTTCATTTTCGAAGGACTCTATCTTAAACTAGAAAGTCTTGTTCCTATTCGTGGTAGCTCATCTTGTTGTATGTCAGCAATACTTCGTCCTGACAAAAAACTGGTCTGAGCCGAAATTAGCGCCCCGATATGCTTTTTCATCAAAGATACGAGTACAGCCCTTTTTTGATGTCGTAATGATCGACCTGGAGTTACCCTGGTGTGTTTCTGAAACCTAAACCATGTTTTCGATACTAGCAATTTCAATCAATTGGTGACCACTATTGTTCGTACTGCCATGAAGATTATGTTTTCCAGTTGTTCCTTTGTGAGTCCCTTCCCGGTATGTCCTTTCTTGAGTTTGATAGAGTTCTTCGTTGTCTTCAGTTGGAGCATGACAGTTTATAAGGCAGGCTTTAAAAAATTTCATTTTCGTACAAATCGCACGCAGTCTCTCATTCACTGGTTTGAAGATGGTGATGAGATGCTTAATTGAGGATACTACAGTACACGAGCCTCTAAATTTTAGGTTGGTTTGCCACATCTGAGTATGGTATGCGATCAGAAGTCATTTCGATTCTTGAACCTCTAGGATGTTGATGTGATATACCAAAACTTTTTCGAGATATATCGTTTGAACACTCAATCATTCAATAGAAAAGTTCATTTTCCGTTGTCGATGCTATTGCCGTTTACCTAATTTAATCCGAGGTCATGTTTCAGGGTTTATACTGAATAGGTTAAGTCAGGAAGGGTGGACCCACGCTGCTTTGTAGAAATATGTCGTGCTACACTCGTCATTTCTGTCGTTACCTGGATATCCAACGAGTACCACAGGAAGGTGGCGGTCCTTTTTTGCCCACCGAGTGAATTTTAGCTCATAAATTTATTATCACAGCTATGAAAAACCAATGTAAGTACAAGTTGTTGCACATTGTATGTTCTACAAGCTATCGTCACACTTCTTTTTCGTGGGGATCACGGTTGTGGAAATATTGAGGAGTCCAATTTTTGTATTCTTTTCCAGATGGCGTTTATATGGGGGGAGGATCTACGATCCCAGGAGCTTGAACTGAAGCTTACTTTTGGACCCCAACACATTTCGAAATGCACGGCGAATTTTTGCACTAGCGGATGAGCCTCCGTTTCTTTGGCTGAATAATGTAATTTTTCACGTGTTTTTCCTCTCATCGGGATAACTCCCATCAGAGTACTGTAGTTTGCACTGTTGCTTTAGAGATCTTCACAATCAATTTTAACTGCCATACATACGCTCTTCTCTGGTGAACGTGAGCTTGTTTTGCTGTTTTGGCCCTTTGAAGATCATTTCTGTCATGCGCTATATCTCGCGAACCAAACATAGGATTTGCATCGTTAAGGTGTCAATCGCCGCGTATTAACATTTGTGTGAATCTATCAAATTTTGAAAAAATCGTTGGAGCCGTTTTTTAATTTAAGGAAAAAAAGTGCAAAAAATTAGGTTTTATTTCATAAACAATAAATTTTTAACCTGATTTGCGAAAAACAATAATCAATGTTTATAAAATTTATATACTCCAAACAGTTTTTGTAAAAATACCAGTAAAACCTTTTCCGTTGATTACAAAAACAAATTAAACAAGCCGTGAGGTGCGACTCTTGAGGTCCACACGTACAACTTCCCAGTAATATTTACATAAATATTAAAAATATTAAACACAATAATAATTATGGAAATAATACTACTTTTAATAATAAAAATGTACATGTGACAGTTATTGAGTCGACCTTCAGTCACAAGTAAGCGTTCTCGGGGAAAGCTAGAGTTCGTTTAATTGTTAGTAACCGTGTAATTTGACATCATTTTGAAACATTTGGTAAGTAAAATTAGTAATTATATAGTTATTCATTCAATTATGTTTGTAGTAAGATGTTCATGAAGTTCATTAGGTTCCATTTTTTGGTGTTTACAGTAAAAATGACTCAAGTTGCGACTCGTCAAATGACAAAATGTCCCGTGTTTGGCGACCCCGAAATATTTTCCTCTTCTCAATTACCGACTTACTTTGATGTTATGAAATACTATACTACTATCTCAGAAAGAGTTGCGACTCGTGTCTTAGAAATATGGCATAAATCCTCGCTTCCAACAGTCAGTTTAAAAAGAGTATTGCAAATTATTAGAGCTTACCACGAAAAATATAGTAAGTTGATGAAACCATTCAAAGGACGTGAAGGTAGTAAAAACTATAAAGAGAAAATTAACAAATTCAAAGAAGATTCCCAAAAGTTATTCGACATTAGTAGTTGCAAATGTGTAATAGTAGTGGATTGTACGTGTGAAAAAAGCAGTCGTATTCCGAAAGAGGAAATTAATTTCTTAAAAGATCAGAGGACTACTAGAAAAATGATTTGCGGAGGCATTGATGTAACCACAACAAAAAAAATCCAGAAAAACAAGAACGAATAGAAATGGAGTAACTCGTTTGAAACAGCTTCAAAATTATGAAAAACCTTCCTGTTCCCGTTCTCAGCAGCTTTTCTGATAATTTACCTTTACCGGCGCCTTCACCTAATCAAGAACCAATAGAAGATGCTGCTGAGCCGCCTCCTAAACAGATGCCTAGAAATCTCCCATCTTTAGCTCTTGCCTGCGATCGTACTGGAGTTTCTGATAGGTCTGCCGCTATTATAGCTTCTGCTGTCCTGAAAGACGTTGGCATTATTACACCAAGTGACTATAGTAGTGTGATAAATCGTTCGAAGGTTCGACGGGAAAGAGCAAAGAAAAGGTCTACTTTACAAGACTTGAACCGCAACCAACCAATGCCTGGTCTTTACTTTGATGGTAGAAAAGACAAAACGTTGGTAACAGTCAAGAGAGAGAGAGAGATAAATGCTATAGAAAACGGCAAATAGAAGATCATTACGTCATTGTGTCAGAACCAGGAAGTGTTTTCTTTGGTCATATCACGGTTCAGACAGAAACGGCTAGGGCAATCAAAGATAGTATTATAAAATATTTAAATAATAAATCGGTAGACTTGAGTGCGTTATCTGTAGTGGGCTGTGATGGGACAGTAGTAAATACTGGATCGAAAGGCGGTGTCATTAGACTGTTAGAGGAAGAGATAAATAAACCGTTACAATGGTTTATCTGTGCACTTCATTCGAATGAATTGACACTACGGCACCTTTTGTTACATTTGGATGGTCAAACTACAGGACCTCGATGTTTTTCAGGGCCAATATGATCTGAACTGCAACAATGTGAAAAAAAGCCAGTTGTGAAATTTGCCGTTATACCTACGCCTCTTCCTGTTATCACTAAAGATCTAAGCGCCGATCAAACATATCTACCTGAGATAATGACAGCCATTAGCACTGGTATTTTCCCTTCTGACCTGGTAAATAGAGAACCCGGTTCACTGAACCATTCCAGGTGGCTAACGATTGCGAACAGGATCTTACGATTATATGTCACGAAGACTGATATGGAAGAGAATCTACTTATATTAGCCAATTTCGTGATGAAAGTTTATGGGTGAACGTGGTTTCAAATCAAATGCAATCCTTCGTGTTTAAATGGAGCACAGCATTTGTGGTTTACGATTAATTGTAGTCGCTTTTTAAACGATAATTTGAAGAAAGTGATTGATCCAGTTATACAAAGAAATGGATATTTTGGTCATCCAGAAAATCTTCTTATAGCCATGCGTGCAGATGACAACAAAGTGATACGGCAACTGGCCTGCCAACGTATTCTGAAAGCAAGGTCGGAGAAAGTCGCAGGAATCCGAAAATTGAAAGTTCCATCATTTAATTTCAATGCTCCCCATTATACTGATATTATTGTTTGGCACGATAATCTAATTACTGTTAATGAGCCACCTTTAAAAGTTTATCTACTGAAGCCTTAAAAGAAATTGTATAAAATGGTCTTGGAACGAAAAATAATATAGCACACTTTCCTTGTCATACTCAAGTCGTGGAGCGTTGCATCAAGCTCGTAACTGAAGCTTCAGGTGCTGTATGTAGAGAGGAAAAACGTGATGGTTTTATCAGGGCCAGATTGTCATCGCGTCAGATGATGCTTTTTTGTAATACTAAACGCGAATTTTCTACTTGATTGCATAGTTTGTAACATTTTTTAATAAATATTTCATAAATACGAATCGCATTTTTATTGCAAAATTCTTGATTTATTTTTTGATTTAAGAGACTTTTGGAGCATCATACACTCTAAATTTTTATATATTTTTCATTATTACATAAAAATATAGGTTTCAAACAACATGAAAAATACTATTCCAATAGATTATTAAGGTTTTTATACATCTTATTGAGGCTGTCAAAAATAGACGAAATAATACTTTTTATCGAAATTATTTTGTGCTGGGGCACCTCAAACCATTATAATATATTAAATGATATTTAACATACTTCATTTACTCATCCTTTTAACCACTAAGCTATTTCAAAAAAAAAACAAAAAAAATTATTCTCCATACATTTTCACTCCACCCTATCCAACAAGTAAGATTTTTAAATCACGAAATGACTGGCAACAATGTAGTGGAATTAGTATTTTACAAAAATATTGAGCCTGTGTAATCTTGATGATATCTGAGTTGCATATAGTATCTGTTTACTTGTCTCTTCAAACACTCCTCTTGCCCGTGGCTTATAAAAAGACTTAGTTTCGAAATATCTTTATTTCACACATTTTTTTCATATATAATTTGTCCATTGTTACCAAATTTAACACTTCGTACCTTCAATATTAGCAACAAGTTTGATAAGCATCTGTGATATTCCATCACTGCATTATTCACCAATAAGAATTAAATGAACCGAAAAAACCATCATCAAAAGAAAATCATCCCATTTACGTTCGCAAGAATAGAAAAGTCCAAAAATGAAAATGTTTCGTTTCGTTGTGGACCCAACCAGTTCATTTAATTTTTGTCATCTGATCGGACGTGCATATCAACAGCCAAACATTGCAGAAACATTTCAATCAAATAGCTATAGTTCAATCATAACCTGATAGATTCACTTATCACAAAACATATAAACCAGCATTTACAATATTTACAGAGCAAAGTTACGGCCTTTTGTTCGACAAATCATAAAAACTAAGAGCCGTAACTTTTGTCTTTCCTGTCATAAAGTTGGCAAAAAGTTAGGATTGTTTTCCTTTCCAAACCTTAGATGTAGCTCACGACCCCGAAAGTCACACGACTGAAATGTTTCTGACTACTCGTTCTCGACTTTACCAAGGTACCAAGGAAACGGTTGGGGTCACGGTGAAAATGTGTCAATGGTTGGGTGGTTGGAACGTTGCAAAGAAGTTCGACATTTGCTAGCCTGGAACATTGGATTGCCTCTTGTGCCAGCAACAGCTAACAAATCAATATAAAAATATACAAACTGTATTTGGAGTTTCTCCGAATCCTGCGTCATCTTCACTTGTCGCTCATTCTTTTTCTGACAACATTATCTTAACTACTACACCTTCGGTAATTTTTCGTCGAATTTTTCTCAATCTCGTTTTGTCTTCCTATTATTTTGAGGCTAAAAGGATACGATTTTGTATCGTTACGGTTATCTGTTTTTGTCTACGTTTTTGTCGTCTTTGCTTCTATGTATGTACATACGTAAAAATGTCACTTTTGCGCTCGTGTGATTTATCAAAGCGAGATGGAGATATTTACAGAATGTAAGTTGACAAAGTTGATCTTGACTTTGGAAATCTATTGACAGGAAGATATACATACATGCGAACAAGGACAAGAACACATAGGATACAAGGAACTGAATATGAAACCTCGAAATACTAAGTGTATTCTTGAGTCAATGAAAAACGAACTGAAATAGTTTAACAAAACTTGTTGCGATAATATTGGCGGTTTTGTTAGTGTTTCCACTTTCAATTTTTTTCTGTTCTTTCTTTAGTTGAAGCGGAAAATGTTTATATTGAAATATACATATGTATGTGTTCACTAAATCTGTATAATAAGAGTAATTACGTGGTTAATTTTGTATATACTTGTTTAGGTTGCAAAGAATTTCATGACACAACCAGGTTTCCCAATGTACTTACAAGGTGCTATCCAAAAAAAATAGGACTTGTTTCGAATAGTAAACTCTAGTCGCGATACCTTTGAAAGATGCATTTTTCACTGACGTTCTGCCAAACTTTTATGATGATCGGACGATTGAAAACCGACAAAGTGACAGTGTATGTTGCATCGGTGCAAATTTACTGATGACCGAAAATTGTGTGGAGTTTAAATTCGAAAGACATGACCAATGTGTAAAAAGGACTGAAACTTTTAGAACAACATCCTAAATGCTGATAAACGGCAATGTTTTTAATAGGCATAATCCAAAAAAAGCCTTTGCTACGATTTGTAGGCAATAATTTAAAAGATAATGCTGTATTTTACCTTAGTGTTTTGAAGCTTATGGTGCGGCATTTTAGTCCTTTTCGGTTAAAAAATTGTAAAGAAAGAAGTTGGCGCCTATTCCATAATAGTTTTATATGTCATAGATCGACATTTGTGACTGATTTTTTGACCAAAAAGCGCATCATCTACTCGCCGTATTTACCAGATTTAGCACCGTACGACGTCCACCTAGTCGTGAAAATTCATTTTTTGATGAAAGAAAAAACCTCATGCCGATGTGGAGGCCATCGAAAAGACTTGCACTGAAATTCTTTAGGATATCTTTACAGACGCCCCAAAACACTCGTTCGGCATGCTTTTTGACCGTGCAAATTGTGTCTTAAGCGAAGAAATCACATTAGACGGTTCAAAAAATTGACTTTTTTTATTGCAGAAATCGTAAGTTTAGCTATTCAAGAGTATGCTCAAAAAGTTTGAAAACGATATTCGAAGTCCGCATATTTTCGGAGCAAGAAACGAAGCGCGCTCGAGTACACCGCACGGCCTATTGAATGTAGCGATCGCAAACAAGCTGGGCGGGATCACGCAGTTGTCTTTCTATGAATATATCTTATTTTGTATGTATTCGGGCCAGTAGCGTATGCAGGATTTTGATAAGAGGGGGGGGGTTCATATTTTTGAAGTCTTGACTAGGTACGTTTGCTAGTGTTTCGGTGTAGATATGAAGATATAATTATGTAATCATACTTAATCATACTTTTTCACCGGTCAAAGTTGGAGTCCGCTGGCAGACTTTAGCCCGATTGCATGTCTGGTTTCATTTACGTGGCTAAACTTGTTTACCCAAGGGGGTGGGGTTGGAACCCGTAACCCCCCCTTGGGTACGCCACTGATTCGGGCAGGTATTACAAACAAAAAGATGTATTTTTCCTGGTATTCCTGTGTAATCTTGTCGGGTTCACAAATTTCGTTGCAAAGTCTTTCGAGGCTAAACTAGAATTCAATGCCATTTACACTGATTTCTGCAAAGCATTTGATACTGTGCCTCATAATGTCCTGCTGAGTAAATTAGATAAGCTTGGCTTTCCAGACTTTCTATTAGATTGGATATTCTCTTATCTCACAGATCGAAGCTGCCGTGTAGTTTTCAATGGCTGTACTTCATCTCCATTTTCTCTCAATTCAGGTGTTCGTCAAGGGTCCATACTAGGACCGCTTCTCTTTCTCTTTTTCATAAATGATTTGTCCTTTCGTTTTTCTTGTGAATGGCTCTTATACGCTGACGATCTTAAACTATTTTCTTCTATAAAAAACACAAATGACTGCCTCAATCTACAAGCTAACATTGACATCTTGAATGACTGGTGTTTTGATAATGGTCTAACGCTTAATGTTAACAAATGCTTCATGATGTGTTATTCCCTGAGAAAAATATCTTTAAATACTATCTGTCGTATTAATAACAAAGCATTGATAAGAGTAAACACTATCAAAGACCTTGGAGTTACTTTCGATGAAAGACTTCGCTTTAATATTCATTATTCGGATATAGTTAATCGTGCATCCCGAATGTCTGGTTTCGTTCTCCGAACTTCCCAACACTTCTCTTCTATTGAAAGTTCCCTAATTCTATATCAAGCTTTAGTCAGAAATATTCTCAAATATGCTTCGGTCGTGTGGTCGCTAAATCTTCCTACACTCTTCCACCGGATAATTCTACTGGATCAATGCTTCCTTTTCAAGATATTCACCGGCCTTATCTAATGTCCTGCCGTCGGAGACATAACCGTGCGTGTTCCTTGCCGCAACACTAGGAATTCCAACTTTTTTCACCCGGCCATCGCCGAATTAGCTGTAAATTTTAACTCACCTTTACATAGAATGATGAGACAGCATGACTCAATTCAACTTGGTCCTATGTCCTCTTCTTTTTCATCTTTTAAACGGACATTAATAGCGAGTCTTTCAACTTTCTAATTTGTACGTATGTGCGTTCGGAATTATTTTTCGTCTCGATTATCTCGAGAACCGAAGATCGGATTGACGTGGGACTGGGTTTAAACGACGCGTAATTACGTAACTTAGAACTGAATGACTTTTCAGCAAAATCGGTTAGGCCGTTTTTTATTTAGGATGAAAAACTGAAAAACGACTAAAAATTGCTTATTTTTAAACTGTTGATACGCACTATTAATTCGTGAAGATACCAAATACCTTCATAGTAATGTTGTTATTATTGTGTGTTTTAGCAAAATGGTGATCAAATTTGTAAAAAATGTTATATAAAAAAATAAAGATTAATTTATGAAATTCCAAACTTATTATCAGGAGTAGAGACGCTAATGCAGTTAATAATTGGATATTGTTATAAATAATTTAATATTTTAATATTGTTAATAACAATCAAATACTATTAGTTATAATTTGATATTGTATATATAAAGTCAATTATAATTATTCAGTAACGATCAACCATTCTTAATAACGAATGATTATTGTAAATAATAATTAAATACCCTCAATAATAGTTGTGGATTCCGAAGCCGAAATGAAGAACGAGGTTGAGGACGAAGTGGAGGACAAGAAGGATGACGAGGACGAAGAGGACGAGGTTGCCGAGGCTTTGGTAGAGGATGAGCATGTGGTGGAGAAGTCTTCCTCTACCAAAGCTTTTATGGTTAGATAAAAAATTGATAAAAATAATAAAAGTAATTATATTAATTTAGAATAATAATGGTTAATAATAATAATTATTAATAATACTAATTAATAATAAAAGCAAATTATAGCATTTTATTCACCCCACTGTGAAGTTAGTCGTGTGGGCCTCAAGGGTCGCACTTAGACCACATTTTTTATATACTAATGAATAAATGGATTTCATCTGTTCATTGTAATATCTAAATAAATAAATAAATAAATACACAAGTCACTATCATACTCAGTTGTTGGTAATTTGTTTTTAAATGCGTTTTTCTCGAAACGCGTTTTCCGGTTGGCGTGCGTTGTAGCTCAGCGAATTTTTGGCTGATCTTTAAACCCCAAATTTTTTTTGAATTCTTATTAAATTAACGTCTAACTGAACCTGGAATAGGGGAAAAAATGGTTTAGAACTTTTTTTATGACAAAAGCACGAACTTTTTTGAAACGCGTCACAAATTTTCAATTTTCCAATCTGGTTCATCCAGAAATTTTACAAATAGATAATATGAAAAATTTGCTAGAATTGCTTTCACATTAAAATTGTGAACTCCAGCATGCACGGTAATGAAAGATTCGGACTACGGACCTCCATTAGGAATAGCTTCTAACTTTTCGAATTTTGATGATGATAATCACTTGAAAAAAATGAGATTTGGTTCAAAATATGGATAAAATAGACAATTAATTTCAATTAGTTCTAATCATTTATTCCCCTTTATAGAGTTTTGTACATCCTAACGGAGATTAAACGCATAAAAGTTCATGAAATCTTCCAACTCATTTATGATTTATATTCACCATAGTTTGCCACTTCAACATAGAAAGTTGGACACCGGAAGAAAGCTTGCAAATTGTGCAAGTTTATTTTAAAAACCACCTGACTGTAGATTTTGGTTTTTAACGCAGCGTAGAAACTCATTTTAGGTTGAATGGTTCCGTCAGCAAACATAACTGCTACATTAGAAGGTAAAAGGTTCCACATGAAACTCTTCAGAAACGATTACAATCAGAAACAAGACGCAACGTGTGACCTTTCAAGTCCACACGAACAGCTTCCAGTAATATTCACAAAACTATTACAAATATTGGACATAAAAATAATAATAAAAATGTGGTCTAAGTGCGACCCTTGAGGCCCACACGACTAACTTCCCAGTGGGGTGAATAAAAAGCTATAATTTGCTTTTATTAATAATTACTATTATTAATAATTATTATTATTAAACATTATTATTCTAAATTAATATAATTACTTTTATTATTTTTATCAATTTTTTATCTAACCATAAAAGCTTTGGTAGAGGAAGAAGTCTCCACCACCTGGTCATCCTCTACCAAAGCCTCGGAAACCTCGTCCTCTTCGTCCTCGTCATCCTTCTTGTCCTCCACTTCGTCCTCAACTTCGTTCTCCATCTCGGCCTCGGAATCCACAACTATTATTGAGGGTATTTGATTATTATTTACAATAACCATTCGTTATTAAGAATGTTTGACCGTTACTGAATAATTATAATTGACTTTATATATACAATATCAGATTATAACTAATATTATTTGATTGTTATTAACAATATTAAATTATTTATAACAATATCCAATTATTAACTGCATTAGCGTCTCTACTCCCATTCACCCAAACCTGATAATATAAGTTTGGAATTTTATAAATTAATCTTTTTTTTAAATAATATTTTTTACAAATTTGATCACAATTTTGCTAAAACGCACAATAATAACAACATTAATATGAAGGTATTTGGTATCTTCACGAATTAATAGTGCGTATCAACAGTTTAAAAATAAGCAATTTTTAGTCGTTTTTTCAGTTTTTTCATCCTAAATAAAAAACGGCTAGACCGATTGCTGAAAAATCATCCAGTTCTAAGTTACGTAATTACGCGTCGTTTAAAACCGGTCCCACGTCAATCCGATCTTCGGTTCTCGAGATAATCGAGACGAAAAATTATTCCGAACGCACATACGTACATACGTACATACGCACATCCGCACATACGCACATCCGCACATACGCACATCCGCACATACGTACATACACACTTACAGACATCTCTCTAAAAACGATGGATTTGGATTCTAGAGACCTTAAAACGTGGAGATATGTCAAAATTTGGGATTCGCAAAATCGACCCCATTACAATAACTTCCCATAGGGAACTGGGAAGTTAAAAATAACAAAAATTAAAACTCTCAATAACAAACCGTGAGGTGCGACTTTTGAGGTCTACACGGTCAACTTTCCAGTTATATCTATATAAATATTAAAAATACGTAAGGATTTTGGTAGATGAGGTGTTGATTTAATATTTACGCGGATCAATCGAAGGGGGGACAGATTACGAAGTTATTTCTATTTTATTTGTTATTTTCATATCGATGTTTGAAGTACAAAATAGCATTAGCAAAAATGAATGCAGTTTGAAAAATTGTAACCTAAATGACCCCTTAAGTCGGGGGAGTATTGTTTGGTCCATTATACAGTAACCATAGATTGATAATTTCGGCCCTTTGCTTAGGGTCTTTATCGTGCATGAAAAAATATTCAGTACCAAGATTTAATTTTTTAATCACTTTACTTCGAATTGTTTTTAAAATATTTAGGTATTCACATTTACCCAGAATAGACTCTATAAATCCTAGTTCACCTACACCACTACTTGCCATATACTCCCACATCATCCCATGTTTCGCAGTTGGTATCAGATTGTCTGTTTTCAAGCTTGTACATGGTTATCTCCATATTAGCTTTCGTCCTTGAATTCCAAAAATACAAAATTTACTTTCATCTGAGATAATATTGTTTCTTTGCCATAACTCAAGAGCCTTACTTATTTGTTCATTTGCGAACTCAGTTCTCTTACGTATATTAACACTCGATAAAAATGATTTTGGCGCGCAACACGCCCAGCCCGTTTAAGTATTTTCCGTGCAGTATCAGCAGATTTTTTTTCTAAAACTACATCTCAACATCTTTGGCGATTTGTGATGCATTTATTCGTGGATTTTTTCACTGAAGTGATAATACACTCGAATCTTTAACACTCAACTGAAAACACATGTGGAGTAATGTCATTTTATCCTGAGATCATTGACGTAATCGATTGCACTTTCTGAGAGTTGGTGGGACTGGTCAATGTACATAATGTTTGCTTTGTTTCTGCTGAAATTGAGGTTGTGTGTTCAAACGAACTGTCTACACTGAGCTACTTGACGGTTTCAATTAGTGAATCTTTCGTTCCTGCTTGCATTGTACCTATTATATACAGTGGATAAAAAAAGTCAAGGCACGATGTACCCAACGAGAAAAATCAGAAGTTTTAGTGGTATTTTTTAATGAGAATGGTGTTCTTTTACAGTATATCAGGAGCTGGGAAGATATATTTCAGTATCATATCAAAAAAAACCCAAAAACACAACAATTTTTAAACATAAAAAAATGCTTGTTTACCATCGAGAAACGACCCAAAAAAGTTAAGGCTCGATAAAGTTTTATCTGAAGTTATTTGATTTGTTTTAGATTTATTTCCTTTAAATTTTAGAAACTTACTCACTGTTAATATTTTGTTGACTTTTCTCGCATTCTAATGACTTCCTGAAGGCGTTTTCACATCGATTTGACCAACATTTTGCAAACGGCTGATAAAATATTTTCCCATTCTCAAAAATGACTGATTTTAGTTCGTTTTTAACTTCCCAGTATATGGGAAGTTCTTGTAATCGCCTCGAAAATTGAAATTGAAGTTTTCCACATTTCTTTACGTTTTGAGGTCTTTAGAGTATATTTTAAGTGTTTTTAGAAAGAAGTATGTATGTGTGTATGTATGTATGTATGTACGTATGTACGTGCGTTCGCGGACAGTTTTTCTACGAGCATAACTCACGTGAACGAAATCGTATCGACTTCGTTAAGGTGTCAATCAAAGTGCCTTTGCAATCTTAAGAGGTGATTAGTTTTTGGGAAACTTCGGTCGCGGAGGTTTGTTGTTTTGCCCCTTTGAAGATCATTTCTGCCATGTGATATATCTCGCAAACCAAACATACGATTTGCATGGTTAAGGTGTCAATCGACGCGTATTAAAATTTTTCTAAAAAAAATTTCCAGCCGTTTTTTAATTTAGAGAAAAAAGTGCTAAAAATTTGTTTTTTTTCATGAACAATAAATTTTTAACCTGATTTGCGAAACACAGTAATCAATACATTAGTGAAGGTTTGAACCTCCTAGTCTAGCCGACAACTTTCGTCTACTAGTGTGCTTTTTGGTTAGCAACTTATTAACACTCTGCTTGCACATTGATGGAGGTTCATTTTCTTCCAGATTAAAGGCTGGTTTCATAATTTAATGAAGTGGGGAAGTGTGGTTTCGGGGTTTCCCCACTTCATTACAGTAATCAATGTTTATAAAATTTATATACTCCAAACAGTTTCTGTAAAAAAAGTAGCAAAAGTTTTTCTCATGATTTCAAAAAAAAAAAATTAAATTAAAATTAAAAATCATTAAAAGTCATCATGACCTCCAAGGTTATTTCCGTCATTCACTATATCTCACGAACCAGAAATAAGATTTCCATCATTAAGGTGTCAATCGACGTGTATTAATATTTTTGTTATGTTTTTAACTTTTCAAAAAATGGTTGGAGCCGTGTTTTAATTTAATAAAAAAAGTTAGGGGTTTTTCATAAAAAATAAATTTTTAACCTGATTTTCACAGCGCAATAATAAATGTTTATACAATTTATACATATCTATCAGTTTCTGAAGCGAAACCAGCAAACCCCTTTTCCATGATTACAAAATAAAATTAATTCAAAATACAAAATCATTCACTGTCACCATGTAAACAGGGTTCATACGAATGATATTACCTGACTACTCTTATTCGAAAGACATTGTTGTTAAGCAAATCAAAGTTTATTAATATTCGCATAGTTTTTTGTATAGTTTTTACAGTCCCGTATTTTAATTTAAATATAAAATCTGCTTAAATTTTGAAAACCAAAAGAAATTTAATCAAATTTGCATTTGTGGTAATGAACGCTTTGAATGGTAAAATGTTTTGTAGTCAAATCATATTCTTTAAAAAGCTTTTATCAAATAAAAAATTGTAGTTTTTAGTAGTTTTGGTCTTTAGTGTTCGTAAGATTTTAATTACTCCATCATCATTTGTAAGGCTATTTAGTTTTTACATGCAATTAAACCGATTGTTGACTGCACATTCAATGTTTTTCAAGACCAACTGCAAATAAGAAATAAGTACTAGTCTGATTGATGTAAAATCGTGAAAAACATCATGTCAATTTTGAACAAAATTATTCAAAATAGCCACCACGCGACAAAATCTCTTCAGTGGACGTAATAACAAAAACTGCATTCATTTTTGCTGGCTATCTTTTGTGATGCTTGCTCAGAGAGTAGAACAAATAAAATATCTAGGACTTCTTATAGACGAGAAACTAACATGGACTCCACACAGGAATGATCTAAGGAAAAAAAATGGCTGTCTTCATTGGTCGTCTACGTCGCTTCTACTTCTTTCCAAAGAAAAAAAAACCAAATTATGTATGCGCATCTCCTTTCCAAAATTTCCTTCGCCATCTTGAATTGAAGCCAAACTTCTAAAGGTAACCTCATGATCATCTCCAGATTAGTAACCAAGGCGTATAAAATTATTTACAATCTCGCTATGTCAATTCCAACGAGCGAAGTTTATAAAACAGCCCAAGAATTGAAGTTGCAAGGCATGATTTCCATCGAAAGAGCTAAATTCATACATAAGAATTTACACCGTAATGAGTATACCGCTATGAAATTAGATAGAATCGAGGGGAAAACACTTACAGAATGTGAAACATGAATAATATAGCTATAGCATTTGCCAGAACTGATCGGTTAAAAGAAGACCCCTTCACCAAAGCAGCTTACTTTTACAATACACTACCGGACAAAATGAAAAACATAGCGAACCCAACTTCCTTTAAAACGACACTTAAAAAATTTTTCCTTCAGGATCAATTTTCGAAGTAAGTTACAAGTACAATCAGCTCCACTAAACTCAAAACCAAACATGTAATTAACAGGAAATAATTCATAAACATATAGTCTGAACTATTAATCTAACTAAAAGGACACTAAAAATTACAGATTTGGTACTATCCCCTATACCGATTCTTATCGTCTGGGAAGTACTATGTCCCAAAGTTTTAAATACGGAGAATTACTAAATTTTGATGAAGAGAGTGATTGAAGGAAATGGAGGTGGTTTTAGTCGAAAGAAATCCGGCATGCCGAGAGGTAGGAGCTGATCGGTATCTTTTGAAGATTTCTACCTCCCAAAGTTGAGAAAAAAAATGAAAATAACAAATAACATAGAAAAGGCTTTGTAACCTGCCCCCCTCCCCCCCCGATTAATCCGCGTGAATATTCAATTATCTACGTAGTCAATTGACGATCCCATAGATGATACGATTAATATTAAGTCATTCCGATTACTGTTATGAAAGGTACATTATTATCATTTTAAGTAGTATTATTTTCATAATTCTTATTTTGTTTAGTATTTTTAGTATTTATGTAAATATTACTGGGAAGTTGATCGTGTGAACCTCAAGGGTCGCACTTTGCGGCTTGTTATTTTTAACTTTACGAGTCGCAACTTTATTTTTTTCGTGGTACCATAAATGCTTTATGGGGTTTAAATCTGGGGACTGATCAGGTGTTTTAATGACTTTAGGGCAGTTATAAATAGCCCAAAGTCGGTATTACACGGAGGTATGTTTGGCATCGTTATTCTGGTACAGGTCAAAAGAGTTTAAAGTCCGCATCATTTCAGCAAATGTTCCTTTTGAAGATATTTAGATAGTAATGTTGATCCAACCTGCCATTTATAATTTCTAAGTTTCCAGGTTCAGAAGCCCCATACAAGCCCATAGAATAATGTTCCTACTGCCGTGTTTTACTATGGGATTGGTATGCTTGGAATTGAACTCAGTATTTGGTTTTCTCAAAGCACACCGCCTCGCATCAGATCCAAAATTTTAATTTTTGTTTTGTCAACAAAAATAACTCTTTTCCAAAAGGACTTTGATTTTTTTACGTACTCTCTCGCGAAACGTGATCTTAACATCACATTTTTTGCGCTAATGTACAGTTTTCGTCGGCAAACTCTGCCTTAAAAGCCCAAAAATATTTCGTACCGTCTGAGCAGACACTTCTTTTCTGAAGTGTTTTTCAACTTTATGCTTAAAAATGGGGCACTTAATCTTGAATCATTTTTCATTTCTTTCACAATCCATTTCTTTTCTCGCTCAGTTAGCATTTTTGGCCTTCCTGATCGAGGTTTCGTTTCGAATGATTTTTTTATATGCTAATACAACGTTTCTGACAGTATATTTTTTTTTTTTTAACTAATACACCAGTTTTAGCATATGACATTTCTCTTTGCCAAAGCTGAACTATAATTTCCCGAGCTTCTGCACTTCGTGGTATTCTCTTGGCACTCATTATTTACTCACTTTTAAAATTTATTTTCCTTGATCATTTACTCAACTCAAATGACAAATATTTCATGTAGCGAAAATTCCATGCAAATCTATCTATCTATCTATCTATCTATCTATCTATCTATCTATCTATCTATCTATCTATCTAGAAAAATAAATTATTTGCAGTGTGCGTAACTTTTTTTGCGTTGTTTCTGATTGAAAAAGTAATTTCCCCCTTATATTTAAGAATTGTTGTGTGATTGGTGTTTTTTTAACTTCCCAGTATATGGGAAGTTCTTGTAATCGCCTCGAAAATCGAAATTGAAATTTTCAACATTTCTTTACGTTTTGAGGTCTATAGAGTATATATAAAGTGTTTTGAGAAAGGGAGATGTATGTGTGTGTGTGTGTACGTACGTACGTACGTACGTACGTTCGTGGACACTTTTTTCTACGAGCATAACTCATGTAAACAAAGTCGTATCGACTTTGTTAAGGTGTCAATCGAAACGTCTTTGCAATCTGAAGAGCCGATTAGTTTTTGGGATACTTCGGTCGAGGGGGTTTGTTGTTTTGCCCGTTTGAAGGTCAACCCTGTCATGCGTTATATCTCGCGAAAGAAACATACGATTTCTTTGATCAAGGTGTTAATCGACGCGTATTGACATTTTTGTGATTCTATCAAGTTTTGAAAAAAATTCTTGGAGCCGTTTTTTGATTTTTTAAAAAAAAGTGCAAAAAATTAGTTTTTTTTAATAAACAATAAATTTTTAACCTGATTCTTGAAAGACAGTATTCAATTTTTATAAAATTTATATACTTCAAGCAGTGTTTGTAAAAACAACATCAAAACTTTTTCTCATGATTACGTAAAAAATTAAATAAAAAATAAAAAATCATTAACAGGCATCATGATTTTCAAAGACATTACTGTCAGCCGTATATCTCGCGAACCGAACAACCGCTTTACATGATTAAGGTGTCAATCGACGCGTATTAACATTTTTGTGAATCTATCAAATTTTGAAAAAAATCGTTGAAGCTGTTTTTTAATTTAAGAAAAAAAGTGCAAAAAATTAGGTTTTCTTAAATAAACAATAAATTTTTAACCTGATTTACGGAAGACATTATTCAATTTTTATAAAATTTATATACTTCAAAAAATGTTTGAAAAAACTTCATCAAAACTTTTACTGATAATAGCAACAAACATTAAATAAAAAATAAAAAAATCATTAACAGTCACCATGCTCTTCAAGGTCATTTCTTCCATTCACTATATCTCACGAACCAGATATAATATTTGCATCATTAAGGGGTCAATCGACGTGTTTTAACATGTTTTTGATTATTTTAACATTATGAAAATCCGTTTCGCGGTTGTTTTAATTTAATAGAAGAAAATGCAAAAGCTTAGGGTTTTTTCATAAAAAATATTTTTTAAACCTGATTTGCACAAAACATAACATAACATAACATAACATAACATAACATAACATAATAAGTGTTTATAAAATTTATACATTCCTATCAGTTTTTGAAGAGAAACCAGCGAAACTTTTTCATGACTCTAAAAAAAATTCAATAAAAAATAAAAAAAATCATTCAAAGTTACCATATGAAAAGGGTTCTTCCGAATGATATTCCCTTATATCTTTTATTCTAAAGAATTTGTTGTAAATTCAATCAAAGTTTTAAAATGTTTGGATAATTTGAGCAGATTTTAATAGTTTTTGCAGTCTTTTCATAGAAACAAGTGACTTAAATTTTGAAAACCATCAAAATTTCAATCAAATTTGCGTTTGTGGTAATCAATCATCATCACCCATCCACCAAAAGCCTTGCGTAATCAATGGATGCTCCCGTAGATGATATGATTAATATTAACTCATTCCTGTTACTGCTATGAATACCTTTCATTATTATTATTTAAAGTAGTACTATTTTCAAAATTAATATTGTGTTTAATATTTTTAATGTTTATCTAGATATTACTGGGAAGTTGACCGTGTGGACCTCAAGGGTCGCACTTCGCGGCTTGTTTTGTTATATTACTGAAATATACCTTCCAATAATGTGAAAAAAAACATTCTCGATTGAAATATTAATGAATAGTTAAAACTTTTCTCGCTGGGTGCATCGTGCTTTAACTTTTTTTTACCCACGGTATGTTTAAAAAGTATCGGGAGGCGATCAGCTGCCTTTTCATTCCCATTTCGAAATGAAAATTTTTAAACTGCACCGTCTGCCATCACCCATGACTGAGTACTCTATATAACATAAGTTGCGGCTTCGTAAGTCAATTGTAGTTCGCCCTAATGATTAGTTCATGGTTTGACAACTACTTACAAGAAGAATGCACGACCTCGTCCTCTCAGATCGAAATGTAGTTTAACACATAAGTAGGAGACGCTAAGGATATTCAATTTCTGAAATATTAGACAGTAACATCCCCCGGACCTCGAAAAAAACGGTTAAAGCTTTTAGCGTTTCTTATGAATTAGTAAGTTTTTATTTCAGACAGAACAGCGCAGTGTAGGGAACAGCGCGCCTAACCCGCGATAAAAGGGTCGTGTATTAGAATCCCGATCGGCGTATCATTTTTTAAAAAAAATTTAATGTTATTTGTTGTAAGGTAAATCAATAATGTGCAACTATAAATACATTTTTTACAGAAATTAGCTAACTGTTCGTTCACACATATTGGTGAAAAATACTTAAAACTCAGTTTGGAACGGTTGTGTAATCAAAAATTCTTGTAATGGAAGCAAAATCATTGCTCATGGTAGGATAATTTCTTGTTTCTAGGAAAACCCTGCGTCTTCTTCGTGTCGCAAAAGCAATTTGGCAAAAAGCAATAAACCAGGGTGATGTCTACCGTGACTAGCCATAAATGCGATGGTGTTGAGTAATTGTTGCATGTAGTTGATACTCGGGCTATAATTGTTTAACAGTTGCATAATTTTATGTTGATGTGGTCGAAGTGAAATTTTTACGGGGTGCTAGGATATTCTTTTGTTCTTAGAACTATGTCTTGATTTTGCTTCGATTACAAAATTTTTTGATTACCCAACCGTTCTAACATTTTAGGGATTGAATATTCTTGTCCTCTCCTACATATGTATATGCCAAATTTCATTTCGATCTGAGGGGACGTGTGCCTTCTACTTGTTAGACCACCGCAAATCTTTTGACGAAATAGACTCCCGCCGTTGTCAGCCCATTGTAGTCACATTTAACACGTGGGTCAGTAAGTCCCGGGACTGACACACAGATGGCGCCGGCAATACCATGCCGGTTTTGTTTTTCTGTAGTACCAACCTTCCAAAGCTAGGTGTTAAAATTTCATGACTTTCGGTTCAGTGGTTGTCGAGATATTGAATGTTAAGTGACGCTACATTTTTTTTTGTTTTAACGATGGATAAAAGCGAGTTTTGTGTGCTAATCAAACACTGTTTTCTAATATGGAAAAATACCGTTGAAGCTAAAAAGTGTTACCGGGAAAAGTGCCCATCGAAAACAACCATTTGCCGATGGTATGCGGATTTTAAACGCGGTCGAACAACCACCGAAGACGCGGATCGCCCGGTTCGTCCAATTGAGGTGGCTACGCCCGAAAACATCCAAAAAATTCTGAAGATTGTTATGTCCGACCGTAAAGTTAGCTGACATCCTACAGATAGGAAAAGGCACCGTGTTCAAAATTGTGCATGAAAATTTAGGTTTGGAAAAACATTTTTCCAAGTGGGTGCCACGTTTGCTCACTGTGGAACAAAAACAACAACGAATTGATGATTCGAAGCGCTGTTTGAAGCTGTTTACGCGTAATAAAAAGGATTTTTTTTGCGTCGGTACATAACAATGGATGAAACATGGATCCATCACTATACGCCGAGGTCGAAAAGAGCGTCAGCCAAGTGGAGAGCAGAAGGTGAAAGCCGGCCAAAACGTCCGAAGACCCAACAGTCAGCAGGCAAAGTCATGGCCTCGGTATTTTGGGACACCCACGGAATATTGTTCATTGACTTTCTTCCGAAGGGCCAGACGATCAATAGCGACTACTACATTGCATTATTGAATCGATTGGATAATGAAATTAAGCAGAAAAGGACTCATCTGGCAAGGAAAAAACCACTGTTTCACCAAGACAATGCACCGATCCACAAGTCAATGAAAACGATGGTGAAATTTAATGATTTACGATTCGAATTGCTTCCACACCCTCCATATTCACCAGGTCTGGCCCCATCTGATTTCTACCTGTTCGCAGATCTCAAAAAGATGCGCCAGAGACAGAGATTTGGCTCTGATGATGAGATTATAGCCGCAACTGAAGCCTATTTTGACGCAAAAGACAAATGGTTCTATAAGAAAGGCATCGAAAGTTTAGAAAAACGTTGGAATGATTGTATCGCTATAAAAGGTGACTATGTTGATGAATAAAGTCGAATTTTGCAAAAAAAAATGTTTTTTTACTGCTAAGTCCCGGGACTTAATGACCCACGTGTTAATAGGTTGGTATCAAGCTTACAAGCTATTGAAAATTCGGCATCGGTCTGTGATGCGGGCTTAGTTTAACGCAAGGATGTGATAAACTATAATTCGTCGTGGTCAATATTTCGATTCCAGACTCATATTTGGAAACTTGCGAAAGTCCCCACTTGATTATCATTGTTTCAAACAGTCATTTTCATTCCATCATCGTGTGTTATTTGCATAATATGGTCATTAATAAACTTGTGAACATATGCATCTTGGTTTTGTAAATGTTTGTTTTTAACAGCGAATGATAGTAGCACTATTTAAATCTAAGAACTATATACATGCGTAATATTTATACTTTGAATTAACTGTGCTAGAATGACAGCAGCCATTTGAGGACAGTGTAGAATATATTCAGATATTTTAAATGCAATGTTGAAATGAAACAAGATTACATGTGAAAATTTATTGTACGAAATAAAGCTACTGAAATATCCTAGTGGAATGACAAGCTGATATCAAAATAGTCGAAACTTCTAGCATGCATTCATAGAATTGGGTCATAATTCATTGTTTCCCAGCTTTCTCAGTAGTTTCACAACAATCTTGCCAACATTTGATGGTAAAGTTTGTTTATTACGTCGAATTAAGGTCCTGAGAGAGTGGTAAGCAATTATGAAATGTTTTTTTCACGACGATGCCTATTCAAGGATTGATTTTATTTGGCGTGGCACATGGCTATTAGCCGAAATGGTTCTTTTATACATCACGCCACCGATATGCAGCTAAGGTCTAGATGAGTTCGGAAACTTGCAAAATTATTAGAAATAGATATATCCTTGATTGTTGATGCTTTCTTGACATAATTGTTAAGATAATATCAATCGAAACTATTTGTATATTACCATAAAAAAATGTGATGTGACTTTGATGATACGTAACTTTTTCTCTTCCATTCTGTTTGCTTATTTATTAATGTTGTGGAAAGTGTTTTTCGAGACAATGGTTTTTTGATGGTCAACAAATATTTTTCTTGAAAATTATTGGTACATTTACGGCAGCACCCACACAAGTTATATAACAAAATGCACTTAAGACAATTTATTACATATAAAAAATCTTATCCTATCTTTTGTAGCTCATAAATTGTGTATGAATGAGATGGCACATTGCCTGTTTATTTATGCTCAAAAATAAGCATTTTCATTAGAATTTCGCCACGAATTAATTCTGTGATTTCGTGATAATTTATCACGTTATTGATCTTTGCTAAAAAAACTTCAAATTGTTATTCACTCTATAATCTTGAAGGGAATTCGAACTGTAAATTATATATAATTAATTTATGTCTTTTAGTTTTTTGAAAATGAAAATTTTTCTGATCGCGAATGGCAACATAGTACACTAAATAAGAAAAAGCCTAAACAAACTCATAGGTTTTGCTTTTGAAGAATAGGATTGTTTTTCTTCGGTTATTATTACTCAATAGATTTGGCGAATTGGATCCTAATCTCAAATAGTTTTCATAATGAAGGGAGTAAGCATATTGAAAAAATGTCCATACGTAAGTTTTGTTCACTATATCTATATATTTGAGCTGATTTTCGTTATAAAAATGTTTCAATATTCATGTATCGAGAAGATAGAAAAACGATATTTATTTTAAGAACCGATAATTTCAAATTTTAACATTACTCTGCTTGGAAATAACATGAATCGAATTCACGAAATTGTTGAAATTATTTTTAATAATCCATTAGTGTTATGCATGAATTATTGACAAAGAACGAATCTGAAATTATTGGGCTACTGCAAGCTGGAGGGAGATTGAGTCATGATTATAAATTATCGCAACCAAGGGATCGATAATGCGAAATTTCAATTCTTTATTTGAAAGGTAAACTCTGATTTTTTCGCAATAATTTGATTATACGAGGGGTGATCAAAAAGTAATGAGAATCACAATAAAAGACGGTGATGACAGTTACAAAAATAATTTATTTTTCTACATAGTCTCCCAACAAGGCAATACATTAAGTCCATCTTTTTTCTAAACCCAGGATTCCCTGAGAATTTTTTTTGTCTTGACCCTCCCAAAACGTCTCAACAGCGGCCATCACTTCACTATTGTCTTCAAATTTCTTGCCTCGGAGGTGTTGTTTGAGACGAGGAAAGAGGTAGAAGTCACTGGGAGCTAGATCTGGCGAATAGGGTGGGTGTTCCAGCAGTTTGAATACCGTTTCTGGAATGGCAGCTATCGCAACTGCGGCTTTGTGAGCCGGAGCGTTGTCTTGGTGAAACAGCACTCCAGCTCGCAGTTCGCCGCGTCTTTTTGCCTTAATGACTTCCCGCAATCTTCGTATTTGGTCCGCGTAGTAAGTGCCCGAAATAGTGGCTCCCTTTTCCAAATATTTCACCATAATTATTCCTTCGGCGTCCCAAAAAACGGACACCATAACCTTTCCCGCCGACCTTGACACTTTGGACTTCCGGTGTTGGTGAGGAGGCTCGCTTCCAAGTTATCGATTGTTGTTTGGTTTCAGGATCAAAATGGTAGATCCAGGTCTCGTCCATGATCACGAAACGTGACAGAATTTTTTCCGATCTGCTCGGAACTTTTGGTGATTCACCCTTGAAATATTGACTCGTTTTTTGTTGTGCTCGTCGGTTAACATTCGCGGTACCCAATGCGCAGAGACCTTTTTCATCTACAATTCGTCCACAAGGATTGTTCAAACACTACCGTATGATAACCCCGTGACCTCAGCTACATGTCTGATGGTCACTCTTCGATCTGCCAACACGACATCTTCGACCTTTTTCACGTTATCTTCAGTGTGGGACGAAGATGGGCGTCCTTTGCGGTGTTCATCTTCTGTGGATGTTCTTCCCAGCTTAAACTCCTTGGCCCAGCGTGCAACTGTGAAATATGGAGGAGCAGAGTTCCCCAATGTTTCCTCTAAGTCGCTGTGTATGTCTTTAGTATACATTTTTTTCAAACAGAGGTACTTAATGACTGCTCTAATTTCGTTTTTCTCCATTTTGATGTTATCTCTTCGCCGGTTCGTATTCAACTGAATGTCCCTCCCGTGAATCGTAGTCTATTTATATGATTTTTTCATGCTGACCTAGTGAGTCTATAAGCAAGCGGAAAAAAATTTTGTTGGATTTTTATGCGGACTGGAAATAACCGTTTCTCATTACTTTTTGATCACCCCTCGTAAAATGAAGAAACCGCTGTTGCAGAAAAAAACAAACCCCGCTCCTATTAAAAATATTGTTATGATATCAGTTAACTATAATTAAGTAATAGTTAAATAAAATTAAATTTAAACAAGCTGCGAGGTCCACATAGACAACTTTCCAGTAATATTTCAATAAATATTAACAATATTAAACACTATAATAATAATGATGAAAGAAATAACACTCTACGATAACGATAAGATATCCTTAGTTTTGGTATTTGAGTCCAAAATGTTCGTAAGTTCTGCATGTTTTGGAGATTTTTTTTTATTTTTCGATGTCAACTGTTTTAAGCATTTGGTTTTGTAAAGTATTGTTCGATAGAAGTGCAAATTAAGTAGAAATTTTTTTGAGTAAAATAATTGAATTTTTTGATGTTTTTTTAAATGATAAAATATATAAATATATAGTGGAAATTCTACCCAATAAAAAGTTTTTCTTTCAATTATAAGCATTGTTGTTATTAAAATAAAAAACGGCTGCGTTAAAATTATTAAAAATGTATTCATATCTCATAAATGTTAAAACGCTTTCATTGATAATTCAACAGGGCAATAAGAATATGTGAAATTAAGTAATATTATTCGTCAACCATCTAATCATTATTGAAATTTTTTAAATTATTTTTGGATGAAATTTTTTATAGCATCTGATTTTTATAAGCATTATTTGCTAAAAAAACAAATTAGGTGGGACAAAATAAAAAAAACTCAATTTTTTACATCTATTTTACTCAACTAAAAATGGCTTCATTAAATTTATTAATTTGATGCAATCGTACAAAAACTACAACACTTCGATTGGCACCTTAAGGGGTTATACCTATGTGAGTTTATTTTTTTTCCAATTTTTTTTTATTGGCTAAAAGTATGCTAACACATCTCTAGAATTGAAATCAAAAAGATCCAAATACTAATATACTTCAAAAATTTTTTGAGAATCAATTTTCTGAAGCAACTCCAATGCTCGAAACACGTGAAATTTGCTCGCTTTATACTATATAGTAATTAATATACACTGCATAGGGCACGTTCCTTCGTAAACGACGCTAGGAGAGCTTCTGTTTACTCGATCGACTACACGCTGCATTTGAGGTTAAAGTACTATGTTTTGATTGATATTTTTACTGTTGTTTTGTATAAAAAAAGTGTTAGAAGTGAGTAGTAAACTGTACAGTGGCCATAAAGGCAGTAAAGCAAGTAGTTCATCGCAGAAGCGCAGCAAGATCAGCAACAGGCGTCCGCCTAATCGCCATTCGTTTGAAACTCATAAGGATTGACTGCAGGACCTAATTTTTACAATTTCTGCTTAGAAACATACGCCGAGCGAATAAAGGCTGCTGAGCGCTCAATTTCCGACGTTGTAAAAGAGACGAGACGCGGCCTTTTAGCATCAAGATAGGACGAGGAGGAGAAATCCACGGTCTTGGAAGGCCAATTGTATGGTGCTGGGATAGCAGAGTAAAGATTAAAAAATTTGTATATAGTAAAATTTTGAAAATTCACAACTTTATAAGGTTTTGAAACTTCAAACGCGTTTATCTCGAAAGTGTATTTTTGAAATTTGCCGGAAATGAAACTCTTTCAGTTTTCATCCGAATGACTTGCCGTTATAACTGTAGCTTCTTGATATAATTATCTAGTGAAGTACACACGATTTTAGCGATTGTTTATGTTCAAAAAAAGTTATAAACAATTGAAGTCATTTTTTTGGGTCGAAAATGCAATTTTTTTGTTAAATGGTCGCCATTTTGCGAAAAATCGATATTAAACTATTATCGTGTGTACTTCACTAGCAAAACCCATGGAGTTTATGAAAAAAAATTTCATTGTTCCAGATGCAGATGGGGCTGAGAAACTTGTCCGGCCGTGGAACGTATTTTGTAAATACTAGTGACTTTGACGTGCACTACAGCCGCCATTTTGTATTAAATTTAAAATAAAAATTTTTTTTTTGCACTCCCGAAAAGTTCCCCTTTATATTCATATATTATTTACAGATGGGGCTGAGAAACTTGTCCGGCCGTGGAACGTATTTTGTAAATACTAGTGACTTTGACGTGCACTACAGCCGCCATTTTGTATTAAATTTAAAATAAAAAATTTTTTTTGCACTCCCGAAAAGTTCCCCTTTATATTCATATATTATTTACAAAAGATTTTTTTCAAAATTCTTGAAAAAAAAGTCTTGAAAAAAGGCTTGTTTTTTTAGCCTTCACATAGGTATAACCCCTTAATGACGTCAGTACAATGTTTTGTTCGGAAGATATGGTATATGACAAAAACGACCTTGGATGGTGGGTTGTAGTGGTAGCCCCCTTCATCCAAACATAGCTCACTTAGGCTACGCTAGTCCCATTGTGATACCACAAAAAGATTTAGATGGCACTAGAACCTACAGGATGACGAGAACCATTAAGATTCTCGTATGAAGCTGGCTATGCAACTAATGTTAAAATTAGCTACTTCCATGGGGCTATCCTGGAAAGGTGAGCCTAAAGTTTGCATGCGTTTCCTGTAGTATCCGCACATGAAATGTTGGATCGTTTTCTCCTGCAGCTACGGCAAATATCGTTGAAAGAAACACCCAATGTTTCTGCATGCCTGCCAATTAGACAATTCTTCGTCAGTACGGATATTATGAAACTTAATGTTTCACGGCTCGTGTTGAGAGGCTGCTTGGTGCGCTTTGAGCTCAGTACGTGCCAAGTTTGCCTGGTTGTCCTGCAGGTTTATTCCAGAAGCCAAGCGCTGTTTTTAGCCTCTATGTAATACTGCTCAAATCTTAGCTTTATGAAAGCTAGAAAATGGCCAACGGTGAGTTTTGGTGTGTAATCGTTAGGCTCAGTACATGCTCTCGCTAAGGCTTCTGCTTCTCAATTTAAATGTTGATCTTAATGTCACGGTACCCAAAAATAGATCACTTCACATTGAAGCGACATCACGTTCATTTGTGTGCGGCATTCCATTTAAATTTTGGATGAGGTACACAGATAGTGGTTAGATAGCAGCTTGACTGTCAGAGAAAATGTTGATATTTCTGGTTTCTCGGCCAGTCTACTGCTTTGTATATCGCAATGACCTCTGCCCGAAAAAAACTTCGCTGGTCTGGATTCGGGATGGATAGCTTCAGGCCTCGCTGTTCTGCGAAAATGCCTCAGTCAACTTCTCCATCCATTTCAGAACCATCAGTATATGTTAGATGGGATGCCTGGGATGACTGATTTGAAACCATTTTGGAAGCACGAAATCGGGGACGCAAACTCTACTTTGCTCGGCGTTGGTGCATCTTTCCGAAGTATGGTGGATTGGGCAATATTTCCCTACCGCGAGTAATGTTGTGGTTTTAATCGAATCGCAGAACACCTGGTCTGCTGTCTCGTAAAGAGCTCAGTCGGATGCCAATTCAATAGTATCATAGGTGTCCAACCGGTCGATCGCAAGCCAATATTTAGTCGATCCTGAAAACCATCATGAATTTTAATGTAATAGGAAAATGAAAATATAAAATAAAATTCTAATATAAGAGTAAAATGGACCCCGAAAGTCGAACCAGATGGCTGGAATTAACGAATGGCGAAAATAAAGGAGACCGCCGTCGCATATTGTTTAGGAACGGTTCTCAGGATTGCCTCTTTACGTGTGACACATATATTGGCGAAACACAAGAAACCGTTTACTGATGGTGAAATTTTTAAAGAAGCGTTCTTAGCAGCTGGTGATTCATTATTTGAGAATTGCAAGAACAAAGATGGAATTATGAAGGCAATTCAGTGTATGCAATTATCCAGAAACTCTGTGGCGAGGCGATTTGAGTTGTTATCAAGCGATATGCGTTTACAGCTAAAAAATGACTTCGAAGCTTGCACTCACTTTTCACTTCGATTCGACGAATCGCTTGACGGCGCAATTGAATATATTTGCACGTTTGACTTTTCCCGATTGCAGTACGAAGGTTATGAGGAGTATGCTGTTGTATTGAAGAGAATATCGGAAGAATTCGACAACAGATTTGCGGATTTTAAAAATTTGAACACAATTTGCAGCTTCATATCCTCCCCACTGGATATAAATGAAAATTTAATCGAAGATCTTGCTAAAAATATAGCCATTTTATTTTCAATGGATAGCTCTGACGCAGAGTTACAATTAATTGAGCTAATAAACGATGTTACATTGGTCAATTTCAAAACTGATATATGGAAAATATTGAATCCAAATAAATATTCGTCTTTGATAGATGTTTATTTGCGGGTTTCATCATGCTTCGGAAGTACTAATTTGTGTAAATCCTCATTTGCTCACAAGAATTACATAAAATCTAAATATCGGTCACGTTTGACAGATAATCATCTTGGCGATTGTATGCAATTTGCATTCAGTAATTATCGGCCAAATCATTTGGAGATTGGCAAAAATGAACAATGTCAAATATCTCATTGAATATTTTTGTATTATTTTCAATTTTTGTATAATTTTGTAAGTAAAAATGTAATGTAAAAATGTAATGTAAAAAATGTAATATAAAAATGTATTGTAAAAATGTAATGTAAAAATTTAATGTAAAAATTTAATATAACAAGCCGCGAGGTGCGACCCTTGAGGTCAACACGGTCAACTTCCCAGTAATATCTACATAAACATCAACAACATTACAACAATGAGAGGTTTTTATAGCAGTAACAGGAATGAGTTAATATGAATCATATCGTCTACGGGAGGGTCCATTGATTACGTAAGGTTTTTGGTCGATGAATATTCACTCGGATCAATTGGTGGAGGCCTTTTTGATCTTGAAAATTTTTGTTGGTTTTCAAAATCTAAGCAGATTTTTATAATTAAAAGACTATAAAAACTATTAAAAAGCTGCTCAATTATGCAAATATTTTAAAACTTTGATTGAATTTACAACATTTTTTTTAGAATAAAGGATATAAAGTAATAGCATTCGTATGAACCCTCTTTACATGGTAACTTTGAATGATTTTTTTATTTTTAATTTAGTTTTTTTCATAATCATGGAAGAAAATTTTGCCGGTGTCTCTTCAAAAACTAATAAGAATGTATAAATTTTATAAACTGGTATCACTGTGCGGTGCAAATCAAGTTAAAAAATATTTTTTATAAAAAAAAACATAATTTTTCGCATTTTCTTCTATTAAATTAAAAAAACGGCTGAAACGAATTTTTATATTGTTGAAAACTTCACAAAGATGTTAATACACGTCAACTGACACCTTAATGATGCAAATATTATATCTGGTTCGTGAGATATAGTGAATGAGAAAAATGACCTTGAAAATCTTGATGAGTTTTAATGATTTTTTATTTTTAATTTAATTTTTCACGTAATCATGGGGAAAAGTTTTGATTGTGTTTTTACAAACATTGTTTGCAATATATAAATTTTATAAAGATTGATTACTATTTTTCGCAACTAATCGCAAATCGCGTAACCATGAGTAAAAATTTTGATGACATTTTTATAAAAACTGTTTGGAGTATGTAAATTATGTAAGTTTTCATTACTTGGACTTGACAATAAGGTTAAAAATTTATTGTTTTTGAAAAAAAAATCACAATTTTTTGCACTTTTTTAAAAAATTAAAAAACACCTCCAACGATTTTTTTTAAACTTGACAGAATCACATAAATGTTAATACGCGTCTATTGACACCTTGATCAAGGAAATGGTATGTTTGGTTCGCGAGATATAACGCATGAGAGAAATGACCTTCAAACGGGCACAACAGCAAACCCCCCCGAGTGAAGTTTCCCCAAAACTAATCAGCTCTTAAGATTCCAAAGACGCTTCGATTGACACCTTAACGAAGTCGATACGACGATAATATTGCATCATTTTTAGGGTATTTCAAAATAATTGAAATACCCTATTAAAATCGATTTGGTGTCTGTCCGTCGGTCCGTCTGTCTTGGATTGGTTTGCAAAAAATCACTAATACGCGCGTGTATGAGTCGATAAACAACAAATATGTTTCCCACAAAATAGATGCATAGAAATGCATGCTTTGAAGATCATGATTTCTGGGAGATTTGGTGGTTTTTGAACAACTAGGAAGAAGAGCATAAATGCCAAGTAACGGTACATTGCAGAGCTACTCTCCCATTAAAACTGTTTCATTTAGGAATAGATAGCTTGAAATACCCTCAAAAGCCGGAGCACTCCTCGGCACACTCCTACTTGTTATTATACATATAATTTCGCCATGTTATTATACATATAATTCCGCCTTCAAAGTGTACAGTTAAGCTTTTAAGAATTATATAAAAAAAAATTAAATTGTCTATAAGATTCTTGTTAGAATTCGATCCCAAGGAAATTTAAAATATAAAAGTAGCTCCCAGTGATCAAAAGGTTGGACACCCTTGAGTGCCTTTGTCGGGGTAGTGTGAGAGGGTCCGATGATTGTAATAGCTGCAATCTTTCTGACCATGTTTAGCAGGTTTGTGTTGGATGTTTTCGCAATAACTGGCGACCAAACAATTGCGCCATACAGAAAGATAGATTCCACTATTGCCGTATAGAACCACGATAGGATTTTGGGTTTAACCCACCTCTTCCTAATGGCTCTTCTGCAGTAGTAGATTACGCATGCCGCAATGCGTGCTCTTTCTGCTATGTTCGATTTCCACGCGAGTTTCGAGTCCAGAATTAGACCTAAATATTTGACTTGATGAGATAAGCTGAGACTTATCTCATCAAGTTTAGGTGGGAAAATCGTGGAATTTTGTACCTTCTCGTGAAGAGCGCAAATTACGTTTTCTGCGGATTAATCTTTAGAACGCACTCTATGCTCCACTTGGTAAGAATACCTGGGGCAAAGTTTAGTCTTTCAGATAGGGTGTCAACGAAATTGCCCGATATTGCTGTTGCAACATCATCGGCATAAGCTACGATTTTGCAGCCAGTTGCTTCTATTTTTGATAGGAGCTTGTCTACTACTAAGTTCCATGGAAGGGGTGGTAGCAGGAGCCTCTGCAAGTCCTCGTTCTAATGGCGCTATTTCCCAGTGTGGAGTTGATGCTGCTTAGCAGTTTTCCGATGAACCCTTTCAGGTTGTTATCGAGATTGCTTTCCCCGAGTGCTTTGCCAATAGCCTTATGGCTCATATTGTTGAAAGCGTCTTCAGTGTCTAGAAAAACCACATGCGTATGTTCTTTGACGATTAGAGATTTTTCGATGTAACTGGTGAGGAAGTGGAGAGCTATTTCAACCAATCTCCCTTTTGTGTATGCGAGCTGCGCAGTGGAGAGTGGTTTCAAAGAAGCTCTCAGATGGATGTCTATCAGTCGTTCTAATGATAGACATGCTGTGAAAATGACGTTTAGCCATGGCAGTACTACATTGATTTTCGGCTGGATCTCAACAGGTGAGATGTTGTCCATGCCAGGGGATTTAAAGGGTTGAAAAGAGCTGATTGCTCAGCGTAGGAACTTGTCATTTGCAGGAACTGACAGACAGCCCGGGAGAGTATTTGGCTTAGCTTTGTCAGCCACATTCTTACTGCCCGGGAAGTGCGTGTCCATGAGAACGGCCAACGTCTCGGAGATGTATTTCATCCAGACCCCTTTTGCGTCTTTAACAGACCCTAAAATTGAGAGCGAGAGATGACTTTTCGCAGGCGACTGACATCCTTGAAGCGTTCTATTTCTGCACAAAATCTTCTCCAAAAGGTGCGTTAAGCCTTTCTGACAGAGCTTTTTAACTCCTTCTTTTTGATTTTATAAGAAGACCAATTATTGGATTCTTTAGCCCTATTAAAGGACTTCCTATATTCCTTCCGCAGCTCTGCAGTGTCACTGTTACACCATGGGGGCTTATACTTCTCCCTAGACTTCGTTGGACTGCATGCAGATCTTGCTGCTTCATTGAAGGAAATGACCTTGAATGTACCAAAACGAAAAACAAGTTCCAAGGGGATTTAAAGGGTTGAAAAGAGCTGATTGCTCAGCGTAGGAACTTGTCATTTGCAGGAACTGACAGACAGCCCGGGAGAGTATTTGGCTTAGCTTTGTCAGCCACATCCTTACTGCCCGGGAAGTGCGTGTCCATGAGAACGGCCAACGTCTCGGAGATGTATTTCATCCAGACCCCTTTTGCGTCTTTAACAGACCCTAAAATTGAGAGCGAGAGATGACTTTTCGCAGGCGACTGACATCCTTGAAGTGTTCTATTTCTGCACAAAATCTTCTCCAAAAGGTGCGTTAAGCCTTTCTGACAGAGCTTTTTAACTCCTTCTTTTTGATTTTATAAGAAGACCAATTATTGGATTCTTTAGCCCTATTAAAGGACTTCCTATATTCCTTCCGCAGCTCTGCAGTGTCACCGTTACACCATGGGGGCTTATACTTCTCCCTAGACTTCGTTGGACTGCATGCAGATCTTGCTGCTTCATTGAAGGAAATGACCTTGAATGTACCAAAACGAAAAACAAATTCCAAACCAAATCTTACCAAAATCTGATCAGGTCGTAGCATTGCAAATACGCTTCGAAAAGGCTATACAACTTTTCCTTCCAAAGCTATCGTCATAGTACGTACGTACGTACACACATACATGTACACTTACACTTTAAAAATACTAAAATGTGAAGATTTGTTGAAAATTTGAATTTGAATTTTCAGATCGATTATAGGAACTTAATTAGTTGTTAATTCATCTACAGAAAAATTATATTTAATTTTTTTTATCATGAATCCTTTTAAGGCAGGCAACATAAAATATTGACAAAACCCCCCTTTATAGGGTTGAATCTGTAGAAAAATACATGATCATGATTTAAATCATTGAAGTAAAGTAGATAGAGCAGGAATGCGGTAGATAGTAAAATCTCAAACTTCAACCAATAGTACGCGCGTACACGTCGTTTTACAATTTTATTTTTTGAAATCAGTAATTCCATCAACATATCACTGAATGAAACACAAAAACAGTTACCCCTGAATCGTCCACACTTGATGTGTAGCAAACATAACAAAATTCTTTAATTAATGAGTTAGAAATAAGAAAGCAACACTTGTTCCAAACCCATTGGATACAATTAAAAAATTACCACTGCCCAAGCATTCAAAACGACTAAGTCGGTTCATTTTAAGGATTTCTAAATTATCACTTTTGTACACAGTTTAGTACACTTTAGTAGATTTGTTTCTTAGAATGGTGGAACAAATTTAGGCATAATTGCTGCTATGAAAAATTATTCTGTTTCTCTATTCAGTCAGTCTGAAAGTGAAGTGTATCAACTTTGGGTAGATCAACAGCAACATACTCGGAATATATAATATAATATCGGAACACTGGTTTAAAATGCGTCCAAACTGCAGGTGGTTCTTGGTCGCTTAAAAAATACAAAACGACGGCCATACTCATTTTTTCTGTATTAGATAACCACTGTATGTATGTCTCGAGAAGTGTTAAAGATTTCCTCCAAAGTAAAGTGACGAATTCTCGTCCGTATTTCATCGAATAACTTTTTATTAAGACCTTATTTTCAGCCAATCGAGCCCTTAAATTTTTGATTGCTCGAAACTGGTGGAGCCTGACTACTTCGTAGCTCATACAATTCCTCATATGTTCTCCGAGTTTATCAACCGTTTTCATAAGCTTAGAGTTTATTGTTGCTTTGACCACATGTTTAACCGTTTTCTTGAATTTACCCTTGCTAATGATTTTTACATCTTTTTTGATTTGTAGTTTTCTGAGCCATGACGAAGCCAACTTACAAAATTTCGAATAGGTTACCTTTTAATTTATTTGTTCACAAAATTTCGTCTTTTTCTTTAGTGACTCTTTTGCTCACTGCTACTATAAGTTGCTAGTTCATAAAAGACAGTGCAAACTTTAAAAGCCTTTTTAACTTCCCAGTATATGGGAAGTTCTTGTAATCGCCTCGAAAATCGAAATTGGAATTTTCAACTTTTCTTTACGTTTTGAGGTCTATAGAGTATATATAAAGTGTTTTTAGAAAGGGAGACGTATGTGTGTGTGTGTACGTACGTCTGTACGTTCGTGGACAGTTTTTTCTACGAGCATAATTCACGTAAAAAAAGTCCGATCGACTTGGTTGAGGTGTCAATCGAAGCGTCTTTGCAATCTTAAGAGCTGATTAGTTTTTGGAACACTTCGGTCGGGGGGGTTTGCTGTTTTGCCCGTTTGAAGGTCATTTCTGTCATGCGCTATATCTCGCGAACCAAACATACGATTTTTTTGAGCAATGTGTCAATCGACGCGTATTGACGTTTGTGTGTTTTTATCAAATTTTTAAAAAAAATATTGGAGCGGTTTTCAAATTTTTTAAAAAAAAGTGCAAAAAATTAGGTTTTTTTTCAAAAACAATAAATTTTTAACCTTATTGTCAAATCTTAGTAAACAATGTTTATAAAATTTATGTACTCCAAGCAATGCTCGCAAAAACGTCATCAAAACTTTTTCTCATGATTACGTAAAAAAATAAATTAAAAATCAAAAATCATTAAAAGTCATCATGATTTTCAAGGTCATTTTTATCATTCAGTATATCTCACGAACCAGATATAATATTGGCATCATTAAGGTGTCAGTTGACGTGTATTAACATCTTTGTGAAGTTTTTAACATTCGAAAAATTCGTTTTAGCCATTTTTTTTAATTTAATAGAAGAAAACGCGAAAAATTATGTTTTTTTTCATAGAAAATATTTTTTAACTTGATTTGCACAGCACAGTGATCCAGTTTATAAAATGTATACATTCTTTTCAGTTTTTGGAGAGAAACCGGCAAAATTTTATTCCATGATTATGAAAGTTAATCAGTAAGTGTGTATGTGTACGTACGTACGTACGTACACATACACACACACACATACATCTCCCTTTTTTAAAACACTTTATATATACTCTATAGACTTCAAAACGTAAAGAAAAGTTGAAAATTTCAATTTCGATTTTCGAGGCGATTACAAGAACTTCCCATATATTGGGAAGTTAAAAATAAAAAAAATCATTCAAAGTTACCATGTAAAGAGGGTTCATACGAGTGTTATTACTTTATATCTTTTATTCTAAAAAAATTGTTGTAAATTCAATCAAAGTTTTAAGATATTTGCATAATTTGAGCAGATTTTTAATAGTTTTTATAGTCTTTGAATTAAAAAAAATTGCTTAAATTTTGAAAACCAACAAAATTTTTCAAGACCAAAAAGGCCCCCACCGATTGATCCGCGTGAATATTCAATCTGTCCTCATCGACCAAAAACCTTACATAATCAATGGACCCTCCCGTAGACGATATGATTCATATTAACTCATTCCTGTTACTATTACCTCTCATAGTTGTAATGTTGTTGATGTTTATGGATATTACTGGGAAGTTGACCGTGTGGACCTCAAGGGTCGCACCTCGCGGCTTGTTTCTTAGAATTAGGTGAATCATGAATATTTCACCGGGTGAAGAATACTCTTCAGGCTTCCTACTTACATGTTAAGTTTCATCGCGATCTGAGATCACAAAGTCCTATCTACCCCTTGTGAGACCATTTCACTTGAATATTTTGCTCTGTAAAAGGCTTGTACTTAAAAGGGTTTCATATTTCCGAATCCTGTAGTTGTTACTATTGATTTCTCTGATGATAAAATTTTACTTCAAAACAACTCATTCGATCCTGAAATGTATACATATAAAAATATTCTTCGTCTTTAATAAGTTGTCTACCTTTCGTTTCAAATGTTTAAATAAACCTAGAAATTCATTGAACAAAAACTTGGCTGTTCCAGTAAAATAGTCTCGAATGCAAAGAAAACGAAAGAAAAGCCTGAAACTCGAGGAAGAAAAACGAAACTCAGCACTAGGGATGTCAAAAATTTTGTTCGGCTTGTACGGAAACCCTTATTTGACATCAACGAGTATAAAACAGGAACTCAAATATAGTCAGAACTTTGCACTTATTAACACAAAAATAAAAGGTGGAAGTTCGAAAAACATCGTTATTATAGGAAAAACAGATTCGAGAAAGGCTAAAATTTGCACGTGTCAAATGGGGGAATATCCTTTAGGCAAATGAGTCCAAAGTTGTATTATTTGGCAGTCCGGGAAGAAGGCAATGCATGAAAAGACCGAAAAATGCTTCTCATGATCCGCGGTATACCACGAAGGCAGTTTACATGGAAGGGCGAAAATCGTTGTTTGGGGCCATACAGATGTTATGCAGGATGTTTTGAAAGTAAAGCCGGAGACGGTTAATGATCTTTGGCGGGTAAGGGAGTCTGCATGGAATTTAATTACTTCAAAACGATGTCAAACATTAGTAGAGTCAATGTTACGTTCATGTGCTAAAGTAGTAGCTAACAAAGGCTATACAATAATCTATTGATCAAGAACTTTAATAGTATTATTTTTTCCGGCACATTAAAATACTTTTTCATGTTTCCTAGATATGTATTGCCACAAATCTGAATGAATTTTATATATTCCTTATAATGAAACTGTTTATTTTCAAATATTCAATCAGATTTAACGGCACTGCTATTATTTTGCACACAGGTGTACATATGTGCTCTCAATATCTCGAAAGTATGTAAATTCTATTTCATTTCTGAAAATAAACTTTTGAATAAATCATAGACATTTCAAATACAAGAAAAGTCGAATACAAACCGTCACTGAACAATTTTGCCTTTCGCCTTCTGCAAAATAAAGTAGATGGGAAAATCCTAAATTCCATATTTGCTGATAGAGATTCATTCATAAATAGATATTGCTGTTTTTTTAAAGGCAAACCACCCATCGCTTTAAAATGATCAGCAAGAGCATTAGTCTTTCTGGGAAGCTTAATAGAATGAATTCAATTTTTTCCGATACCGACGAGTATGTCCATGTAAACAGAAATCATTGAAAGTAAGGTAGATGAATATCTCATTCTTGATTCTCTTTCAGTGGCCTACTTGAATCAGGGTCTTTCTAAAATCAAATATTTACATTTCAATATTTATCATGGTATTGATTGAGCTTTACTTCGAAGGATTCAGGGAAATGGGTACCGAAAAACAAAATTCGGCGTTTGAAATTTGATGGTATTTGCCAAATTTGCTGATGTGTGCGAAAGCCAGCATACATTACAGCGTAGTGGAAAGCAAGCATTCAGTTAAATTTGTTGAAAGTATCATGGAAAGTAGCGAAAAGGTAATTTATGGAATGTATGTAGGACACAAGCTTATTGATTAATAACATTTTCGGTTCATAAGTACAGTAGTTGCAACAAATGTTTCAACGAATTTTTTTTTGTAAAAAAAAATGAATTTTTTTTCATGATTGTGAAAAAAATCAAATAAAAAATAAAAAAATATTAAAAGTCATCATGATCTTCAAGGTCATTTACGTCATTCATTATATCCCGCGAACCAGTATTTGTATAGTATAGTATTTGTCATCATTGAGGTTTCAATCGGCTCATCTTAACATGTTCGTGATGTTTTCAAGTTTATAAAAAAATGTTGGCGCCGTTTTTCAATTTAATAAAAAAAATTGCAAAAAATTATGAGTGTTTTCATAAAACTTTTTTTTAACCTAATCGCACAACACAGTAAAAAATGGGGAAGCGTGGGTGATGGGCGGTGGTGTCGACTAAATACGGAGGTTCAAATTCCATAAACAGTAGTAAATGTTTAGCAAATTTATAATATAAGTTTTTGAAAAGAAACCAGCAAAACCTTTTCCCATGATAATAAAAAAAAATTAAATTAAAAATAAAAAATCATTCAAAATTACCTGTATTACCAAATGACTCTTATTCTAAAGACATGGTTGTTAAGTCAATCAAAGTTTATTAATATTTGTATAATTTGAGCAGATTTTGAATAGTTTTTACAGTTCCGTTTTTTCATTTTAATATAAAAACTGCTTGAATTTTGACAACCAAAAGAAATTTACCCGAATTTGCATTTGTGGTAATGAACGTTTTTAATGGCAAAATGTTTCGTAGTCAATACTTTGCAAGATCATATACTTTAAAAAGCTTCCATAAAAGAAAATTGTAATTTTTAGTAGTTTTGGTCTTAAGTGTTCGTAAGATTTTAATTACTCCATCATCATTTGTAAGGCTATTTAGTTTTTACATGCAATTAAACCGATTATTGATTGCACATTCAATGTTTTGCAAGACCAACTGAAAATAAGAAATAAGTGTTAGTCTGATTGATTTAAAATCATGAAAAAATACATATTCAATGATTCTGCTGAGATCATGGCAATTTTGAACAGAACTATTCAAAATAGCCAACACGCGATAAAATCTCTTCAGTGGGCGTAATAACAAAAAATGCATTCATTTTTGCTAGCGCTTTTTTGTCCTTCAAGCATCGTCATGAAAATAACAAATAACGTAGAAAAGGCTTTGTAACCTGCTTCCCCTCCCGATCAATCCGCGTGAATATTCAATCATCCCCCTTACCTACGTAATCCATGGATGCACCCGTAGATGATACGATTAATATTAACTCATTCCAATTACTGTTGTTATGAGTACCTCTAATTATTATTATTTAAAGTAGTATTATTTTCATAATTATTATTGTGTTTAGTATTTGTAATATTTATGCCAATATTACAGGGAAATTTATTGTGTGGACCTTAAGGGTCGCACCTCCTGGCTTGTTTGATAAGGTTTGCTAAAGTATTTGTACACTTCAAATGGCAGTTTAAAAAAATGAAAATTATTGTTTATGTTTTGAAGCTTGGAGTTTGATAAAATATTGAAATAGCTCGCCTTACTGAGATAACCCAGTGAAGCATGGTTTGACTGTCTTGCCAAGCCTCCCCTTTTCTTACTGAGGAGAGGAATCCCAAAAAGAATAAAGTGTGATTTTATGGAACACGATGAAAACAATTTACCGCGTACTAAAACAACAGACGAATACTAATAAACTTTTAGTTTAGCCGAACTGTTCTCCTTTTTTCATTATAACGGCAACAAAGAGTTGAATATAAAACCATCATGATGGTTTCACACGCCTTTAAAATGTTAAAAGACCAAAAATCGACAATGTTAGTGCTAACAAGTGGCTTACTTTTTCTGACCCCATAATCTCATGAATAAATAATTGGTTTCCTCCCCAAGTGAATATTGACTAAATTAATTCTGTCACGCTTCTTCCACTTCGCTGAACTTGTAAAGAATGCATAAAATATGTTGTCCTGTATTCGAATCGTTGTCTGGTCACGAAACTCAGGCGCTCCTTGCTAATATCAAATTTATTATTTTATCCGCACATGCCGAAAGTTTCGTTGGAGCAAGTCCAATAGTAGTACATTGTATGTTTTTTGTTCCGCTTTCGAGGGATATCGCGTAATCCATTTTTCTCTGAAGACTAAAAATGTTGATTCCTTGATACCAACCACACGTTTTTACGTTTTGATTGTTCCCACGAAGTTGTGTCCATGAAGAAAATCTATCAACAGCCATACCAAGCGCGCCACATCATTTTTGTGGTTTCAATTACGGACTCCGCAACAAGTTCCATGTAATGGAGATAGAAAAGGTGAATGCGATAATTTGGGGCAGCACGGCATAAAAGCTAGCGGCGATCGATGGGACTACGACCAGAACCGGCAACTGTTATTGCCAATAACAAGGTAATTTAGCGATTGTCGGAGATAGAATTACTTAAAGGCAGGCACCCCAAAGCACAAGGCTCCCCCCGTCGCTTGTAACGTAGCAAGTACGCGCCCGGTGGCCTCTGTTTTCAGTGGCTAAGAATTGGAAAGCGTGATGTGGGGTTGCAATTATATTGTTGTCTTTTCTGAGAAAAACAGTGTTGGAAAAAAGTATTTGAATACAGTAATCGAATGAAAATATGTTAAGTTCAAATTTGTGAATGTTTTTGAAGAAAATCATGGCATGGGGCTTAAGAATACATACGAAAAAATGTAAATGGTAATGTTGAAAATCTAACCAGCCTGAAAGCATGTTAACTTTGGAGTTGGGCATACTGGTTTCATCTACTTGGTAATACGCAAAGAGGAAAATCGCTTGGGCGACTAAAAAAGTGTGAAGATTACGCTAATATTTTAAAATTTCCGATGAAAAATATTTAATATGTCGTCATTCCCAGCATCATCGTCATTATTTTTCAATTCGGATTGATTTCCTGGTGGCTCCCTATCGAAGGATCGCAATAAACCGGACATCTAGCGCACAATGCCGTTGTTGACATGAAAATTCGCGACACAGTCCTGCCACGCATTCAATTTTTGCGGCCGCAGATAGAAAATTTAGGTTTCATGCAATTGACTCGCGTTCGAACGCACTTTTGCGATATCAAAAGTGAAAATCATGTATCCATGCCTTAGCTCATAGACCAGGACGGATCTGTAGAAAAACGACTAAATTTGGTCGTTGAGAGGAGGCACCCTGATTTTTGCAGGAAAAGTTTGGGAATAACTCGTATAACAATAATTGATTTATGCTCCCTTTCCAAAAAGTCGGGAACATTAAAAAACAAGCCGCGAAGTGCGACCCTTGAGGTCCACACGGTCAACTTCCCAGTAATATCTACATAAACATCAATAACATTAAACACAATAATAATTTTGAAAGTAATACTACTTTAAGTAATAACAATGAGAGGTGAATCATATCGTCCATTGATTACGTAAGATTTTTGGTCGATGAGGACAGATTGAATATTCACGCGGATCAATCGGTGGGGACCTTTTTGGTCGTGAAAAATTTTGTATATGCAGTCAAAAATATGTTCAATCGCATGTAAAAAGTAAAATGTATTACAAATGATGATGGTTATTGAGATCTTACGATAACTAAAGAATGAATCTACTAAAAACTACAATTTTTTATTCGATGAGAGCTTTTCAAAGCATATGATCTTGCAAAGTATTGACTATAAAACATATCACCATTCAAAGCGTTGATTACCACAAATACAAATTTGATTGAAATTTTGATGGTTTTCAAAATTTAAGCAGTTTTTTTAATTGAAAAACTGTAAAAACTATTAAAAATCCGCTCAAATTATGCAGATATTTTAAAACTTTGATTGAATTTACAACAAATTTTTTAGAATAAAAGATATAAAGTAATATCATTCGTATGAACATGCATACATGGTAACCTTGAATGATTTTTTTATTTTTAATTTAGTTTTTTTCATAATCATGGAAGAAAACTTTGCTCGTTTCTCTTCACGAACTGATAAGAACGTGTAAATTTTATAAACTGATATCACTGTGCTGTGCAAATCAAGTTAAAAAATTTTTTTTTATGAAAAAAACCATAATTTTTCGCATTTTCTTCTATTAAATTAAAAAACGGCTGAAACGAATTTTTATAATGTTAAAAACTTCACAAAGATGTTAATGTACGTCAACTGACACCATAATGATGCAAATATTATATCTGGTTCGTGAGATATAGTGAATGATAAAAATGACCTTAAAAATCATGATGACTTTTAATGATTTTTTATTTTTAATTTAATTTTTTACGTAATCATGAGAAAAAGTTTTGATGGTGTTTCTGTTAACATTGTTTGGAGTATATAAAATTTATAAACATTGATTACTTGGACTTGAAAATAAGGTTGAAAATGTATTGTTTTTGAAAAAAACCCAATTTTTGGCGCTTTTTTTAAAAAATTAAAAAACGGCTCCAAGAATTTTTTTAGAAACTTAATAGAATTACATAAATGCCAATACGCGTCGATTGTTCAAGGAAATCGTACGTTGGGTTCGCGAGATATACCGCATGACAGAAATGACCTTCAAACGGGCAAAACTGCAACCCCCGACCGAAGTTTTCCAAAAACTAATCAGCTCTTAAGATTGCAAAGACGCTTCGATTGACACCTCAACCAAGTCGATCGGACTTTGTTTACGTGAGTTATGCTCGTAGAAAAAAGTGTCCACGAACGTACAGACGTACGTACGTACGTACGTACACACACACACATACATCTCCCTTTCTAAACACACTTTATATATACTCTATAGACCTCAAAACGTAAAGAAATGTTGAAAATTTCAATTTCGATATTCGAGGCGATTACAAGAACTTCCCATATACTGGGAAGTTAAAAATCGAAATGTTTAAAAATTTGAAAAAATATTGTGTTTTTTCTGCTTGTCTCACTCCTAACTTTAAAACAGTGCATTCCAGAGCAAAGTTGCTTGGGTATGAAAGTTGCGTAATAAAATTTTCTGCAAGATAAGATCGGTTTCAAATTCCAAAACATTTAACCCTTGCCGCAAATAGCAATAAATATAAAAAACAGGGGAGAAAGCATTTTTATTTAATTTTTTTACCACTTTAAATCCACTTAGAACCTTCAAACAAGTTTTCATCAAAATTGATTCAGTAGATTGCCCATAATAATTGTGCAATATAAATTTATTTTTAAAAACTCAAAATTTTTGAAAGCTTGCAATTCAGAAACTTAAGCTTATAAATGTTTACATATAAAAGAGCACTTCACCTATCATATGCACTTGACAAAATAAAAATCGGACTAGTATGGCGGCCTCAGCAATTTTTGCAGTACCAAGTGCATAAACTCTAAAACTGTGCTGCGCAGCTGCACATTCATTCGTAGGCAGGGCCCGATCTAGCTATTTAGCCGCTCCTGGCAAAAATAATTTTTGCCGCCCTTTATAATGAAATATTGTAAGTCATAAGCATGTTTTGTGTATGAAATATTCACATATATTTGTCTATTAGGGCGTCTAAACAAGTATGAAAAATTTCATGAGTGTCTGTATAGATGTACGTTTGCTCAAGAATTTCTCAGACACTGCGGATATAAATAATTATTTTTTATCAATCTTTGGATTTCAACTTAGGAAACAGTGAAAACTTCATCAAATCCGGCTCAGTAGTTTTAAAGACATATTTGAAATTATCATATAAAATTGGTTTAAATTTAAGTAACTTTTGTTACATCGACTTCCTAATGACATGTTGTCTCTGCAGTTTAAACGGATGAAAAAAACACAAGAAATATTTTTTTTAAATTTAATTGAAATAAAACAATACAATATTTATTTCGAGCCACACAACGAATTAGTCATTTTTAAGAAATAAACAAATTAAATTAAAACATTTTATTCTGAGAACCTTAAACTCTACCTAGGAACTAAAATAATTTTCTTCGCACTTTTTGTTCTGCAAAATCTTTAATAATTTCTGATAAATTTATACTGTCGCAAACCTTGTGTTCTATTGAAATCATAGCTAATCCAGATAACCTTTTTTCGTTATTTTCACTTTAGAAAAGCTCCTTTCACCAGTTGCAACTGTTACTGGTAAAGTCAAAAGAATTCTGAGAGCAATACTGATGTTTGCGCCAAATTTTAAATCTGTTATAAATTTTAAAACGTCTGTGGGAAACAAATTATCATCTAAAATCATACAAAGGACTGACAACTCCTCTGAAAGTTCTACTCCATTTATATCGGATGAGTCGTCGTGGGTTAAAATAGTCTCGAGGCTCTTACAACGTTCTAACAATTCTTCTTTTGGCAGTTGTCTTAAGGCATGTATGTTATACAAAAAAGCAAAATGCTTTCTATGCTCAGTGATCTGGGAAAACCATAACTCCAAAGAGTTTATGGCTGTATCAATAATGTGAAAAAATACTTCGATTTTATATTTTTGACGGGCATCGATGATTGGTTCATCATCACACTCGTAACCAAACTGCTTCTTTTTGGATCGAACACGATGTTTAGGCACATTTCCAAAATTTAATTCCTTGCTGTCGACTTCAGCAGCTAAGGCTTTGGCGTCTTTAAGAATTTGAGCGAAATACTCATCTGAACGAGAATTTTTAAAAAAATCTTTGGTGTTTTTTATCAAATTAATGATAGAAACTAAGTCAAAATCTTTTCTTGGCATTAACTTACTGACAGAGTTTATCCGAATCAAAGTTTCGTACCAACTGTCCTCAATTTTGCCGCCCCTCATTTTTGCCGCCCTGGTCAGTTGCTCGGCTTGCCCCTCCTTAGATCGGGCCCTGTTCGTAGGAGCCATGCTTCCAGCAACAGAGAGCTTTATTACCAAGTTTAGCAAAAATTTCTGAGGCCGCCATAGTGAATCAATGGTCTTAATAGTCCAATGCTTATGGGGGATGCCCAGTGCAATCGCTCGCATCAAAGTTTTAATGATCGGAAACTCTCAAAAACCTAAAGCACTTACATGTTTTTGCAAAATTGTTTAAATTTAAAGAAAAAGAAATTGTGCAATTTGGAACTTTTATCACTTAAGCTGCAAGAACAATAAAAGACACATAAAATTGAATTAGTTTTAGTAAATCGCTTGTTCCGAAAAAGTAGTTAAGAACATAGATTGATTGGGCATGGCTTAGAAGTTATGAGCACCCTCGTGAAAATCTCACCATTTCTGATATTTTTGGAATAATTCCCGCTGTATCACACTCGTGCAAGGTGAAGTATTTCTTTCAAATCGTAAAAATTTGTTCGTATTCCGTCTAAGTACTTCGATACTTATTACATTGACTGTGCCATATTATCCAATAACCATTACAGGTCTTCGGGTTGAATAATTTTCATTTTGGGGTAACACTTTTGGGGGTGGTAGAGTTGTAAGGTTGTTCAGAAAGCTAACTGTAGGTAATGGCACGTACACAATTCAACTAGGAATAGATTTAGGCAATGCAAATTCCTACAAAAACGTCACAGAAAATGTCGAAGGGTGATATAGATGAAATTTAATTCCATTTGGTCAATTTAACGCCATACAACTACAACGAACAGCATGCTCAATTCGGTTCCGGGCCGTTTTACTATTTCATTTCGTTTTTCCTTTGTCATGCGAACAACATTAGTTAAAATTTACAAAGATTAATGGTGGTTTGCGAATTAAAGGGCTTAGTAGGCTCTTCAGTACGGAAATCGACTATCTAACACAGATTGCTGTAGGATTGCTTAATGATATGTAAACTATCGGTCGGTTCCACGATTTTATTGAGTATTTATTTAAATGTGAATGAATTTCAACCATTTTCAAAGATGAGTGGAAAAAATACTGCTTATGAATTCGAGTTCCTAGATATTTTAGTTATTTCCACAAACAGGTGTCCTAGTATGAGCAATATATCTCTATATACCTTTGATGTTGAAGTAAGCTACATATGTGCTTTTTAGCTGAAATTTCCCCAATATAAATTCTATAGAACGTAAATACTTTTGCACTGTTATTGAGAATATTTAAAGCCTGCGATACGAAAACTCTAAAATTAAAAACCTGAAACAATTAAATAACAATGATTTGAACACTGATTCAATAAGTTTAAGTTTATATTTGCACTTTAAATACAGTCACTCGTTATGAGGCTAAATAATCAATGCATATTTCGACATTCAAGTAATTGGTTGAATAACCATGAACTTTTTGTTTATTGTAAACAGTGTAAAAAATTATTGAATTTCCTCGTAAAAATTAACTCTATTGGTTAACTTTCTTTTGATTCTTATTAGGCAATGCTTCATAAACGATCGTGTTAGGCTGGCTTGTTATTAAAGGACAATAGGACAAACATTTCCAATTTTGGTCTTGTGTATTTTTCTAAACGATTCGGAAAGTTGCTACATCTATTATCAGCCATCGTACCATGTCTATTGGCAGGCAATTGGTGAATCAGATCAGCATATTGATGTGACTGCCTATTTTTTTATTGGTGGGAGTCGTCATTATTTCAAGTAACCTTTAAGAAGACGTCAATTATCTATGGTATCTTCAAACAAACCAGGATTGCTTGAAGTTCAAACTAGTATATTGTTTGATTTTGAATTTAACTTCGCGTTGTTATAATTCAAATATTTAGAAAAAGTGCATTCAATAAAATTTCAAGGACCTCAATCGGAAGAATAGTTCGTAGTTAGAGGGTTAGTATTTATCTCGACTCTACAAATAACTCTTCCTATGTGGTTTGCGTTGCCACCAACGAAATAGTCCTCGCGGATGTTTCGCAATCGAACTTGAACGATGTAAGTGTGGGAATTAACTTAAGCTAGCTACATTCATGTAGGGCTTGAATCGGCAGCTAACACCTGTTTTACCTTAATACAAATAACAATAACAAATGGAAGAAACCTATTCTAACAGTGTCATGGCAATGAAGAAACCGTACATCTTTTTGCGCACTTCTTCTATTAACAATAAGATTTTGGTCATTGCTACCTGGCAGGTTTTTCCTTACCGTGGTCGCAATGCAAATGCAAATTGTGTTAGCAATCAAATAAAGCTAAAGAGCAAGATCTGTTTGTTTTGGAAATAACTGCTACACACCACATATGTTCATAAGGTATATTTCAGTCTTTTCTCCTTAATAAATGTAGAAAATTCATTAGCGCTATATTTAACTGACGAAACTTAGCTGGTGCTACTTTTCATAGAAAAACTACATATACACGTTAAATAGAAGCTTAGTTATTATGCAAGTTATTCTTCATTTTGAATCCTTTTTTATTTAGCCTCGAATGGATCGAAAGTATTTACATTTGAAAAATTTATGAATAACCGAAATGTTCAAAAATTCAACTTTTTCCGATACATCGACACGAAAGCAACCATGAAACTAGCCGTTGACTATATCAACACGTTTAAAATTGACAGGACTAAGACTATCAGCATGACTGTTCCAAGTTTTGATTTTTCTTCGATATTTCAGGAAGACCAAAAGTCAAATGATTGAGCGGGGCAATTATTCATCATGATGTAGGTACACGTGTTTGAAGCACTTACTAATGTAGGTCAACGTGTGTTGATGTGTGACGGGCGTCTTTTTCATCGATAAGAGTATTTAGCGGACGCAATAATCCGCAAAGGTTTTCGAAAAGAGTAATTTAATTAAAAATGCCTATCATCTTTCACGCTATACCTCTTGAGTTCATATTAACAACAAATAGATATCAGGCTTTTTATTGTGATATAGGATGACGTAAATTATCGAACGGCGATAGGAACCGTCCGCTTAAAATTGTGGGAGGAATATTTCATACCCCCTTGTATTTATTGACTCAAGAAAGAAATCTACTATTCTAACCTAAACAGTTAAAGATTTAAATGATTAACTTAATTTCGATATTACTTAAGGATGCAATTTAGTTTGGCTTGGCGTTGTTTGAAAGAATAAATATAGGTAAATAATTAATCTGCTGCAACCAGTTTTTGCTCATTTTGTTGGATAGTTCAAATGTGACAATAAGGTTTGCTATTAGCTATGCATGCGTAAACAGTTTCTTTCGGAACGTTTTACAGACATCAGAACCAAGTGCGCGTAGCCTGTGTAGTATAGGAATTCTTTCAAGTAATTGTCATATGTTAAATCTACATTTTATTGGATTGCAACGTGTCTGCCATAGCACAGAAACCAATATATGTATTAACCTACTTACAAATCCTCGCAGAAGGTAAAACCACTTTGATATGCCACCATTTCGCTTGTTCTGATTAATGGTGTATTCACTTTATTTGCAACCGCTTTGCTAGCGTGAAATCATCAGACGTCTAATTGAAAATGAATAATTTCTCATAACGCACGTCTCTGTTTCGTAGCAAAAAGGATCTAAAGAGTCCTCCTTTTCACCTACTTTTCACTTTGTTTTCTTTTTTGTGTTTAACCGTTTCCCTGAACATCGCTACGCATATTCTTCCCTTAACACTCTCTGCCTAAGTGATAGGAGAGTCCTCTTGAAAGTCGAAGCGAAAGTCAAATATTATTAGCTTATGGGGGATGTTGAGCCTCCGTTCTGGATCAGTGTTTCCTAGTCAGGGCACTTATGGATGGGGCGAGACTGGATGAACATAGAAAAATGTCGGGAAATCTAGTTCAGAGAAGAACACTCAGTTATGCACAAAGTGACTATGTTCTAACGACTTATTAGCTGCTCTTGCACTGTGAATGGAGGATCATTTTGCACTACAGTGAAGTGGTAATGTTGTTTGGCGGTACGCAAGATATGATACAGTTAATATTTACGTGCATATAGTGTAGGCGATAATGTAGCCATTATTCCAGAGCTACTGAACTCTTAGTCTGAGCGTTTAGCTACACAGGAATGATAAAGCTGTCTAATAAGCTATATTTGGTGACTAGAAATAGATGAGAACTGCATCAAGAGTTTCGCACTTAATAACTACTAAGATTAAAAAAGTTTAAACTTACACTGGTGAGAAAAAGTTTTGGAACATCGATATTTTGGTTCTAATAATAACAAGCCGCGAAGGGCAACCCTTGAGGTCCACACGGTCAATTTCCCAGTAATATCTAGATAAACATTAAAAATATTAAACACAATAATAATTTTGAAATAATACTACTTTAAATAATAATAATGAGAGGTATTCATAGCAGTAACAGGAATGAGGTAATATTAATCATATCATCTACGGGTGTATCCATTGATTACGTAGAGCTTTTGATGGATGGCGGTAGATTGATTTGATCAATCAATCGGTGGGGACCTTTTCTACGTTATTTTCACATCGATGATTGGAGGACAAAAGAACGCTAGCAAAAATGAATGCAGTTTTTGTTATAACGTCCACTGAAGAGATTTTGTCGCGTGATGACCATTTTGAATAGTTGCTTTCAAAATTTCCATGATTTCAGCATAATCACTGAATTTATATTTTTCATGATTTTACATGAATGAGATTAATAATTACTTTATATTTTGTATTGGTCTTGAAATTTTTTGAATATGCAGCCAAAAATAGGTTCAATTACATGTAAAATGTAAAATGTATTACAAATGATGATGGAGGAAGTCATTGAAATATTACGAACACTAATGAACAAAGCTCCTAAAAACTACAATTTTTTAATTGATGAAAGCTTTTTGAAACATATGATTTTGCAAAGTATTGACTAAAAAACATTTTACCATTCAAAGCGTTGATTACCACAAATGCAATTTGATTGAAATTTTGATGGTTTTCAAAATTTAAGCAGTTTTTTTTAATTAAAAGACTGTAAAAACTATTAAAAATCTGCTGAAGTTATGCAAATATTTGAAAACTTTGCTTGAAGTTACAACAATTTATTTAGAATGAAAGATCTAAAGTAATATCATTCGTATGAACCCTCTTTACATGGTAACTTTGAATGTTTTTTTTATTTTTTATTTAGTTTTTTTTTTCATAATCATGGAAAAAATTGTTGCTGGTTTCTTTTTAAAACCTGATAAAAATGTAAACATTTTATAAACATTTATTACTGTGTTGTGCAAATTAGGCTAAAAAAAAATTTTTTATGAACAAAACCCTAATTTTTCGCATTTTCTTCTATTAAATTAAAAAAACGGCTGAAACGAATTTTGATAATGTTAAACAAATCACAAATATGTTAATACATGTCGATTGACAACTTAATGATGCGAATATTATATCTGGTTCGTGATATATAGCGAATGACAGAAATGACCTTGAATGATGACTGTTAATGATTTTTTATGTTTATTTTAATGTTTTTTGTAATCATGAAAAAATGTTTTGATGTTGTTTTTACAAGCACTGTTTCGAGTATATTTTTTTAAAAACTGGACGACCCGAAAACATAACAAAAAGTGATGGAACATTTATAATTCGGGAAATTAAACAAAATAGCCAGCTTTGAGAAAGAAGTGAATTCGTAAACACATGGTAAAAATGAACGAAATTAGTTTTTATTTTCGTGTAGCTTGCAGAAAAGTGCTTTTAAGTGAAACTAACAAAAAAAATATAATATCGCAAAAGAGTGCAAAAGCAAAGACATTGAGTTTTTAAAGAAGTTCAATTTATTTAACATGAAAGAAAAGTGAACAAAATGGAAGAAAAGTAAACAAGCAACTAGATAAAAAAAATTTTAGTGAGAGATGGTGGTTAAAAATGTAATGATGTGAGGAGCTATGAACTACACAGCTTTGAATAAAAAATATTTGCAAATTTTAAAAGAAAATTTAGGACAAACAGATGAGAAATTAGAAGTTGCTAATGATTTACCTCTACCAAGATAACAATCCCGAACATAAAGCTTGTATTGTTCACACCTGGCTGCTATATAATTGTCTACATGCTAGGGAAATACCACCACAAAGCCCGGATCTCAACCTGATTGAGCACCTTTTTAGATTTATTGAAGAAAATTATCGAAAACAGGAAATTCAAAGAGTTTTCTATGCTTCAAAAGAAGATCAAATAGAATAGAAGCAGAAAGGAGGAAGGTTTCAAAAGATTTTGTCAAAAAAGTTGGAGAGTCTATGCCCCGCCAATTAAAAGAAGTGATCAAGCACAAAGGATGTGCTACTATATATTGGTTTTGAGTTGAAAGCAGTTTTGATAGTCACTGCTTTGATAATTGAAGGGTTTGCAGCAACAAAGCGTTAACTCCAATTTTTATAATTTTTAGGAAAAAAAAACTGTTCAAAAATAGAGAATGTATCGCCTTTGTCTTCGTCCAATTATTTGTGGTAGACTTTCGAAAGTCAGCGATGTCTCATTTCTGGTGTCACGAATTTTTACGCTATGGGCTGATTTTTTTCCCGCCAGTAACTGCTGTAAACTCTGTTTGGCCTAAAAATGGAGTTAACTCTTTGTTGCTGCAAACCCTTCAATTGTTGTTTTTTCAGAGGAAGTTGGTATCATGTTCAAAAACTTTTTCACACCATTTTTGGTGATCATAGGAAGATTTATAGATTTATTTTAGTGTTGAATTTGATATTTAAGTTTTCTTTGGTTAATTTGGAGAAAAGATTAATCAAGAAATCATTTCAGGTAATAATTAAAACCAATGCTGTAAAGTGAAATGTTTTATTTTAATGATAAGAACCAAAATATCGATGTCCCAAAACTTTTTCTCACCAGTGTATGTTATCGCTAAATATACTGATGCTATTGATAATATGAAATCATCTTGCATACTTGCATATTTTATCTTCATTTAGGAATATCTAAAAGGTTATTTTATTGCACATACATATCTCAAGTAAAGGTGCAATAAACGCGTATTGTTTCTAAACATCAACGAGCCTGGAACAAGAGCCAGGAAGATAGTCATTGTTGTATATTTATGACTCCCTCGTTACAAATTATCTTGCTTACTTTTAAATTATTTTGCTTTCATTCTACATTAAATAAAATTTATGATTGTTTTAGCTTTCTACTGCAAATGCTGACTATCGACTACGCGATTATTGATAAAGTTATTCACGAAAAATATCACTTTGTATGATCTCGTGCTTTCAAGAGTCAAGACGACTTAAAAATGGAAAAAGTTTGTAAAAGTAGGACCGAACAGTGATCTGTCATCAATATGATAAATACTGTGTGATTGCTTATCAACATAAATTATCTAAGATTTGTGTTCATCGCGTAATTACTAGATACAAAGAAACTGTTTATATTTTAGTTCACGTCTAGGAAAGCCGAAAGCTACCACTTGTGGTAGGGAAAATTTAATTGTTGTTAGCAGCAATCTGAATAGATGCCGAACAGCGCCCAAAATACGCGTCATAGTAAACAAATCTCGATCGAAACCGGTGTCACTAAGTTAATATTAGCTTGCAATTCATCGAAAAAGTAGAAAATCAACTGCATAGAGTCATATTTGCAAATGATAAAACATAAATTTCCTAGGAAAAACAACTTAAAAATGAATACTGGAATCGATCAAAAAGTAACAGAAAATTGTCTTCCTTGCACTAATTTCATTTTCTTGTTAACTTCCCAGTATATGGGAAGTTCTTGTAATCGCCTCGAAAATCGAAATTGAAATTTTCAACATTTCTTTACGTTTTGAGGTCTGTACAGTATACTTTAAGTGTTTTTAGAAAGAAGTATGTATGTATGTGTGCGTGTACGTACGTACGTGCGTTCGCGGACAGTTTTTCTACGAGCATAACTCGCGTGAACGAAGTCGTATCGACTTTGTTAAGGTGTCAATAGACGCGCCTTTGTAATCTCAAGAGCTGATTAGTTTTTGGAAAACTTCGGTCGGGGGGGTTTGTTGTTTTGCCCGTTTGAAGGTCATTTCTGTCATGCGTTATATCTCGCGAACCAAACGTACGATTTTTTTGAACAAGGTGTCAATCGACGTGTATTAACATTTATGGGATTCTATCAAATTTTTAAAAAAAAAATTATAGCCTTTTTTAATTTTTAAAAAAAAAGTGCAAAAAATTAGACTTTTTTTCAAAAACACAAAATTTTTAACCTGGTTTTCAAATGTTTATATAATTTATATACTCCAAATGATTTTTGTGGAAAAACCACCAAAAGTTTTTTTCATGATTACAAAAAAAAATTAAATAAAAAATAAAAAATCATTAAACGTTCAAGGTCATTTACGTCATTCATTATATCTCGAGAACTAAATATAATCTTTCCATCATTAAGGTTTCAATCGACGCGTATTATCATTTTTATGATATTTTCATATTTTAAAAAATCGTTAAAGCTGTTTATTTAATTTTTTTTTAAAAAAAATTGGAAAAGATGTTTTTTTTAATAAAAAAATTTATTTTTAACCTGATTTGCACATCGTAATAATAAATGTTTATAGAATTTATAAACTTTTATAGATTTTTGTAAAGAAACCATCAAAAACTTTTCTCATGATTAAAAAAAATTAAATTAAATTAAAAATAAACAAGCCGCGAGGTTCGACCCTTGAGGTCCACTTCCCAGTAATATCTACATAAACATCAACAACATTACAACAATGAGAGGTATTCATAGCAGTAAAAGGAATGAGTTAATATGAATCATATCGTCTACGGGAGGGTCCATTGATTACGTAAGGTTTTTGGTCGATGAGGACAGATTGAATATTCACGCGGATCAATCGGTAGTGGGCCTTTTTGGTCTTGAAAATTTTTGTTGGTTTCCAAAATTTAAGCATTTTTTTAATTAAAAGACTATAAAAAATATTAAAAATCTGCTCAAATTATGCAAATATTTTAAACCTTTGATTGAATTTACAACATTTATTAGAATAAAAGATATGAAGTAATTGCATTCGTATGAACCCTCTTTACATGGTAACATTGAATGATTTTTTTTTATTTTTTATTTAGTTTTTTTCCATAATCATGCAAGAAAATTTTGCCGGTGTCTCTTCAAAAACTGATAAGAATGTATAAATTTTATAAACTGGTATCACTGTGCTGTGCAAATCAAGTTAAAAAAATATTTTGTATGAAAAAAACTATAATTTTTCGCATTTTCTTCTATTAAATTAAAAAAAGGCTGAAATGAATTTTTATAATGTTAAAAACTTCACAAAGATGTTAATACACGTCAACTGACACCTCAATGATGCAAATATTATATCTAGTTCGTGAGATATAGTGAATGATAAAAATGACCTTGAAAATCATGATGACTTTTAATGATTTTTTATTTTTAATTTAATTTTTTACGTTATCATGAGAGAAAGTTTTGATGTTCTTTCTACAGAAATTGTTTGGAGTATGTAAATTTTATAAACATTGTCTACTACATTTTGCAAATCAAGTTAAAAATTTATTGTTTATGAAAAAACCCTAATTTTTTGCACTTTTTTTCTTAAAATAAAAAACGGCTCCAACGATTTTTTTAAAAATTCGACAGATTCATTGAAATGAACTTGCGCGTACATTGACACCTCTACAATGCAAATCGTATGTTTGATTCGCGAGATATACCGCATGACAGAAATGACCTTGAAGAAGTTTATTGTTTTTGAAAAAATCACAATTTTTTGCACGTTTTTTAAAAAATTAAAAAACGGCTCCAACGATTTTTTCCAAAATTTGACAGATTCACATAAATGCTAATACGCGTCGATTGACACCTTAACCATGCAAATCGTATTTTGGGTTCGCGCGATATGTATAACGCACGACAGAAATGACCTTGAAAATCATGATGCCTGTTAATGATTTTTTATTTTTTATTTAATTTTTTACGTAATCATGAGGAAAAGTTTTTATGTTGTTTTTACAAGCACCGAAGTATCTCAAAAACTAATCAGCTCTTAAGATTGCAAAGACGCTTTGATTGACACCGCAACCAAGTCGATCGGACTTTGTTTACGTGAGTTATGCTCGTAGAAAAAAGTGTCCACGAACGTACAGACGTACGTACGTACGTACACACACACACACACATACGTCTCCCTTTCTAAAAACACTTTATATATACTCTATAGACCTCAAAACGTAAAGAAATGTTGAAAATTTCAATTTCGATTTTCGAGGCGATTACAAGAACTTCCCATATACTGGGAAGTTAAAAATCATTGTTGTAAAGTCAATCGAAGTTTATTAATATTTGCAAAATTTGAGCAGATTTTCAATAGTCCTCACAGCACTACGTTTTAACTTTAATGAAAAAAACTGCTTTGTAACCTGTCCCCCTCCGATTGATTCGCGTGAATAATCAATCAAACCAATGCACCAAAATCCTTACGTAATCAATTGACGCTCGCGTAGATGTTATGATTAATATTAAGTCATTCCAATAATTTTTATGAGAGGTACATTTTTATTATTTGATAATATTTTTAATATCTATGTAGATATTACTGGAAAGTTGACCGTGTGGACCTCATGGGTCGCACCTCACGGCTTGTTTTTATTTTGCCTAGAAATGGAACTACAGGAATTAAGAAAAGCTCTTTATTTTTTAATTAACTAGTCGATTTTCAATGGGCTTGAAAGTTTTGAAAAAATTCATTTTCTCAAAATCTAATCGGGGAATTTCAATGATTCTTGTTGTAAAACTTGTGTTCGAATTTTCACGTTGTTTTTAAAACATTTGCCTCTCCGAATCTGGCTGATATTTCTTCTTTTATCTTTCTATAATATAGGAGAGAATGGTTTTGATATGCCTAATAGTTTTTTAGAAAAAGATTCGATAGTGTTTTTCATATCTTCTGAAAAATCATGTTTTTTTCGGATAAAGAGCCCTTTTCTGCAGACCCGATAAAGAATAAGAAGTATTAAATTCAATACCATAGACGGGTTCTAATTATGTAACACATAAAACAAGCTGCGAGGTGTGACCCTTGAGGTCCTCACTGTCAACTTCTCAGTAATATATACATAACTATTAAAGATATTAAACACAAAAATAATTATGAAAATAATACTACTGAAAATAATAATAATCATATCATCTACAGGAGCTTCCATTGATTACGTAAAGCTTTTGGTGGATTGGTTTGATTGAATATTCACGTGGATCAATCGAAGGGGAGGGGCCAAGTAACAAAGCCTTTTCTACGTTATTTGTTATTTTCATATCGACGCTTGAAGGACGAAAGAGCAAAAATGAATGCAGTTTTTGTTATAACGCCCAGTGAATAGATTTTGTCGCGTGGTGGCCATTTTGAATAGTTGCGTTCAAAATTGCCCATCACTTCGGCAGAATCAATGAATTTTTATTTTTACACGATTTTACATCAATCAGACTAATACTTATTTCTTACTTTCTGTTGGTGTTGAGAAACATCGAATAAGCAGTCAATAATAGGTTTAATTGCATGTAAAAAGGAAAATGTATTACAAATGATGATGGACGAAGGAATTGAAATCTTACGGGCACTAAAAAACAAAACTACTAAGTCTACATTGTTTTTATTTGATGAAAGCTTTTTAAAGCATTTGATCTTACAACGTATTGACTTCAAAGCGTTGATTACCACAAATGCAAGTTTGATAGATTTTTTTTTGGTTTTCAAAATTCAAATAGTGGTTTTATTAAAATTAAAGAACGGTACTGTGAAAACTATTCAAAATCTTCACAAATTACGCAAATATTAATAAACTTTGATTGAATTAACAACATTGTCTTCAGAATAAGAGTTGTCATTCGTATGAACACTTTTTACATGGTGACATTTGTAATTTAATATTGTTTGTAATCATGGAAAATGCTTTGCTGGTTTCTTCACAAAAACTTATAATAGTTTATAAATTTCATAAACATTTATTACTGTGTTGTGCAAATCAGGTCGAAAATATATTGTTTATTAAAAAAACCTAATTTTTGCATTTGGCGGTGATGCGGTGATCCATTGGGGTAGTCGCCATTTTGTTTTCTAATAATTTTTTCCAATGAAAATATTAACTTTTAACCTCAATAAAGATGTAGATATATAAAATTTCAATGCGAGCTGTTTAAAAAAAATACATTTTGAGCAGTGTAACAGTGGACCAATCCCTTAAGGAGAGCAATCAGATTCATTCAGACTAGACTGGGTGCTTCAGTGGCTGGAGCACTGGCTTCTCATGCACCAAGTCACAGTTTTGAAGCTGCTTGCTGGCAAGTCATTTCCGAAAATTGGATTCGGTGTCAAATTATGAGTTCACTCAGCTGTAAATGAGTACTTGAGTTAAATCGGGATATTAGGCACGGGTTAGCGTGTTGTTGACCACTACATCTGCTAGTGTTCGGTTATGAGGTATGCTTGATTATAGTTGATTGATGTTACATGTTGCGAATTGTGGCAATAGTCTTTATATTAGTAACGCTTTTTACATACCTATGTCATTTAATTATAATATAAATAAATACGGCTATTAAAATATGTGTATTAGTGTGTATAAATTCTGGATATGTACTTTTGGTATTCAGAAATCCGAACTTGGTACAATCTTCAGAATACTAAGTTGTTAGATATTTTGTTTTAAGTGTTCACTTTGGCAATTGAAAAGCATATCAGTTGAAATATGTTCGAAAACGAGTTTTGTGCTTTTTGAGCGTATTTAAATTTATTGACGAATTGCAAAGTTCGCAACCGCTGTAGCTACGTACATATTTGCTGCACGTAACGGAAAAATGATAAGTTTGCAAGGCTCAACAGAAATATAAGTATACTTGGCAACATATGCATGTGCTTTCAAGTGAATCGTTGTATACTCCATGTCAGTCGCAGTCTTCCGGGTGTCATTGCCAACGGTGTTCATGGTCTTAAGGTATTATACTAACTGAATACTTAGGGTGTAGTAAAGAATATGACTAAGAACATGCTTGAAATAAAGTTTCACTTATAAAGGTAGAGTACAATATAGGTTAAGGTCGACGTGACTCTTCAAAGAGAAAAATATTCCATTGATATTCAGGTATTGCTTTGATTTTTTGATTTGTGAGGCATTTTCGCGCCACAATACATATGTTGTCCGAATTATGATCTTGAGAAACATGTATTCCATAATTTTTCTGCCAAGTGAAGAACACCCAAATTAGCTGAAATGGAAACCGTTTTTGCGCTTACTTGATTTTATTAGTTCACTCAGCTCTTAACAGCTTCAGCAGCTTTGAAAATCATATCTTGGTCACCTTAGTAATACAAGACCAAAAAAGGAACCGTCGAAATTGTTCAGTGCTATTAATTTTAATATTTATGGATAAGTCTGGAGAAGCTCACTTCTTCAGTACAACACTTCACTCACACTTTTATGCCTCTCGAGATGATCGTTTGTCATGTCTTTTGCTTATGTTTTTATTTTTGAAAGGCAATCAACAAAGTGTTTATTTAACTGATTTGTAGGTACTCGAAAATTATTACTTCTAGCGACGATAAAATGTGGGAATCAAATATTGTACGTGCGCGTGTATACGAAGGAGTTTATTTTGATTCGAAACCAATAAAATTTCAACATATGGTAATATCTCACCATTTTGCATCGGACGATTAATTTTTCACGTAATTTATTTTCATTTTCATGGATTTCACTACATTGGAAAGCGTGTTCGAGAGTCGATCCGCCACACGCAAGGACATATCACCTTCATAGTACTCATATGCAAATTGTGCTGAGAAGTGACGCTTTTTATCAGTTATTCAACGAGTTGATATTTTGCCATGTTCTACAATTCGAGGCGGCTATCAATCGAAAGGATAAAAATTCGATCGTAAAATCAGTTTCCGTACAGCCTTTCGTTGGATAAACAAAGCCCAGATAATTCCATGCAATTTACACTCTGACAGCAAATTCATAAAAAACTTTCAGCTTTGGGGAAATTAAAAAACTGCTTTTAAATGTTCCCGGCAAAAAAATATTGAACGGAATGAGGATTTGTCGCGAAAAGTTTATGGCTATTTAATGAGTATAAATATAAAGGATTCCATAAAATGTGGTTAGTGAAATAGTATTCAGAATTTCGTGTTCTGATCACTAAGCCACAATTGTCGTTTTGATTTAATGCATCGATGATTAACGACATTAAAGTCAGAATTGGGTGTAGCGTCTAAAGTCGGTAAGGCTATTGTAGTTTCATCATGTGTGCATGTATTATATGTAAGTAATATATCCTTTTAAAAATTGGGCGTTAATTTAAAATAGCCAAGGCTGGTATATTGAGAGGTCTTCTGGAAGAACAAAATCATAAAAGAAGTGGTATGTTCTTAGTGTTTGATTACTAGGCTGCCTTATTAACAATTCTCTTAGACAAGAATCTTAATTCTTTCGCTTGAATACGACATAGGCTTTGATGCTGATCGACTGCGGATACTGTGAATTTTGTTACTTTCTTATTCTGTTATTGATTTCATCCCATTTCGGAGGCAACAACTGCTGCCAATAAACGTCGTTAACACAGATGATACTGCAAAAAAAAATACTCTTCCATCAAACTGTGAACGCATTATGCGACAAAAATGTCGACAAAGAATATGTGACGTCCAACAAATCATCTTCCTTTTTCTTGCGGTTTTAGTTTATAACTTGATTACTATTACAGTATGGTAAAAATAATATAGGTATATTTTGTTGGAAATTGAATTGTACAAGTCGGCCACCTCAAACTTGAATTCAAGCTCACTGTTAGATCCCTTCTGCATTTGGGAAAAAATTTGTCCGCCTAACAAACTGCTCGGTGAATTTTCCCTTTGTGTACCATGATGGCAACAAACATAATCGCAAATGGGTTATGATAAAATTATCTTAAAGTAAACTCTAAATGCGTTTTACGTTCAAAGTCAAAACAAGAAACTAGAGGAGCCTAAAGTATGGTTTTTCCTTTTAATATTGTCACAACATGAGAACAATTTATGCCCAAGTTTGTGGAAAATGAATTTTACTCAATTTTTTATACCTAATTTTTGTGTGAATAAATATTAAATAGATTTCGTTTTCTCCTTGTTTTTAGAATGTAATAAATTCTACCTTTTTTGTATACACTAATAGTAAACTACAGCTACAAAAGTCAAATTTTCACTAAACAATTTGTACAGCTGCCGCCCTCTTCTAATATCTGTTAACTTAACTTTCATAGAAATTTTCTGAAGGCCTGTGTACCTCCAAAATTTAGTTTTAAGCATCAAAATCAAGTTAAAGAGTGAAAACATTAATATTAATTTTTTTCAATTTTTTTTTCTAATAATCAAAATTTTGCACTTATCGAGGACTTAATTGGAATTATTCTTATATTACTGAATTTTTTGAATATTTTTTCAATCAAACAAAACAAAAACCACAACAATCTGCAACTTAATGCAAGCTGGTAATAATTTGAGATCAGTGCCTGGTCGTGGAGGCATTCATGAGATCAGTTTCCATATCAGCAATCTTTTAAATACTGAAAAATTATGCGATTTTAAAAAGATTTCACTGACTTTATACGAGAATAAATACCGATGTTTACTTTAAGACAGACAATTTATTTGATAGAACATAATATTCATAATGAAAAATGCTTTCATCTTTATTATTTCAAAAATATTATAAGAAAAAAGTTTACAAATTTTACGTTTTATACGATATAACACGTTTATATCTACTTTTTTAAAATATATTCGTTAATAGTAATATGGAGGAAATAATAAAGTGCATTAAAATAATTTCAATTTTAATCTCTTCTATATTCAGCTTTTTGAACCTATAAATTTTTTCTGCTGGTATAAATCTATCAATTGTCGATAGATTCACACTTTTTCTTACCTTATTTATAACTAATCTGAGTCAGAAAATTTTCGCTCAGCTATAACGGAACTGCATTTTGTTGTTGATATCCATCAATATCAATTTTTACCTTAGGGGGGAGTATGGTATTTTATTTCATTTTTTGCATTTGTTTATTCGATGGTAGAACTCTTCAAAAGTATTCAGTTAAAATTTTATGTCGATTGGAGCAAAACTGACGAAGCTACCAGATTTTAAAACTTCGCTCTTCGATGCGCTATAAACTGTAAATCGGCTGTTTCTTTTTTTTAAATGCGTTTTTCCAACACTTAGGGTTTTAAAAGTCAGCGAACGCTCTAACTCAAAATCGGTTTATCCGATTCTTTTCAAATTTTTCACACTTATTTGGTACATAAACCACGATATTTTTAATATTTTCAATCATTATAATTTGTTTTATAATAGCAAATTTATCGATATTTTAATAATTTTTTTTAAAAAAATCGTTTTTTTATTCAGAGTTGATACTTAAAATTGAAAAATCGCTAAAAATAATATATTTTGATGTGGTTACCTCGAAAAAATCATAAACCAACGAAATCTTTTTGGTTTTTTGCCATCAGATGATCGAGTGATGAGTTTTGCTGTGCACCGCAAAACTACTGTTCTTTGAGGTGCCTAGGAAAATTTGCTGTCAGCGGCTGAATAAGTAATATTGTTGGACCAAAATTTTGGAGAATACTCTTTAATAGTTTTTTTATTATAAACTTTGTTCAGATATAAATTTATTTCGACAGTATTTTCCAAAAAAAATATTAGAATTATGCTTAAAATATGTAAAATTAACCATAGGTCCCCCTTAACATATATAATCGTGATAAGCAATTTCAAGGACACACCGAACATGCGTGAACTCCTTTACACGCTATGATAATAGCGTAACATGCAATATACATAGCATAAGCTGCTGTAGATAATCTGCATATGTATATGTAAGCTCCAGCTTTGCATAGGACATTCAATTCAATCTGCTAAGCAGATCCAATAATGTGTGTTGAACAGATTCATTCAGAATTTTAAGTATTGTGGAGAAAAAATATACATTTTAGTTATGTAATTTGAGAATACTTGCTATGCAAATTGTGAATAAAATAACTTTTGTAGCTTTTTTGGCTTTTCATAGGATTTACCTAAACTGGCTATATTTTATATCACTGGAATATATTTTTTTAAGCTAAAATTTCTCTAAACTTTAACGAATGCTGCAATGATTTACTGATTATATCTTAAAGGAAAAATATGGTAACTCGATATTTTTCAGTTTAAATTTGGCAAGCTTATTCATTCAATAACGAGACATTTAAGCACTCAATGGAAGACTAAGATTATATAGCTATAAATGTTTTCAAGTTATGTTCAAATAATGATTTCAACATGAACTCGATAGTTTTCCGCATTTCTTGTCGGTCGTTACATCAGTGCCATTGAAGTACAGCCTTTCCCATACAGTAAAACTTTACTATAGTGATACAACGAAGAACCAACAATTTCAGAGGCACAATAATAAACACTAGGCACTTCCAGAACAGCAGCAACAAGGATTTTTCTAAATTTATAATTATATTACCAATATCACCATGCAACTTGTCTTTACCCTATACCGTAAAAATTTCTTGGGGCTGACATGCTAAAGTTACAGGTATGCAATGGTTTCACGACAGACATTTAAATTTTGAGTTTTTATAGTGCACAAGTGTTATTTAATGAAAATTATCTTAAATTTTTTGGATATCTATCTGAAAATATGGTTTCAACTATGCAAATGGTAATGTTAAGATAAAAACCACTGGTTGTTGGGTTGGTTGACCTACCCAATCAAAATGTGATAGATAAATCCTTATTTTAAATCATTGTTTGTCGGAGTTTTAATTTTAAGGAAAGGATACATTGTGTGCACTTATTGATGCCACGATTTTGTCTGTAGTTATATTTGTTGAATTGAGTTATAAGTTGGAAAGAGCACCAATAACGTGCCAGGGTTGTATGGTATATAAAAGAAACAAGCCGCGATGTGCATCCACACGGTCAACTTCACGGTAATATCTACATAAATATTAAAAATACTAAACACAATAATAATTATGAAAATAATACTATTTTAAATAATATTAATTAGAGGTACTCATAACAGTAATTGGAATGACTTAATATTAATCGTATCATCTACGGGAGCGTCCATTGATTACGTAGGTAAGGGGGATAATTGGATATTCACGTGAAGGGGGGGATGTGCAGTCAATAATCGGTTTAATTGCATGTAAAAACTTGAAAGCATTGCGAATGATGATGGAGGAAGTAATTGAAATCTTACGAATACTAAAGAACAAAACTACTAAAAATTACAATTTTCCATTTGCTGAAAGTTTTTTAAAGCACATGATCCTGCAAAGTATTGGCAACAAAACATTTTACCATTCAAAGCGTTCATTGCCACAAACACAAATTTGATCAATTTTTTTTGGATTTTCAAAATTTAAGCAGTTTTTATATTAAAATTAAAACACGGTACTGTAAAAACTATCAAAAATCTGCTCAAATTATGCAAATATTAATAAACTTTGATTGATCTAACAACCATGTCCTTTGAATGATTTTTTATTTATATGTTTTTTTTTATCATGGAAAAAGGCTTTGCTGGTTTCTTTACAAAAACTGATAAGAATTTATAAATTTTATAAACATTTATTATTGTGTTGTGCAAATCAGGTTACCAATATATTTTTTACGAACAAACCGAATTTTTCGCATTTTCTTTTATTAAATTAAAAAACGGCTGCAACGATTTTTTATAAACTTAAAAACATCACAAAAATGTTAAGACGCGTCGATTGACACTTCAATAGACAAACATCATATTTGGTTCGCGAGATATAGAGAATGACCTTGAAGGTCATGATTGCATTTAATGATTTTTAATTATATAATTTTTTTCATAATCGTGAGAAAATGTTTTGCTGGTTTTTTTTTTACAAAAGCTGTTTGGTGTATAGAAATTTTATAAACATTATATACTGCGTTTTTGCAAATCAGATTTAAAAACGTTTTTTTGCACTATTTTTTCATAAATTAAAAAAACTGTTAAAACATTTTTTTATAAATTTAATAGAATCATACCAATGTTAATACGCGTCGATTGAAACATTAACGATGTAAATCCTATGTTTTGTTCATGAAATAATGCGCTTGACAGAAATGACCTTCAAGGACTCAAAACAGCAGACCCCCCCGAACGAAGTTTTCTAAAAACTAATCATCTATTAAGATTGCAAAGACGCTTAGATTGGTACCTCAACGAAGTCGATAGAACTTTGTTTGCGTGAGTTATGCTCGTAGAAAAAACTGTCCACGAACGCACGTACGTACATACACACACATACTTCTTTCTAAAAACACTTTAAATATAATCTAAAGACCTCAAAACATGAATATATGTTGAAAATTTCAATTCCAATTTTCGAGGCGATTACAAAAACTTCCCATACACTGGGTAGTCAAAAAATTAAAAGAAACCTATGTTTTAGCACTTTCCTTGACAATATTAACAAACGGACGTTTTAAATTTATTGCAAATTTTATACATTCTCACGAATATTAGTACACTTCGAATGACATTTTAATAACGTGAATGCAATTTTTCGTTCGCGAAATTGCTTTAAGTGTTTCAAAAGAAGCTACCAAACCGAATCTTACCAAAAACTTTCCATATACTGGTAAGTTAATAATAAAAATAATATGTTTCAGGTAAGCTAACAGTGCTATTATCTCTTACAATGATTACTTGCTAAAATTCAAACCCCTTCTCTTCATGGGTTTGAGGACCAGCTGACCATGTTCCCATCAGACGTTAGCTACCATTAGCCACATGAGCCGTTTAAACTTCTAGTCAATTTAGTTACTAATTGAAAAGTCGATAATTTAATTTTGATAGTCTACTTCTACAACAAGGGTACCGAGGCGGGAGGACAGCGAATTACATCGATTTGGTGAACTTGTTATTAGAATATTGAAGCTATTATGAATAAGGGATATTTGGGGCCATTGCCAAGCCAATACTGCCTACTAGCCACTCATTGGATGTTAAGCAAATGTTAAATTTAGTGGGGGCTTCATGTATGTTTTGTCGGCGTAACTAGAGTCATTAATTCGGTGATTGGCCAATAGTAGCTCGAGTTTATCGGCGCTTAACATGACCATTAAAATATAATCATGGGTCACATTAATCTCACCTAACCTTGCAGGCCGTTTCAGTTTATTTGAAAATCATTTGGTTTTAACACTTAATCGCGATAAACTATTTGTTATTTTTCGACATTGTAGTCATCGAAAATATTCTAATCGTGATTGACTGAAAGACCGCGTATATAATGTAGACTAATCTTTATTATTATTTATACAGTGAAGTAGGTATACCAATTAACCGATTTTAATTAGTTTGCGCTGAATGAATCATGTAGATGTTTATAACTATGCTTTTGTTTGAGTTTTGAACAGCCAGTGGACGGTTTATCAAATATTTGTGTAACTATGAACAATCTTCCTTTTTAAATGGTGTAGTGGTATGTTAGATAATAGTTCATTTGATCTCACAACTAAAATATTTAAAGCGCCCTATTAACTTCCTTAATGCAGGCTTAAAACATTGTACATATAATAATGAGACGAGCTGATTAGATTTTGGAAAGAATCGGTTTTGTAGCTTTTTTTGAAACACTTAAAGCAATTTCGCGAACGAAAAATTGCATTCACGTTATTAAAATGTCATTCGAAGTGTACTCATATTGTTGAAATGTATAAAATTTGCAATGAATTTAAAACGTCCGTTGGTAATATTGTGAAGAAAAATGCTAAAACATAGGTTGCCTGTTATTTTTTAACTTCCCAGTGTATGGGAAGTTTTTGTGATCGCCTCGAAAATCGAAATATAAAATTCAACACATCTTCATGTTTTGAGGTCTTTAGAGTATATTTAACGTGTTTTTAGAAAGAAGTCTGGATGTGTGTGTGGTTATATACATACGTGCGTTCGTGTACAGTTTTTTATACAAGCATAACTCACCTAAACAAAGTCGTATCGACTTTGTTGAAGTGTCAATCGAAGCGTCTTTGCAAATCTCAACAGCTGATTAGTTTTTGGTCACTTACATAGATTGTGGACGTTTGCTGTTTTGCACCTTTGAAAGTCATTTCTGTCATGCGGTATATCTGACGAACTAAACAAAGCATCGTTAAGGTGTCAATCGACGCGTATTAACATTTGTGTGATTCCATTGATTTTTTTTTGAAAAAAAGGAGCCATTTTTTAATCAATTAAATGAAGTATAAAAAATTAGCGTCTTTTTCATGAAAAATAAATTTTTAACCTGATTTGCACATCTCAGTAATCAATATTTATGAGATTTAAAAACTTCAAATAGTTTTGAAAAAAAGGTAATTTATTCATGACTGCAAAAAGAAATAAGCCCGCGAGGTGCCGTTTGCAGTTTACAAATACTTTAGCAAACCTTATCAAACAAGCCGCGAGGTGCGACCCTTGAATTCGACACGATCAACTTTCCAGTAATATTTACATAAATATTAAAAATACTAAACACTATAATAATTATGAAAATAATACCATTTTAAATAATAAGAATTAAAGGTACTCATAACAGTACTTGCAATGAGTTAATGTTAATCGTATCATCTACGAGAGCGTCCATTGAATACGTAGTGCTTTTGGTGGATGAGGGGTGGATTGGTTTGATTGAATATTCACGCGGATCAATCAGTGGTTGTTGTCGGTAGGTTACAAAGCCTTTCCTACGTTGTTTTTTGTTTTCGTATCGATGCTTTAAGGACAAAAGAGCGCTAGCAAAAATGAATGCAGTTTTTGTAAATACGCCCACTGAAGAGATTTTGTCGCTTGGCGGCCATTTTGACTAGTTGTGTTCAAAATTGCCATGACTTCGGTAAAACCATTGAATTTGTATTTTTCACGATTTTACATCAATCACATTAATATGTATTTCTTATTTTCAGTTGGTCTTGAAAAACATTGAATGTGCAATCAATAATCGATTAAATGATGATGGAGGAAGTAATTGAAATCTTACGAACACTAAAGAAAGAAACTACTAAAAATTACAATTTTTTTATTTGACGAAAGCTTTTTGAAGCATATGATCTTGCAAAGTATTGACAACAAAACATTTTACTATTCAAAGCGTTCATTACCACAAATGCAAATTTGATGAATTTTTTTTTTGGGTTTTCAAAGTTTACGTAGTTTTTATATTAAAATTAAAACACGGTACTGCAAAAACTTTGCAAATATTCATAAACTATGAATGGCTTAACAACAATGTCTTTAGAATAAGTGTGATCAGGTAATGTCATTCGTATGAACACTTTTTACATGGTGAGTTTGAATGATTTTTTTTTTTTAATTTTTTTTGTAATCATTGAAAAATGTTTCGCTGGTTTCTCTTTAAAAACTGATAAGAATTTATAAATTTTATAAACACTTATTACTGTCTTGTGCAAATCAGATTAAAAATGTATTTTTTAATAAAAAAACCCTATTTTTTGCAATTTTTTTATTAAACTAGAAAACGGCTACAACGATTTTTATTGTAAACCTTAAAACATCAAAAGAATGTGACGACACGTCGATTGACATCTCAATGATGAAAATACTATGTTTGGTTCGGGAGATATAGTGAATGACATGAATGACCTTGAAGGTCATGATAACTTTTGATGATTTTTTATTTAATTTTTTTCATAGTCATTAGAAAAAGATTTGGTGTTTGTTTTTACCAAAGATGTTTGGAATGTATAAATTTTATAAACATTGATCACTGCGTTTTGCAAATCAGGTTAATAGTTTATTGTTTATGAAAAAAACCTTAATTTTTTCCCACTTTGTTTAAATAAATTAAAAAACGGCTGCAACATTTTTTTAAGAAATTTGATAAAATCACACCAATGACACAATTGACACCTTATCGATGCAAATCCTATTTTCGGGCGCATGACAGAAATGACCTTCAAGGGGTCAAACATACGTAAGTACGTACATAAACACACACATACATAAATTCTTTCTAAAAACACTTAAAATATACTCTCAAGATGTCAAAACGTGAAGATATGTTGCAAATTTCATTTTCGATTTTCGAGGCGATTACAAGAACTTCCCATATACTGGGAAGTTAATAAATTAGAAATAGAAAAATCATTATCATGTAAAAAGGGTTCATATGAATAATATTACCTGATGTCTTTTATTCTAAAGACATTGTTGTTATGCCATTAAAAGCGGATTAATATGTGCATAATTTGAGCAGATTTTCAATAATTTTCGCTGTACGGATATTAATTTTCATGAAAAATTTGTTAAAATTTGAAAAATAATTTTTTTTCAATCAAATACAAATTTGATTCAAATTTTTGGTAATCAACGCTTTCAGTGGTAAAATGTTTTGAAGATGAAGAAATCTTATTCAAGAAAAGCAACATGATTGCTAAACATATTCATTGAAAACAAAAAACCATTCATAGTCATAATGAAAAAAAGTTGATAAAAACAATATTACCTAATTTCACCTCTGCCAATCATTGCTTTTCGAATTCAAATGTTTGAAGTTCTCATCAAACGAAACATCTTAATTTTTTTATTACTATCCAAAAACATTCATTTATGCATACGAGTGATCCGCGAGAAGATTCAACCAATTTCTTTCCCCCGCCTTAATCCGCCAAAAGCCTTACGTAATCAGTGGACGCCCTCTACGAAGATACGATTAATATTAACTGATTTCAATTACTGTTATAACTCATATCACTATTATTGTTTAAAGTAGCATTATTTTCATAATTATTATAGTATTTAATATTTTTGATGTTTATGTAGATATTACGATCATTTTTATCAGTTAAAAAAACCTTAGGTTTCCTAGTAGTTTTAAAAAATATGTCTATAAAAATAAGTAACCAATAAACATCACAATGAAAAAGGAATTGATTTCACTTACTATAATGAAATAGTTAAGGTATTGACAAATGTGTACTACTGTCTCCATAAGTTTGTAAAATTTTCAATAAATGGACCACAGCTGTTTTTAATTTAATAAGAACAATCGCAAAAAAATATTTTTTTCTGAAAAAAATTTCATCACCTAATTAGCGCTTCCAACCATCAATGCCACACAAAATGAGCTGCCTTAAAAAATTTCATCAAATAAAAATATATAGTCTTTTTGATACTTCTGGAAATGTTCATACAAAACAATAAACAATTGAAGGATCCGCCCAGATAAAGTTCTAGCACTTTTTTTTGTTCTTGATAGATTGTCAAAATGAAGCGAGCATATTTTCAAAGGGGTAGAGCTCCCACAATATTTATAAAGAATATGTTGTAAATAATCGATATCTGATAACATGTAACGGACATGGCAGACCCTTCTTAAGAGGATGATATGATTATCAATAACTTATTACAGTAAGCGAAAGATACTGTAATAAGTTCTTATCATTCTTATTATTTAGCGTATTATTTTCGTTATTAATTTTGTAACTATTAGGCATTATAATTTCTGATATATAAGTAGATATTACTTGGAAGTGGTTCATGTAAACCTCAAGAGTCGAACTTCACTGCTTGTTTTACATTAATAATCACCGAAGAATTTCATTGATTACTTATACGTTATTGTCGTTCCTTAAAAACTTACATTTTTGAAAAAGTAAGCTGGTAACAGATTCCAAAGTTTTTGAAATCAATGCGCTTTAATAAAATTAATTCAAAGCAAATTGTACATAAATATTCTCTTCATCCACCTTCTCTTTAGAATATTAGAACCTGAAGACCACGAAATTCGAATGACCGTTCTTATCTTACTGTATATCTAAAGAAAATGTGAGATACATCCCAAATGTATCTTCTACAAGTGGTAACCTTATCTTCCTTGTATCATCTCAAGCCGAACTACGGCGCTTCTCTGAAAACTGTCATGCATATGTATAAATTGAGAAGCAGATAAAATTTATAATTTCGTGCAAATTTTGCCGATAGAGCGTCATCCTTGCCAAAAAAGATTTTAACTAGAGAAAAGAAACTCTCTTCAGATTTTTGTTGCATGCCGAGCTGTTTCCTGAATTTTATCTACATGAAGTTTCAGAATGTCAGACTATCCCTTTTGTGTTGTCTTCTTATTCAAAGTTGAATTTTTATGTTGGCAATGGTTAACATGCACAGATAGGCATCAGAGTGGAACCAAATTGGTTGTAACGTACGTTATGCTTCTCCCACGCTCTAATTTTTGAAATCAACGAATAGTAACAATTTAATTTGCAAACCAAATTGATTTTATCGTCCGACAATATTGTATCCAATTCAAATAATTTTATTTGCAGTTGAGCAGATTTGTCATAATTTGTGTGTTCAAAAATAGATTTGTTAAGTTCAAGAGATACTATTTGACGAAAAGTCAAAAGCGACATTTGTGTCAAAATTTAAATTTTAAAATTTTTGAACGAAGGTTTCGTTTCCTTATCAACTAAACTAAATTTTGTCGTCATATGACCATTTTTATGGTAATTGCATTAAACGTTTTCAAAAGTGCTGCGTGCACATTGTATGAGACTCGCCAACTTAAACGGGGAAGTACCTTTAGACACTTCAAAAAGTCGATTTTTTTGAATTGTTTTAATCGATAGATATATCGCCTAAGAATATCATGTTAAAGTTTCAAAAGCTAATTCTCAAAATTGTGGAAGAGATGCATCCCGGAAGTGCCTGGCGCCGAGTTCTTTTTCTCTTGACCACAAACTTGAAACGGCCTTTTCTCGAAACCATGTTTTTTTAAATTGCGTAAGCGATAATAAAAAACTAGTCAATCGATTTTCATCATCTAGCATTCATTTCAAAGAACATAAAAAACTGTTCTACATAGACTAAAGATTGAAAAAAAAAATATTTTGGGACTATTTTTGACTGGAAGTACAGCGAAATTTTTCGTCAAAATCGTAATTTGTTTTTTGTGAGCCTGTTTTGAAGGGTTAATTTTCGAATTTCGCAAATATTTTAGTCTATCTACTAAAAAAAACCTCTCGAGTAAGAAAATGTGTGGCTTGTTGATGTCAGATGAAAATTGCAGCCAGCATCGCTTACGCAACTTACGACGTCAGCGACGACATGGCTTTCAAGATCCTTGAAAAATTTGTTAATTTTCAACTTTCACTCTTGTAGAATATGTTTGTTTTTCAACCTCAAACATCGCCTAAAATAAATATTATACTGATTTAATAAGAACTGTCTTCATTTCCCCACAAATCAAGTGCAAAAAAGACCTTTTGTTCGGCCTCAAAAGGTACTTCTCCCTTAAAAATTCGCTACTGTAAAGTTTAAAGATTTTCGCTCTTGTCTTTCAAGCGTCGATAGTGATGCATAACCTAATGTTTTCTGCAGACAGTCTGAATAACAAAATACCATTGATGAAAAAAAGACGATCCAATTAATAATTTAACATAAGGAGTTTGATCTATGTACATAGCTTTTTCAGCTGTTGATATTAATTAGTTCCATCACACATCAAATAGTCGATTTCTTTCATTTGAGTGTAAATACTCAAGTATATGTAGCATTTAAGAGCTACTAATCTACTAAAAAACTTGGTTGGATTTTATTCAAACTGTGCCAACCGTATGGCTGGTTTTTTAAAATCAAAATTCGAGATAAAAAGTTTGGGGCGCAAACTTAGTGTGTATTCATATTTAAAAAAAGTTGATTCAATATTGTAAAAAGCAAAACTTTTATGTTAATTCATGGAACTTTCATAACAACCTATCAACTAGCCTTTCTAATGTAATAGTTCCTTCAGCGTCTAGTTTTCGCCTTAAAAGTGTTACTATAGTTTTTTTTTGATAAATGAAACATCTCGTCTCCATAAATTCTTGAATGAAAGCCTTTTGTTGACCCCATTACTTGTGTGCTCCCTGGGGATGTATCTTTCTAGATCAACTTGGCAAGTCACATTGTCAAGCATCAGCTTGCAAAACGATAACGAATCTACTCGACTTGAATTTTCCTCCGGCTATTTTCTCGCCGCAGGGGCACTAGACACAAGAACGGATCCGGCAAAGAAAACTCTCTTCCTTTGTTTTTTCAGGCTTTAAAAGTGCCAGTTTTCATATTAGTCGTGTTGCTTTACGTAATGGCTTCCCTCGCTTTTTATTTCACATTTATTTCTTAATTTTTATGATACAGCCAGTCATATTTATGTTTAATGGCTTGTTGGTGTCAAATGCGATTTTGAAATGAAAAACGGAAGAAAGCAAAACTAATTCTTATTGTAACCGTTTTTTAAATCAGATTGCAGCATCCTTCTAATCAGTAGCATTTAGAAATGTGAATTTTGCGTGGTAATTGAAATCAGGTAGTATTATCGCCTGCTTTGGGTATATGGAAAAATAAAATATATGAAGTTAAACTCTCAATTCCACATTAAATGGAATCATTGAATAGACAGACTAAGGGAGCGAAACATGCCAGGTAGTCCAGTAGAATTAATGAAACACTGATGTTCAAAATTTGAAAATTCTACAGTTAAGATGTGGACTTTGAGTCTAACGACAAAAAGTTGACCTTGTAGAAAGTTTGCATTGGAAGTCATCTTGGATTTATGTTTTATATAACATGAGCCTCTATAATTTATAATATCAAGTAAATAACATTAGCATTGCCTATTATATAACTCGTGATTTGCGTGGCATGTCCCGTTTGTTTGTTTGGCTGAAAATGCCAAAAGCATCAACAATAACAAAAGTTGATTAGATTTTGGTAACTTCGGTTGGGTGGCTTTTTGTGCTGTTTTGACACATCCAAGGTTATTTCTGTCATGCACAATATCTTGCGAATAAAACTTAATATTGTCGTCTGTCCAATTATGAATAACTTTAGTGCAGATGTTTTTTTTAAATATGAAACATTACGTTTTTTTCTTCAATTTTTTCTCCCGCCTAGTTTGCACTTTAAACAGTCAATTCTTATGAAAATCAGATACTCTAAAATGTTCTCATCAAAAAATAGCTACAATTTTTTTACGAGGTCACACGGTCAACTCCCAAGTAGTATCTACATAAGTATTGAAAATTTTAAACACAATAATAATAATGAAAATAATGCTTCTTTAAAGAATGATAATGATAAGAGAGAACAGTAATTGAAAGAAGTTAATATTAATCGTGTCATCTTAAAGAGTGTCCATTGACTTCGTGGGTGGAGGTCGGATTGAATCTTTACGTGAAGCAATCAGTGGAAGGGCAGGTTACAAAATTTTTCTACGAAACCTTCGATTTACATATGATGCTCGAACGACGTGCTAGCCAAAATGTTGGCGAAATGTGGACTTTTGAATGTAGGTTTTACCGCCTGAAGAGGTTTTTTTCGTGTGATGGCTATTTTGAATATTTGCCTCCAAAATTGCAATGGCTGCTGCATACACACTGAATCTGTTTTGTGTTGCCATTTTAAATCAATGAGACTAATAACAATTATTATTATTTTGCAGTTGATCTTGAAAAACATTGAATATGCAGTAAATAATCGCTGTGTAATCGTATGTAACTAAAATCTTTTGAACCCTTACAATTAATGAAATCCAAAGATTTTATAAATGATCCTTAAAAATTTAATGGATGTTTCTTTATTCGATACATATAATCATTGTTTATTGTTTCTTTACGAATGACTTTCGAAAGTATGTCAAAACTATGATGTTTTATTTGATGAAAAGTTGAAACATTTGCATTTGCAGAAGTGCAAATTAGATAGAAGGACTTCTTTTGAAACCAAAGTAGATAAACTTGAACAACGTTGTTTATTGCAAAAAACTTACCTTTCAAAGTGGTTTTTATTCAAAATTTGTAGCAGTTTTATCATTTATAGAAAAACGAATGCACGAACATTTTTGAAAATCTTCTCAAATCATGGAAATATAAATACGCTTTGGTCGAACCTATTGGTTTCATATTATTCACTTCCCAGTATATGAGAAGTTCTTGTAATCGCCTCGAAAATCGAAATTGAAATTTTCAAAATTTCTTTACGTTTTGAGATCTTTAGAGTATATGTTAAGTGTTTTTAGAAAGAAATATGTATGTATGTGTGTGTACGTACGTACGTGCGTTCGCGGACAGTTTTTCTAGAGAGAGAATAATTCACGTAAACAAAATCATATCGACTTTGTTGTGTCAATCGAAGCGTCTTTGTAATCTTAAGAGCTGATTAGTTTTTCGAAAACTTCGTTTTTTTTTTTTTGACCCTTTGAAGGTCATTCCTGTCATGCACTATATCTCACGAACCAAACATAGGATTTTCATTGTTAAGGTGTCAATCAATGCGTTTTAACATTGGTGTGATTCTTTTCAATCTTTTAAAAAATTGTTAGAGGGTTTTTTAATTTTTAAAAATATGTGCAAAAAATTAAGGTTTTTTTCATAGACAATATATTTTTAGCCTGATTTGCACAACACAGTGATAAATGTTTAAAAAATTTAAAAATTCTTACCACTTTTTGAAGAGAAACCAGGCAAATTTTTTTCCATGATTACAAAAAAAAACATTAAAAATAAAAAATCATCCAAAGTCACCATGTAAAAGGTTTTCATACGAACGATATTACGTGATTACTCTTATTCTCAAAACATCTTTGTTGAATTAATCAAAGTTTATTAATATATGCATAATTTGAGCAGTATTTTAATAGTTTTTACAGCAGCGTGTTTTAATTATAATAAAAAAACTGCTTACATTTTGAAAACCAAAAAAAAATTATGAAATTTTCATTTGTGACAATGAACGCTTTGAATGGTAAAATCTTTTGTTGTCAATACTTTGCAAGATCATATGCTTTAAAAACCTTTCATCAAATAAAAAATTGTACTCTTTAGTAGTTTTGTTCTTTAATCTTCGTAAGATTTCAATTACTTCCTCCATCATCAATCGTGAGACTTTTTTGTTTTTACATGCAATTAAGCCTATTTTTGACTGCACATTCAATGTTGTTCAAAACGAACTGAAAATAAGAAATAACTATTAGTGTGATTGATGTAAAACCGTGAAAAATACAAATTCAATGATTATGCCGAAGCCATTACAATTTTGAACAGAACTATTCAAAATCGCCACCACGTGACAAAATCTCGTCAGTGGGCAGAATAACAAAAAGTGCATTCATTTTTGCTAGCGCTTTACTGGTATCTATATGAAAATAACACAAAACGTAGAAAAGGCTTGGTAACCTTCTCCCTACCGATTAATCCGCATGAATATTCAACCATCCCTCTTACCTACATAATCAATGGACGCTCCCGTACATGTATCATGTATCATTGTATCATATCATTTTAACTCATTCCAATTACTGTTATGACTACCTCTAATTATTATTATTTAAAGTATTATTATTTTCAGAATTATTTATGCGTCTAGTATTTTTGATACTGATGTGGATATTACTGGGAACTTCATCGTGTGAACCTCCCGGCTTGTTTTATTTTAGTTTTAATTATTTTATGAAATTTTTGTGATTGTTTTAGCAAAAACTGTTTAGAGTATATAGATTTTATAAGGATTGATTGCTTGTTGTGTAAATCAGGTAAAAGTTTTTTTTAGCGGAAAAACCCTATTTTAATGAATTAAAAAACGAGTACAAAATTTTTGTTGAGTATGAGTATTTTGTTTTTATTTTTCAATATAGTCTTTTTCAAATAAAATGTATTTTTTTCACAACTAGCATAAAAGGCTTTTAAACCGTCAGAAAATATTACTTTTCTTTGCCCACAAAATGGCTTGTTACAGCCTCTTTCATTTTATTGTCACGGAAGATCTATGACCTTGTAATTCCTTTTTCAAATTGGAAAAAAGGGATCCAGGTATGGAGTGTGGTCAATTTCCGAGTAGCTATTCTTCGATTGCCAGTACCACTTGATCGACATTTCGAGTATTTTCCTCCGTTACTAAAGTCACAGGATACCTCAGGCTGGGATCATCTTCACAGCTTTCTCGTCCTTGTTGAAATAAGTGAGCCCATTTTTCTTTTTCTTCGAAAATTCCTTTCTGCATTTTTCCTTCTTTAGGAAGTACTTTATCACGGCGCGGTTTTCAATATTACTAAAATTAGTTGAAACGGCTGTCATGATAACGTGTGTCCTTCTACAGACAATTTTTTATTGACCTCACTGCCGAAAGGAGGTTATATAGTATTTATACTACTAAGGAGTGTCACAACCAGTGTTAACACAAGTGAGATAATGAGTTATCGCTAAGTATCTCTGGCCGCGGGCTTATCAGCCGCTCCTCGTATATACTCGTACATATACACACAGACATACTTCTTTCCAAAAACACTTTAAATACCTTTAAAAACCTTAAATTGTAAAGGTACATTGAAAATTTCAATTTCGATTTTCAGGACGACTACAAGAACATCCCATATACTAGGAAGTTTATTAAAATAACTGCAAAAAATCATTAATAATATATGTTGAATTGAACGATATTACCTAATTTGGTTGCTCTAATGACATGGTTGTGATATCGATCAATCCTATGATTTGGTTTAATTTTCAATAAAATCAGCAGATCCTTAACTTAATAAGAAAAACTACAAAAATACTAATTTTTGATCTAATTTGCACTACTGGTTATTATTGTTATACATAATCAGACACCCTAAAGAGGTACCATCAAATAAAATATTGTAGTTTTTTATCATTTCCAGAAATTATTCATGTAATAGTAATGAACAATGAATATTTATAATGAGAAGTGAGCGTTCATTAATTACGTTAGGATCATGCATTGCAAGGGTTCGTACGACTTCAATTACTTCAATATTAGTAATTGATTTCATCTTCACAAAATACTACATGTGTTTGTTTTAAAAAAAGAAAAACTTCATTTTAATTTTGTGTATCTTGTGTATTTGGATTCGTAATCGATTTTCGACCGTAATCGTTCGGTCTTCCTCAGCGATTGTCAATTACTTTCCCACATATTTTTTGTAATATTCTATATGTCTTACATATAATCAAAAATCGATTATTTGTTGTATTGTAGATGTTATTTGAAGATCAGCTGCCAAATAAGAAATGGTCTTTTTATTGTAAAATGATGAAATAGTACAAATACAATGTCTACTCACGGGAATTTTTGATGCAGCTACCCAAAATGATCATCACTCGAAAAACTAGTTCAGTCGGGGAAGAAACAAAAACTGCATTGGCTAACCTTTGAATATCAATTTTGCTGAAATTTTCGTTTATGGCTATTTGTTTAGCAAGTGTCTGTAAAGAAATAGCTGCTTGCGCAAGAAAAGCTTGAAATATACCTCCTACAATTGCTCTGCGGAAGAAGTCAATCCGATCTTCCCCCTACCGAAAGCTATACGTTATTAGTAAACGCTCTTTAAGGTGGTGATACATTATTGTCATAATTGTTTTGGTTTTGCTTATTATTAATAATAAAATTTTGTACGTAATAATCAATGTTGTTGTTATTATTATTTTCAACATTTTTGAGATTATTAGTCGGTTTCGTGAAAATAGCGCGCATCTAAGATGTACATTTTTATTTCACTGTATGTTTAACACAACAATTAAAATTGTTTTTTTTTCATAGATAAATAAATTAGATTTTACTTTAGATGCGCATCATGTCAAAGTAACAGGCTAGTACGGTTGATTTTTGTTTATTTGTGGCTGTACTGCGACTAAGGTTTGGATGTTTTTACAAACTATAAATTAACTTGCGACATTCTTATGTCTTTTTGGGTTAAAATTTGTAAGAAAACGTTTCCTAAAATTGAACTTAAATGCAGCAAATACTACAAAACTAAAGGAATCCTGTCAATTTGTAATATGCTTGCGGTGTTCTAAGATTTCTTTTATTTCAGCATTTGGTTAAAATAAGTTACACTAGATCTGCTTGTGACAAAAAACAAGTCTTATCTTATCTAACATATGTGCTGTTTTGTGGAAGTTTTGACAAAAAGTTATTCATTCCTCGAAGCCGACAATAATTATGAGGGCAATAAATATTAGGATTTCAGCTTCTCATGGTGGGAAAAACAACAAAGAGGGTCACCACAATTTATATTATCGTGACAAAGAACTAAGAAATTATGATGAATTCTTGAAAAAACAGCATTTTTAATATTAATCCAATAAGCATCCAAAAAGAGAAATTGATGGAGCGGATGTAACTAAAAGATACCATTCCGTTAAGCACATTTTGTCCTATAATTCTCTGAATTATGAAACTAGGCTTGACAGGACTTTGTGTAGTGACTCAAAAATTGCAGAAAACTTTAACTTAGTGAAACAAAAGCTCAAGTGTCTATTCAGCAGGCGATTGTAGTCCTTCAAAATGACACAAAATGTTGCCACTGATGCTTTGAATCTCAGTACAGCAAAAATGTTCATGAGATTTTATAGTCCAAAGTCAAATCTAACAAACCGAGAGGTGCGATCCTTGAGGTCTACACGGTCAAAATTTCCATGACTGCGGCAAAATCAAGAAAGTTTATATTTTTCACGATCTAACTTCAATGAGACTAATAATCATTTCCTATTTTGCAATTGGTCTGGAAAAGAAAAGTATTACAAATGATGAGGGAGGAAGTAACTGAAATCTTAAAACTATACTACAAAATCTACAATTTTTTATTTGATGAAAACCTTTTGAAGCAAGGCTGTCCAACCCGCGGGCCGCGGGCCGCAATCGGCCCAATGCAGACATCAATGTGGCCCGACAATATTATAAGTTTCTGAAGCAAGTCCATTTTTCTGAGGAATGATTTGTGTGTTGTGTGCGCTTTCGTGGTAAAGCTGCCAAGTGCCAAACAACAGGAACAGAAAGCTCTTTTGTTATACATCTATCTTTTGCATTTTTTTCGCTCTTCAGCTATGGTAATATACTTGTGGCCCAAAACACCATGTCTTCTTTCAATATGGCCCAGGAAAATAAAAAAGTTGGACACCCTTGTTTTAAAGCATATGATCTTGTAAAGTATTGACTACAAAACATTTCACCATTCAAAGCGTTGATTACCACGAATCCAAATTTGATTTGATATTAAGAAGTTTTTTTTCATTCAAATAAGAATACGATACTATGAAAACTATTGAAAATCTGCTCAAATTGTGCAAAAATAATAAGCTTTGATTGATTTAACAACAATGTTTTCGAAATAAAAAAACCCATCGAAGTTTCCCGAAAATATTCAGCTCTCAAAGTGAATACGACTTTGTTTACGTGAGATGTGCTCATAGAAAAACTGTCCGCGAACACGCGTACACTGACACACATACATACAAGCTTCTTTCTAAAAACATTTTAAATATACTCTAAAGACCTCAAAACGTAAAGATATGTAGAAAATTTTGATTTTCGAGGGGATTACAAGAACTTATACTTATACTGGGGAGTTAATAAGTTAAATTTTGTTATTATCATTACGAAAAAAGTATAGCGCTGATACAATAAACCTTAAAGGTAGGCATGGAAATTATTTGAAGTGTTTTAATAGGATTATTATTTTAAAAATCCGCTACAGTAGTATCACGTCAATAGAAGTCGCATAGATTAGTGTATAGCCTTCGGTACCAATCAATAAACTATAAGCATGTAAGAGAAATTTGTATAGACAGAATTGTTTTACATTAGATCAGTTAGTTGTTTCGATATTGGAGACTTCACGAAATCAAGCAAAATCCACTGACGACACAAAGGTTTCTCTTGCTTCCGTTGAATTTTCCGGCGTTGTTTTCATTAAGGGGTTATACCTATGTGACTTTTTTTTCCAATTTTTTTTTATTGGCTAAAAGTATGCTAACACATCCCTAGAATTGAAATCAAAAAGGTCCAAATACTAATATACTTCAGAAAATTTTTCAGAATCAATTTTCTGAAGCAACTCCAATGCTCGAAACACGTATAATTTGTTCGCTTTATACTATATAGTAATTAATATACACTGTATAGGGCACGTTCCTTCGTAAACGACGCTAGGAGAGCTTCTGTTTACTCGATCGACTACACGCTGCATTTGAGGTTAAAGTACTATGTTTTGATTGATATTTTTACTGTTGTTTTGTATAAAAAAGTGTTAGAAATGAGTAGTAAACTGTACAGTGGCCGTAAAGGCAGTAAAGCAAGTAGTTCATCGCAGAAGCGCAGCAAGATCAGCAACAGGCGTCCGCCTAATCGGCATTCGTTTGAGACTCATTAGGATTGACTGCAGGACCTAATTTTTACAATTTCTGCTTAGAAACAGACGCCGAGCGAATAAAGGCTGCTGAGCGCTCAATTTCCGACGTTGTAAAAAAGGCGAGACGCTGCTAAAAGGCCGCGCAACGCAACGCTTCAAATTTCGGCGCCGCATGGCTCATCATTTGCTGTGAAGAACAATTTAATGTTTTCAAGCTGAATCCTCCAAAAATAACACTTCCCAAAAAATTTCCCCCCTTAGCAGTTTCCGGCAAATTCATAATACGAGTATATCTCGTTCCGCTGGCCACACTACAGTGAAGGAAATAATTATAAAGCCATCCATGGTAAATAACAAATTTTGTAAGATAGCAATATCTGTGTTCTTAGAAGTGGATACAGAGTATGCGTGTCCGATCATGTTCATGTTCAATGCAATATTTTGCGATTTTCTTCGTTGCTTTCAGTGACAGTTCCACAGAAGCTGATATTGTGTGTAGGACGAGAGGAAATAAATATAAATCCACGATAAGTTTTTGTATTTTAGAATGAAGTTTATTTAATAAATTGGTAATATCTGCAGATAATATCTTTGAGGAGAGGGTTTTAAATAATTTCATTTTATTATAGCTCATTTTCTTTACTCCAGAAGAAATGCTACGTGGTTACAGTTTAACTGAGAAATAAAAGGTAAAAATAAAAGCATTGAAGAACTGTAGTGTCTCTAACAGGAAAATAGCTGAAAAATAGGTAGATCTCACTGCGTCGTAAATAATTTTATAAATTTAAAGGAGAAATATCACACAAAACCTCGGTCTGGACGTAAACCAACTTTATCTGAAAGGGACAAACGCCACATATTTTCATAGGCAACGCAGCTACACTTTACAGCTAGTCAGATTAAGGCTGAATTGAAGTTGTCAGTGACCACCAGACGCATTAGGCAAATCCTGCATAAAAATAAAAACGCAATCTGGACAAAACGTGTTAAAAACCAAGGCTGAATGAGGGACACAAAACGGGCAGAATGGGTTTTGCCCAAAAATTTATAAAATATGACGAAGAGTGGGAGAACATTGTGTTTAGCGACGAGAAGAAATTACATATGGATGGTCCAGATGGTTGCCAATTTTATTGGCAGGATTTACGAAAGGCTCCGGAAATAAGAATAAGCCGAAATTTTGGAGGTGGCTCTGTTATGGTATGGGGAGCGTTTTCCCATCATGGTAAGCTTCCATTGGCATGGGTTCCGACTCGTATTAATTCGGAAATGTATACAGAGTTATTAGAAGATATTTTAATCGACAACGCTGAAGAAATTATAGTGCCGGATTTTATCTTCCAACAAGACAACGCTGCTATCCACGTTTCGAAATATACCAAACGTTGGTTTAGAGAAAAGGATATACCTGTACTTGATTGGCCTGCTTGCAGCCCTGATCTAAACCCCATAGAGAATCTATGGGGTATTCTGGCTCGTCGAGTTTACAGGGACGGCAAGCAATACAATACTGTCCAGGAGCTGAAGACAGCAATTAAAACAAAAAAAATTGAAGTACCAGGGAGTTGGTTGTGTAAGGAGGATGAAGCAAGGCGAGTTTTTCGATTTGTGGAGAAGAAATTTCTTTTGTGACTTGAGGAGTGGAATTTTTTTGGCGTCTGTTTTCGTGGTGGAATATCTGGTCCAATTCCTTCAGATATTTAAACTTTAATTTTTACTAACAAACAATTTCTTGAACATGGACGGAACATTTTGAAAAGTGGTGAACCAAGAGGGGTCGAACGATTTGAAGAAGGCGTAAGAAGGCGTGTGGGTTATTGCTAAAATTGAGAAGTTCAATGTACGTGTCGTTCGTGATCACTGTTTCGAAGTGTTGATTGATCATCCTGTGTCGTGTCACATGCCATTAATTGGGTGATTCCGGATAAGAGCTCGCAAAGTGGTATCAAGGAGGTGTCGAGCAAGCCAAGGATAGTGTGGCTGCCGGAGTGCAGAACCAAGGGGTTGGAGCATCTTGTCTGCAATGTATTCAAGCAAGCAGTTCGTGATCAACGGACCTTTGGGTTAATAATCCCAAGTAAGAGTTTTTGTTGCGTGTATTACTTGGGTTCGCAAGTCTTGCTAGACACGCAGGTTTTTCGTAGCCAATTTGACCCTAGTCATCGAGAGTAGACGCTTGGTGCACTAGTAGGATTTTCATTGTTAAGGTGTCAATCAATGCGTTTTAACATTGGTGTGATTCTTTTCAATCTTTTAAAAAATTGTTAGAGGGTTTTTTAATTTTTAAAAATATGTGCAAAAAATTAAGGTTTTTTTCATAGACAATATATTTTTAGCCTGATTTGCACAACACAGTGATAAATGTTTAAAAAATTTAAAAATTCTTACCACTTTTTGAAGAGAAACCAGGCAAATTTTTTTCCATGATTACAAAAAAAAACATTAAAAATAAAAAATCATCCAAAGTCACCATGTAAAAGGTTTTCATACGAACGATATTACGTGATTACTCTTATTCTCAAAACATCTTTGTTGAATTAATCAAAGTTTATTAATATATGCATAATTTGAGCAGTATTTTAATAGTTTTTACAGCAGCGTGTTTTAATTATAATAAAAAAACTGCTTACATTTTGAAAACCAAAAAAAAATTATGAAATTTTCATTTGTGACAATGAACGCTTTGAATGGTAAAATCTTTTGTTGTCAATACTTTGCAAGATCATATGCTTTAAAAACCTTTCATCAAATAAAAAATTGTACTCTTTAGTAGTTTTGTTCTTTAATCTTCGTAAGATTTCAATTACTTCCTCCATCATCAATCGTGAGACTTTTTTGTTTTTACATGCAATTAAGCCTATTTTTGACTGCACATTCAATGTTGTTCAAAACGAACTGAAAATAAGAAATAACTATTAGTGTGATTGATGTAAAACCGTGAAAAATACAAATTCAATGATTATGCCGAAGCCATTACAATTTTGAACAGAACTATTCAAAATCGCCACCACGTGACAAAATCTCGTCAGTGGGCAGAATAACAAAAAGTGCATTCATTTTTGCTAGCGCTTTACTGGTATCTATATGAAAATAACACAAAACGTAGAAAAGGCTTGGTAACCTTCTCCCTACCGATTAATCCGCATGAATATTCAACCATCCCTCTTACCTACATAATCAATGGACGCTCCCGTACATGTATCATGTATCATTGTATCATATCATTTTAACTCATTCCAATTACTGTTATGACTACCTCTAATTATTATTATTTAAAGTATTATTATTTTCAGAATTATTTATGCGTCTAGTATTTTTGATACTGATGTGGATATTACTGGGAACTTCATCGTGTGAACCTCCCGGCTTGTTTTATTTTAGTTTTAATTATTTTATGAAATTTTTGTGATTATTTTAGCAAAAACTGTTTAGAGTATATAGATTTTATAAGGATTGATTGCTTGTTGTGTAAATCAGGTAAAAGTTTTTTTTAGCGGAAAAACCCTATTTTAATGAATTAAAAAACGAGTACAAAATTTTTGTTGAGTATGAGTATTTTGTTTTTATTTTTCAATATAGTCTTTTTCAAATAAAATGTATTTTTTTCACAACTAGCATAAAAGGCTTTTAAACCGTCAGAAAATATTACTTTTCTTTGCCCACAAAATGGCTTGTTACAGCCTCTTTCATTTTATTGTCACGGAAGATCTATGACCTTGCAATTCCTTTTTCAAATTGGAAAAAAGGGATCCAGGTATGGAGTGTGGTCAATTTCCGAGTAGCTATTCTTCGATTGCCAGTACCACTTGATCGACATTTCGAGTATTTTCCTCCGTTACTAAAGTCACAGGATACCTCAGGCTGGGATCATCTTCACAGCTTTCTCGTCCTTGTTGAAATAAGTGAGCCCATTTTTCTTTTTCTTCGAAAATTCCTTTCTGCATTTTTCCTTCTTTAGGAAGTACTTTATCACGGCGCGGTTTTCAATATTACTAAAATTAGTTGAAACGGCTGTCATGATAACGTGTGTCCTTCTACAGACAATTTTTTATTGACCTCACTGCCGAAAGGAGGTTATATAGTATTTATACTACTAAGGAGTGTCACAACCAGTGTTAACACAAGTGAGATAATGAGTTATCGCTAAGTATCTCTGGCCGCGGGCTTATCAGCCGCTCCTCGTATATACTCGTACATATACACACAGACATACTTCTTTCCAAAAACACTTTAAATACCTTTAAAAACCTTAAATTGTAAAGGTACATTGAAAATTTCAATTTCGATTTTCAGGACGACTACAAGAACATCCCATATACTAGGAAGTTTATTAAAATAACTGCAAAAAATCATTAATAATATATGTTGAATTGAACGATATTACCTAATTTGGTTGCTCTAATGACATGGTTGTGATATCGATCAATCCTATGATTTGGTTTAATTTTCAATAAAATCAGCAGATCCTTAACTTAATAAGAAAAACTACAAAAATACTAATTTTTGATCTAATTTGCACTACTGGTTATTATTGTTATACATAATCAGACACCCTAAAGAGGTACCATCAAATAAAATATTGTAGTTTTTTATCATTTCCAGAAATTATTCATGTAATAGTAATGAACAATGAATATTTATAATGAGAAGTGAGCGTTCATTAATTACGTTAGGATCATGCATTGCAAGGGTTCGTACGACTTCAATTACTTCAATATTAGTAATTGATTTCATCTTCACAAAATACTACATGTGTTTGTTTTAAAAAAAGAAAAACTTCATTTTAATTTTGTGTATCTTGTGTATTTGGATTCGTAATCGATTTTCGACCGTAATCGTTCGGTCTTCCTCAGCGATTGTCAATTACTTTCCCACATATTTTTTGTAATATTCTATATGTCTTACATATAATCAAAAATCGATTATTTGTTGTATTGTAGATGTTATTTGAAGATCAGCTGCCAAATAAGAAATGGTCTTTTTATTGTAAAATGATGAAATAGTACAAATACAATGTCTACTCACGGGAATTTTTGATGCAGCTACCCAAAATGATCATCACTCGAAAAACTAGTTCAGTCGGGGAAGAAACAAAAACTGCATTGGCTAACCTTTGAATATCAATTTTGCTGAAATTTTCGTTTATGGCTATTTGTTTAGCAAGTGTCTGTAAAGAAATAGCTGCTTGCGCAAGAAAAGCTTGAAATAGACCTCCTACAATTGCTCTGCGGAAGAAGTCAATCCGATCTTCCCCCTACCGAAAGCTATACGTTATTAGTAAACGCTCTTTAAGGTGGTGATACATTATTGTCATAATTGTTTTGGTTTTGCTTATTATTAATAATAAAATTTTGTACGTAATAATCAATGTTGTTGTTATTATTATTTTCAACATTTTTGAGATTATTAGTCGGTTTCGTGAAAATAGCGCGCATCTAAGATGTACATTTTTATTTCACTGTATGTTTAACACAACAATTAAAATTGTTTTTTTTTCATAGATAAATAAATTAGATTTTACTTTAGATGCGCATCATGTCAAAGTAACAGGCTAGTACGGTTGATTTTTGTTTATTTGTGGCTGTACTGCGACTAAGGTTTGGATGTTTTTACAAACTATAAATTAACTTGCGACATTCTTATGTCTTTTTGGGTTAAAATTTGTAAGAAAACGTTTCCTAAAATTGAACTTAAATGCAGCAAATACTACAAAACTAAAGGAATCCTGTCAATTTGTAATATGCTTGCGGTGTTCTAAGATTTCTTTTATTTCAGCATTTGGTTAAAATAAGTTACACTAGATCTGCTTGTGACAAAAAACAAGTCTTATCTTATCTAACATATGTGCTGTTTTGTGGAAGTTTTGACAAAAAGTTATTCATTCCTCGAAGCCGACAATAATTATGAGGGCAATAAATATTAGGATTTCAGCTTCTCATGGTGGGAAAAACAACAAAGAGGGTCACCACAATTTATATTATCGTGACAAAGAACTAAGAAATTATGATGAATTCTTGAAAAAACAGCATTTTTAATATTAATCCAATAAGCATCCAAAAAGAGAAATTGATGGAGCGGATGTAACTAAAAGATACCATTCCGTTAAGCACATTTTGTCCTATAATTCTCTGAATTATGAAACTAGGCTTGACAGGACTTTGTGTAGTGACTCAAAAATTGCAGAAAACTTTAACTTAGTGAAACAAAAGCTCAAGTGTCTATTCAGCAGGCGATTGTAGTCCTTCAAAATGACACAAAATGTTGCCACTGATGCTTTGAATCTCAGTACAGCAAAAATGTTCATGAGATTTTATAGTCCAAAGTCAAATCTAACAAACCGAGAGGTGCGATCCTTGAGGTCTACACGGTCAAAATTTCCACGACTGCGGCAAAATCAAGAAAGTTTATATTTTTCACGATCTAACTTCAATGAGACTAATAATCATTTCCTATTTTGCAATTGGTCTGGAAAAGAAAAGTATTACAAATGATGAGGGAGGAAGTAACTGAAATCTTAAAACTATACTACAAAATCTACAATTTTTTATTTGATGAAAACCTTTTGAAGCAAGGCTGTCCAACCCGCGGGCCGCGGGCCGCAATCGGCCCAATGCAGACATCAATGTGGCCCGACAATATTATAAGTTTCTGAAGCAAGTCCATTTTTCTGAGGAATGATTTGTGTGTTGTGTGCGCTTTCGTGGTAAAGCTGCCAAGTGCCAAACAACAGGAACAGAAAGCTCTTTTGTTATACATCTATCTTTTGCATTTTTTTCGCTCTTCAGCTATGGTAATATACTTGTGGCCCAAAACACCATGTCTTCTTTCAATATGGCCCAGGAAAATAAAAAAGTTGGACACCCTTGTTTTAAAGCATATGATCTTGTAAAGTATTGACTACAAAACATTTCACCATTCAAAGCGTTGATTACCACGAATCCAAATTTGATTTGATATTAAGAAGTTTTTTTTCATTCAAATAAGAATACGATACTATGAAAACTATTGAAAATCTGCTCAAATTGTGCAAAAATAATAAGCTTTGATTGATTTAACAACAATGTTTTCGAAATAAAAAAACCCATCGAAGTTTCCCGAAAATATTCAGCTCTCAAAGTGAATACGACTTTGTTTACGTGAGATGTGCTCATAGAAAAACTGTCCGCGAACACGCGTACACTGACACACATACATACAAGCTTCTTTCTAAAAACATTTTAAATATACTCTAAAGACCTCAAAACGTAAAGATATGTAGAAAATTTTGATTTTCGAGGGGATTACAAGAACTTATACTTATACTGGGGAGTTAATAAGTTAAATTTTGTTATTATCATTACGAAAAAAGTATAGCGCTGATACAATAAACCTTAAAGGTAGGCATGGAAATTATTTGAAGTGTTTTAATAGGATTATTATTTTAAAAATCCGCTACAGTAGTATCACGTCAATAGAAGTCGCATAGATTAGTGTATAGCCTTCGGTACCAATCAATAAACTATAAGCATGTAAGAGAAATTTGTATAGACAGAATTGTTTTACATTAGATCAGTTAGTTGTTTCGATATTGGAGACTTCACGAAATCAAGCAAAATCCACTGACGACACAAAGGTTTCTCTTGCTTCCGTTGAATTTTCCGGCGTTGTTTTCATTAAGGGGTTATACCTATGTGACTTTTTTTTCCAATTTTTTTTTATTGGCTAAAAGTATGCTAACACATCCCTAGAATTGAAATCAAAAAGGTCCAAATACTAATATACTTCAGAAAATTTTTCAGAATCAATTTTCTGAAGCAACTCCAATGCTCGAAACACGTATAATTTGTTCGCTTTATACTATATAGTAATTAATATACACTGTATAGGGCACGTTCCTTCGTAAACGACGCTAGGAGAGCTTCTGTTTACTCGATCGACTACACGCTGCATTTGAGGTTAAAGTACTATGTTTTGATTGATATTTTTACTGTTGTTTTGTATAAAAAAGTGTTAGAAATGAGTAGTAAACTGTACAGTGGCCGTAAAGGCAGTAAAGCAAGTAGTTCATCGCAGAAGCGCAGCAAGATCAGCAACAGGCGTCCGCCTAATCGGCATTCGTTTGAGACTCATTAGGATTGACTGCAGGACCTAATTTTTACAATTTCTGCTTAGAAACAGACGCCGAGCGAATAAAGGCTGCTGAGCGCTCAATTTCCGACGTTGTAAAAAAGGCGAGACGCTGCTAAAAGGCCGCGCAACGCAACGCTTCAAATTTCGGCGCCGCATGGCTCATCATTTGCTGTGAAGAACAATTTAATGTTTTCAAGCTGAATCCTCCAAAAATAACACTTCCCAAAAAATTTCCCCCCTTAGCAGTTTCCGGCAAATTCATAATACGAGTATATCTCGTTCCGCTGGCCACACTACAGTGAAGGAAATAATTATAAAGCCATCCATGGTAAATAACAAATTTTGTAAGATAGCAATATCTGTGTTCTTAGAAGTGGATACAGAGTATGCGTGTCCGATCATGTTCATGTTCAATGCAATATTTTGCGATTTTCTTCGTTGCTTTCAGTGACAGTTCCACAGAAGCTGATATTGTGTGTAGGACGAGAGGAAATAAATATAAATCCACGATAAGTTTTTGTATTTTAGAATGAAGTTTATTTAATAAATTGGTAATATCTGCAGATAATATCTTTGAGGAGAGGGTTTTAAATAATTTCATTTTATTATAGCTCATTTTCTTTACTCCAGAAGAAATGCTACGTGGTTACAGTTTAACTGAGAAATAAAAGGTAAAAATAAAAGCATTGAAGAACTGTAGTGTCTCTAACAGGAAAATAGCTGAAAAATAGGTAGATCTCACTGCGTCGTAAATAATTTTATAAATTTAAAGGAGAAATATCACACAAAACCTCGGTCTGGACGTAAACCAACTTTATCTGAAAGGGACAAACGCCACATATTTTCATAGGCAACGCAGCTACACTTTACAGCTAGTCAGATTAAGGCTGAATTGAAGTTGTCAGTGACCACCAGACGCATTAGGCAAATCCTGCATAAAAATAAAAACGCAATCTGGACAAAACGTGTTAAAAACCAAGGCTGAATGAGGGACACAAAACGGGCAGAATGGGTTTTGCCCAAAAATTTATAAAATATGACGAAGAGTGGGAGAACATTGTGTTTAGCGACGAGAAGAAATTACATATGGATGGTCCAGATGGTTGCCAATTTTATTGGCAGGATTTACGAAAGGCTCCGGAAATAAGAATAAGCCGAAATTTTGGAGGTGGCTCTGTTATGGTATGGGGAGCGTTTTCCCATCATGGTAAGCTTCCATTGGCATGGGTTCCGACTCGTATTAATTCGGAAATGTATACAGAGTTATTAGAAGATATTTTAATCGACAACGCTGAAGAAATTATAGTGCCGGATTTTATCTTCCAACAAGACAACGCTGCTATCCACGTTTCGAAATATACCAAACGTTGGTTTAGAGAAAAGGATATACCTGTACTTGATTGGCCTGCTTGCAGCCCTGATCTAAACCCCATAGAGAATCTATGGGGTATTCTGGCTCGTCGAGTTTACAGGGACGGCAAGCAATACAATACTGTCCAGGAGCTGAAGACAGCAATTAAAACAAAAAAAATTGAAGTACCAGGGAGTTGGTTGTGTAAGGAGGATGAAGCAAGGCGAGTTTTTCGATTTGTGGAGAAGAAATTTCTTTTGTGACTTGAGGAGTGGAATTTTTTTGGCGTCTGTTTTCGTGGTGGAATATCTGGTCCAATTCCTTCAGATATTTAAACTTTAATTTTTACTAACAAACAATTTCTTGAACATGGACGGAACATTTTGAAAAGTGGTGAACCAAGAGGGGTCGAACGATTTGAAGAAGGCGTAAGAAGGCGTGTGGGTTATTGCTAAAATTGAGAAGTTCAATGTACGTGTCGTTCGTGATCACTGTTTCGAAGTGTTGATTGATCATCCTGTGTCGTGTCACATGCCATTAATTGGGTGATTCCGGATAAGAGCTCGCAAAGTGGTATCAAGGAGGTGTCGAGCAAGCCAAGGATAGTGTGGCTGCCGGAGTGCAGAACCAAGGGGTTGGAGCATCTTGTCTGCAATGTATTCAAGCAAGCAGTTCGTGATCAACGGACCTTTGGGTTAATAATCCCAAGTAAGAGTTTTTGTTGCGTGTATTACTTGGGTTCGCAAGTCTTGCTAGACACGCAGGTTTTTCGTAGCCAATTTGACCCTAGTCATCGAGAGTAGACGCTTGGTGCACTAGTAGTGACAATATTTTAAGTGCTTGGTGCCGAATTATAAATATAAACGTTCATTGAAAAATCTCGCGAAAATTGGGAAACATATAAACTCCAAAATTTCTCCCTTAAATGTGTTGCGCACATCTGTCTATTAAGTGGATGAATGAATGAACCTTTGACGAACTGATGATTCTAAACCTAAATTTAATAAATTCCATGCAAAGTCCAAGTCGCAAATAAAATAATAAATAACGATCTCGAAGATTACTGATAAGGAAAATACATATTCCGTATGTGACAGTAGTTACCTCAAGAATGTGTAAATGTAGTGGCAATAAATTTCTCTTCTATGAAAAAGGACTGCATCATGAAAATCTCGTTAATTAACAATTCAGAGGAAAGCATTAATGATAAAGTGAGAGTATAGGCAACATAACAGAAATGTATAAAGATGAATGCATTATTATTTTGAAATTTTTTTTTGATTAACTAAAATTTTTAGCTGCTGCGGTGAAGAGCGCTCATCATTAGCCAGGGTAAATTGAGTATCAATAACTATTTGGAGTAAAGTTGATATTTTCTTTTTGTGTGTTGACTCCACTTCACTTTTTGTTTTTTTTATATTTTTTCTTCTGTTATTATAGTTTCCTTTTTAATCATAATTATTATTTTTTTGATTATTTATTTTGTTATTATAATCTTCGCTTAATCATAATTATTATTTTTGATCATTTTCTTCACTATAGTTTTCTTTAAAAACCTTAATTTTTGTTATTATTTCGAATTATATTTTTGTAATTTATAAGTTTATTATAATGTTATTTTTTATTTTTTTGAATTATTTGAAATATATATATATATATTCCTTTTAACCTTATTATGGCCTAAGGTTGTTGTTTTTCTTCAGACTCAGTACCAACAATCATGATTCCCATCCCATCCCATGTTATTTGGATCGACACGGGCCTAGCCTAACCTCCTAAAGAACCACACCCACGCGCTGAGCTTTAGCCTGCATCGTTGCGCTATACAGCGGGTGGAAGGCAAGGTTCAAATAAACTTTCCGTGACCGCAGTGTCAATACTCTGAGGTCGCATCAACTCTATTTGAGTAAATATATCAACATTACGAATATGCATTTATATTTATTTCCTCCGAAATTATGTTTTTTTTTAAATTTTTCTCACATACATGAAATACGATTTTCTATATTTTCTTATTTTCTATTTACTTTTATTATTGCGATTCAAATAATATAGAGTTAAAATAAATATTTGCATAAATAAAATAATTTAAATAAATAGGGTTATGAAAATTTTCGACCCTAACCAGCTGGTGTTCGCATTTCATTTTTCTCAAAATCATATCGTTCTGCTGATAGTTCGAGCGTTACCTAAATATAACATGGAAAAGAGTGTGTAATTTTAATTTTTCTCCACTGTCTCGCATCGGTATTGTGCCGCCTTCAAATTTGCCAACGTTACCACGAGTAGTACAAGTGAAGTCGCTGGGTATAATATGAAAAAAAATTGAAGGTATTATTCTTATCGACCCTTTATGCATAGTGACTATTGATGTTTTTTTTATTTTCAAATAATTTTTTTTTGTTTTCATCAAGAACACTTTAAATATTTTTCAATAAAAACTGTTTAAAACATTTGATTTTTATAAGGATTTATTGCTCAAAGTGTTTATCAGGTAGGAATTTTTTTCATAAATAATTTTTTTTTTGCACATTTTGTTCTTAAATTATATACGTAGGTGTACACGCACATACAAACTTCTATACAAAAGCACTTTACACATTATCTAAATGTCTTGTAAAGATAAGTTAAAAATTTCAATTTAGTTTTTCGAGGCGATTGTAATAACTTTCCACATATTGGGAATATGCCTGCAGTCCTGCACAGTTTCTCTTCCTCTAATTTTCAAAATTTATTCGTTTTGTAACTAATTGATATCTAGATATGTTGAAATAATTATTTGAAATGAAAAGAAGCACTCAAATTCGTTGATAAAAACTCATTTATTTTAAAAATCTGAAAATTCTTTATATCCGTTGAAGTACATTCGCGTTATATAGATATATATTTATATTTTTACTGAAATTTGTTGAATTGTTCCAGTTTTAAATTCATTTGTTTCAAGCATCTCTTGCAATAAAGCGAATAAATGTTTGTATCTTTTACTTACAGACACGAAATCATCGAAATGTGGAATGGATCGTACCGGTTGTTTGTTAATAACAAAGTTTCGTCATCTTAGTTCAGAATTGGAAATTCTGAACACAATCTCCAAGTTAACTTCTTGAAATGTCATCACAGGCCGTTTATTGCTTGAGCCTTCAGATTCGTAAGTTTGGTTTTTTCTATGAATTTATTGTTTCATATAATACTGAAGACCGTTATGTATTCAAGCATTATCTATATTTCATTTATTTAAGGCGACAGACAAAGTAATCTCATAAAGTCTTTATGTCTTAAATAAATAATTTTGTAAGGTTTCATCAAAAATCAAGAATGGCTACAAAAAGTCCATTCAAACCAATATACTGCCTTGTTAAAAGTCAACCATCAAGTTTTGCATAAGAAATTAAGTCAAATTGTAAACATTGAGTCTAAAATTATAAGGTTGATTTTTTAGAGGGCAGTCTTAGCCACTTTCTTGGACTCATCTCTGAAACCATTGATTTTATAAAAGAATATCCAAAACGTGTTTTTTCAAAAGGAAACTGCCCACCTTGTTTTTATTATTTTATTTATTATAAAGTTTGCAATGTTGAAACTACGGATTATTAAAATGTTTGGAGCTATTGGTGTACATCAAAACTCTTGACTTTAAGATAAAAACATCTCATCAAAATTATAGAACATTAATATTCAATGAATGATAGCGCGCAAAATATCAGCGATTGATGTTGGTTTTTTATCGGTATAGATAATAATGAATCATCATCATCGTGGTCTTCAAGTTTTGTTATCCCTTAGAGAAGTTGGAATTACAATTAATTTTATCAAGGTGCAATGATTTCAAAAACGTTAGAATATGTTACCGCCTAATTACATTCGGAATATATGTTTTTAAAAGACAAAAATAATATGAAAGTAATCAATGAAATGGTGCGATGATTATTAATGTGAAATACGATCATGTCTTTTATTAAAAAAATGATGTAATTGTTAGAGCAGTCTATTGGGTTTGAATAGCTGCAACCGCGGGTGTTTGTCATTTTTATCGATGTGCTAACAAGAGTCCATGTCACACTTTCTTCCTCATTTTGTCGTTGCTTGTCAGCTGACAACTACTGCCGATCGTGCCAGTCGCTACTTCTAGGCATTGCATTCAATTATCTTGACTGTAGCTAAATGTATTACATAATAACATAATAATAAGGATCAAAAAGTAGTAGGGCTGAATTGATTGGGAATTTTTATTGAACTAATCGGTACAAATCCTTAAAAGTTCTCGAATTAACACCATTGTGCTTCAACACAACGTATATAACACGATTCTCACCACACGTACGCCTTCTGGAACTCGCTTTCCGGGATCCCCTTAAGAGATGCCGTCACGGCCCCTTGGACGTCTTCTACGGAGTTTTATTGTTTTCTTGAGGTCTCACTTGAGCCGAGAAAAGAGAAAAAATTCCGGCAGTGCCAGATCTGGACTGTAAGGTGGGTGAAGAAACGTGGCAGCCCTGTGTTTGATCAGAAACTCATTCACCAGCAGCGCGATGTGGCACGACGCGTTAACGTGATGAAGCTCCCTAGAATCGGCAATATCTGGCTGCACACGGAGGATGCAACCTGTCAAGCACGTCCACGTAAAACCTGGCATTTACAATCCATACAGGGGCTACGAACACCCTGTGAACCACACCACGACGGCCAAAAAAGGAGATGCTCATTTCCTTTGATTTGACCGTTGACTTGCTCATTCTGGAGCTTCGGCCGCGAGGAGTTGTTGGTGTGCCCCTTTGCGCTTTGGCGTTTGGTTTCCGGGTCGTATTCAAAACACCACGTTTTGTCACTAAGAATCACATTTTCAAGAAAATTTTGGGAATCTTGGACACAGTTACGAAATTCCTGGGAAATTTTCATACGATTCACATTTTGTTCATCACTCAGGACTCTTGGCAATAACTTGAGCACAGTTTCCGCATGGCCAAATCATGGGTGTTATTTTTTGGACGGCACCGTATGAAATCTCTAACTCATCATAAATCAGACGAATATTTGTGCGCCGGTTGGCGTTGAGAAATGCCTTTATTTTGGCCATATTTTCATCAATTCTTGAAGTTGACGAGCGACCGGCGTTCCGGTCGTCTTCAACGAGCTTTCGCCATTCCCGGAACAGCTTATGCCATTCGAACACTGTTGAGCGGCTCATGGCAGCATCCTTGTAGGCGTCCTTAATCACTCCGAGGGTCTCCGTTACGATTTTCCGAGTTTGACGCAGAAATTGATGAGGTAGCGCTGCTGGAGACCATTTTCCATCTTGGATCGTGACGACACTTTTTTTTCTTCTTCTTCGCCCGCAGGCGTTTGGAGAAAGTATCGGTCTCTTCGGAAGGCTCTCCACTATCACGCCCAGTAGGTCCGGTTGAAAAGAAGAGTCATAGGAAATTTAAATTTTGCTTTCCGCCTGCTGTCACATCTAATTACTTTTTCAAAAATGTGCAAAAGAACCCCAAATTATAGAAGTATAGTCGCACTCAAAGTCCTCGGAAGGACGTTGGTCACTGAGCACCGATTTCAGGGAATATGCTTGCCCTCAGGTTTTGTAGTGAAAATTCCTTTCTCTTCAAACTAGAATGCTCGTTCAAGGGCAATCTGTTTGTACATGCCACCCACAACACGGAGGAAAGAAATAATAAAAAAAAAACACTATTGTTAACTGTTAGACCTAACAACTAATCTTCGTTGAGCTCCTGAACTAATCTATCGTGCTCAAAGAATTCCTCAATTTCAGCAAACGAACTTATTCGTTTAGGCGAAGAAAGAGTGAAGCGACTATGTCAAAGGACATCGAGCAAATTTATAGCCTCTACTTTTTACTATTGAGCGATACTCGTACAGTGTTCCTTGCATTACAGGACACGTTTATGTGGAATTTCGTGGTGGATGTTTTTCATTTGATTTTTTTCTGATTGCACGTGAAGGAGCTGCTTCTCTGGCATTGTGGCAACAAAAAGTGAAATATTCGCGGCACGACGTCTTTTAGGTAGTTTCCTAGCAGTTGTCAAAGTTCCCGGTTCAAGAAGAATCGAGGAAATAGTTTTTCTTGCCATTCCCAATTCATGAAGTGCTGCCGCCTCTTGTTCGCTTTATTGAGCTTTCGAGTGGTTCGGAGAAAGTTTTTCCAATCGTAACAACTCTTATTACGTCTTTTACGTTGCCATATTCGCGAAGTCTTGATTATTGGTGTGGTTGGGAATTTGAATCAGTCGGAACGGAGGCTCCTAGAAAATCGAACTTCTATTTGTGGCAGGGCGACGAATTTTGTTTTGTTTAGCAGCTATAAATTTTATTTCCGATGGCAATAAACGGAAAAGGCTGTAAAACACTCTCAAATTATAGAATCTTTATAGATTTTAGATTTGTTGTTACGAAATTGGTTTTATTTTTGTCGAAGTTCAGCATAAAAAGAAATTAAAACTAACTAATTTGTTGCGACTAAGATCTATCATTAATAATTTTTCAAAAACTCATTGTTTGCAGTAAAATATGCATACTTTAAACCAATTAGAAATTAATAATAGAATAGCTGTTTAAAATAGATAATCAAATTAAAAAACATTAAGTTTTGTTATTTTTTGCTGTAAATTACTGTTTGATGAGGTTGTTTTTTGAGACTGGTATCCTTTTTCGAGTATGATATGTTAACATCGAGATTCTGTAAGCTCGTCCGAAACCAATTCTCTGGAAACTTTTTCACAAATATTGCTTCAAAAGTCATGAATTTTTAGTTGGAAATCAAACAAAACACGCAGCTTCTGGCGGTCCAATTAATCTGTTTCATTGTTGGATTTATGGTCAATTTTTTTGACAAGAGTTAAGGGCAACAAAAATCAAAAATTAAAAACAAGTTGAAACCGAATGATGTTGTAAGTTCTACCATGTACAGAACGCATTGCAGTAATATTAATCAATGCCATCATTGTAATGAGGATATACATATATCATTTTTATTCTGATCCAAATTGATATCTAGACTCTTCATAGATTTCAGGTTAAATGTACCTCAGCGTAATACTGGATAACTTGATATCTATAATGAAAATAAAATCTTGGATTTTTTCTCATTTTTCATATCGAACCCGTTTTTAAGTAATGAAATATAAAAATTAAAAACAAGCCGCGAAGTGAAACCATTGAGGTCCACATGGTCAACTTCCCAGTAATATCTAGATAAACATTAAAAATATTACAGATAATAATAATTTTGAAAATAATAATACTTTGAGTAATAATAATGAGAGGTATTCATAGCAGTAACAGGAATGAGTTAATATTAATCGTATCATCTACGGGAGTATCCGTTGATTACGTAAGGCTTTTGGTGGATGCGGGTAGACAAAAGAGCGCTAGCAAAAATGAATGCAGTTTTTGTTATTACTCTCATTGAAGAGATTTTGTCGCGTGATGACCATTTTGAATAGTTTCGTTCAAAATTGCCATGATTTCAGCATAATCACAAAATTTATATTTTTTCACGATTTTACATCAATGAGATTCATTACTCAACACTAAAAAAATATCTGATTTGGCTCATATTGTTCCATATCGAGGTTGACTAATAATAAATATATGTAGGCATTTTGTTTTGATATCACGTCTAGAAGCTGAGAAATATTAATCAAAACTTTTTGACGTCAGTTTGATTTTTATATTGCGGGTATTTCGAAAATAAGATTATTTTACAAACAAAACTTACTGTATACGTCAGTTTGATTGGTAAACTTGAAAATGTCACGCGTGTGTGTCAGTGGCAAGGGGTGGAAAATTACTGTGGGTAAGCCGCTTACTACATATTTCAGAGACATGGACCCTTAACAGACAATGCAGTATATTATGAGCATATAGAGAAATACTACCGTAATCATTCTTTCTATTGCATACATTTTAAATTACGATCAGTTATGATATATTTATGTTTTTATGCTATGTGTATTGTTCTGCAATAAGTTGAAAATAACACTTTACCACTTTCACAGTTTCACAAAAACAATCAAATAACAATAAACTCTTTGCACGTTCTGTAGCTTACTAGTAGAGCTTACGTGAATTTCCTGCTACAGCAATCAAGGTATAGACATATAGACTATTGCAACAGTATGTCTTTCTAATTGAGAGTTTTCGATGATTTTCTAGCATCAATTTTCACAGCTGATTCGCAAGCCGGGAACGCTACCGGCTTTTTGATTTGTTTCCATATCCTATTGAGGAAAACCGAGCTGCCATTCCAACAAACGGGAGTTGAATGCCCACGGCACCTTTAATTATTGATGAATTCGAGATTCGGAAAGCTTTGCTGCAACTCTTACAGATGTTGATCGCTTTGCTGGCTATTATGGAACTATGAGGATGTGTAGAATGAAGAGACTGGAATATGATGAAATAAACACTGAGATCAAGTGGATCGATTGTGCATGTTAGACATTTTTGAAACATATTTGGAAAGGGAAGCCGGTGGGAATCGGCTTATATGAACGCCTCGCCACTGGTGTGTGTTAACAGTCCTAACTTATTTTGTTACATTTGTGGCGAATTTACGCCAAAATGGAAAAAAGCCTCGTTCTGACCTAATTAAACAGTGTTACGTAGCCTATTTTGACCGTGATGTGAAAAACCAAGATAAGACGTGGGTCCCTAAAGTGTGCTCTCTAAGGTGTTATACGAATTTGAACGGTTGCTACAATGGAAGAGTAAAAAATGTCATTTGCTACGCCGATGGTATGGACTGAACCAACAAATCATGCCGTGGATTGTTACTTCTGTTTAACACAATAAAAGGCGTTTTCTGAAAAATTTAAACGAAGCATTAAGTATCCCGATATGTCATCGGTAAAGAAACCTCAGCCACATTCTGACGAGTTACTTGTAACGAAGGTCCCGGTTTCTTTAATGAAAACAGAAACTTTCGAAAGCTATATTTCGACAGACAGCGGAAAAAGTGACAAACAGGATTTTATACCCGAGGATGAAGACGTATCGAAGCCACTTTTGGTGAACTAAAAAAGGCTTAGTAACGTCGTTGAATTCACCCATTAACAAAGCAGAATAATTGACTTCAAGATTACAACAATGGAATTTGTGTGAACCTGACGTAAAAGTAACTTTTTATCGAAAAAGACATAGTTTACTAGTTCGTTACTTTTCTAAAGAATATGATATAGTTTTCTGCATTGATGTGGATGGATTGCTGTCTCAACTTGGTCATGATCATCTACCCACAGAATGGAGATTGTTTATAGATTCTTCAAAAACTAGCTTAAAAGAAGTTTTATTGCATAATGGAAATAAGTTACCGTCTTTGCCGCTCGCCTATAGCGCTAATTTGAAAGAAAAATATGATGTTATGAAAGTTGTATTAGAAAAAATAAATTACAATAAATATAAATGGAAAATTTGTGCAGATCTTAAAGTAGTTGCTTTGTTTTCTGGCTTGCAGTCAGGCTATACCAAATACTGCTGCTTTCTTTGCGAGTGGGACAGCCGAGCGCGATCAGAACATTTTATAAAAGAAAACTGGCCATCACGTGACTCTCTCGTACCGGGACAGAAAAATGTTAAATTTGATCCTTTGGTTGAGCCGGCTAAAATTATTTTGCCGCCGTTACACATTATATTGGGCTCCATTAAAAATTTCGTAAAACGCTTAAGCAAAGATGGTCCTGCATTACAATTTCTGAAGCAAATGTTTCTAAAGTTTAGTGAGGCAAAAATCAAATCAGCTGATTGAAAATTTGTCTTTTACATCTACTCTTAACCATACTGAAAAACAAGCATGGGATGCTTTTATTGACGAGACAAAGAATTTTCTTGGTAACAACAAATCCCCTGACTTTCGCCAAAAAATTAAACTGATGTTGGGCTGTTTCCATAAAATGGGATGTAATACGTCATTAAAACTGCATTTCCTTCATTCGCACTTGGATTTTCCCCGAAAATATGAGATCAGTTAGCGATGAACATGTGGAATGCTTTCATCAGGATGTGACTGCAATCGAAAAGGTTTCCAAGGAAGATGGGAGCCTGCTATGCTCGCAGATTACTGTTGGAGCCTTGTTAGAAAAACTCCAGGATCTCTCTACGAGAGGAAAGCCAGCTGCACCAAGGAAACTTCGCCTTTTCAATCAAAGCATCAATGAAACCTAACGGGTGAGCTTGATTTTGCAAGAATATCATATTTTTGATTAATTTTATTTATGTTGAAAATGTGATGTAATGTAAAAATCTTATTTACATATTTGTATTAGGTCAATAACAAGGAATTATAATCACATAGTAGGAACTCAGATAAAATAAAAAGTTTGTTATTTGTTGAGTAGTGAATTAGTGTATACATTCTATTGGTAAGTTTTGAATATGCGGTCAAAAATAGGTTCAATTGCATGTAAAAAGTAAATGGTTTTACAAATGATGATGGAGGAAGTAATTGAAATCTTACGATTACTAAAGAATGAATCTACTAAAACCTGCAATTTTTTATTTGATGAAAGCTTTTTAAAGCATATGATCTTGCAAATTATCGACTATAAAATATTTTACCATTAAAAGCGTTGATTACCACAAATGCAAATTTGATTGAAATTTTGATGATTTTGAAAATTTAAGCAGTTTTTTTAATTAAAAGACTGTAAAAACTATTAAAACTCTGCTCAAATTATGTAAATATTTTAAAACTTTGATTGAATTTACAACAATTTATTTAGAAGAAAAGATATAAAGTAATATCATTCGTATGAACCCTCTTTACATGGTAACTTTGAATGATTTTTTATTTTTAATTTAGTTTTTATTTCATAATCATGGAAATCAGTTTTTCTGGTTTCTTTTCAAAAACTGATAAGAATGTATAAATCTCATAAACATTTATTACTGTGTTGTGCAAATCAGGTTAAAAAAATATTTTTTATGAAAATAACCCTATTTGTTTGTATTTTCTTCTATCAAATTGAAAAAAAAACTGAAACGAATTTGCATAATGTTGAAAAGATCACAAAGATGTTGTTACACGTCGATTCACACCTTAATGATGCAAATATTATATCTAGTTCGTGAGATATAGTGAATGACAGAAATGACCTTGAAGATCATGATGACTGTTAATGATTTTTTATTGTTTATTTAATGTTTTTTTTGTAATCATGAGAGAAAGGTTTGATGATGGTTTTACAAGCACTGCTTGGAATATGTAAATTTTATAAACATTGATTACTGTTTCGTAAATCAGGTTAAAAGATTATTGTTTATGAAAAAAATCTAATTTTTTGCACTTTTCTTCTTAAATTAAAAAACGGCTCCAACGATTTTTTAAAAAATTGAGTGAGTTTTGCTCGTAGAAAAAAGTGTCTACGAACGTACGTACATACGTACACACACATACACACACATCTTCCTTTCTAAAAACACTTTATATATATTCTATAGACCTCAAAACGTAAAGAAATGTTGAAAATTTCAATTTCGATTCTCGAGGCGATTACAAAAACTTTCCATCTACTGGGAAGTTAACTCATTTCAAATTTTTTAAAACTTAATTCAAGAAGTTCGCTTGTTAAGTTTTGGGAACTTTCGTAAAAGTAATTGAAATGAGCTAATATTAATCGTATCATCTACAGGAGCGACCATTGATTACGTAGGTAAGGCGGATGATTGAATATTCACGGGAATTAATCTGGAGCGTGGGGACGAGGGCAAAGCCTTTTCCACGTTATTTGTTATTTTCATATCGATGCTTGAAGGACAAAAGAGCGCTAGGAAAAATGAATGCAGTTTTTGTTATCACGCCCAATGAGAAGATTTTGTCGCGTGGTGGCCATTTTGAATAGTTGTGTTCAAAATTTCCATGAGTTCGGCATAATCACTGAATTTGTATTTTTTCACGATTTTACATCAATGAGACATATAATTATTTCTTATTTTCAGTTGCTCTTGAAAAACTTTGAATATGCAGTCAATAATCGGTTTATTCGCATGTAAACAGTAAAATGTTTTACACATAATGATGGAGGAAGTAATTAAAATCTTACGAACACTAAAGAACAAAACTACTAAAAACTTTAATTTTTTATTTGATGACAGCTTTTCAAAGCATATGATCTTGCAAAGTATTGACTATAAAACATTTTACCATTCAAAGCATCAATTACCACAAATTTGGTTGAGATTTTTTCTGTTTTTCAAAATTTAAGAAGTTTTTTTTATTAAAATTAAATAATAGTAAACTTTGATTCAATTAACAACAATGTCTTTAGAATAAGAGTTATCAGGTAATATCATTCCCATGAACCCTTTGTACATGGTAACTTTGAATATTTTTTTATATTTTATTAAATGTTTTTGTAATCATGGAAAAAACCTTTGCTGGTTTCTCTACATAAGCTGATAAAAGTTTCTAAATTTCATAAACATTTATTACTGTAGTGTACAAATCATGTCGAAATTTTATATTTTATGAAAAAAAAACCTAAGTTTTTGCAAAATTTTATGTCACTTGAATTAAAAAACGGCTCCAACGATTTTTGTTGTATATTTAAAAACATCACAAAAATTTTAATACGCGTCGATTGACACCTTTCTGATGCAACTATTATTTTTTGTTCGCGAGATATACCGAATGATTTAAATGACCTTGAAAGTCATGGTGACTTTTAATGGTTGTTTTAGTTTTTATTTAATTTTTTTTTGGAATCATGAGAAAAAGATTTTACAAAAACTGTTTGCTGTCTAGCAACTTTATAAACATTGATTACTGTGTCTCGCAAATCAAGTTGAAAATTTGTTGTTAATGAAGAAAACCTACTTTTTTGCATATTTTTCTAATAAATGAAAAAATGGCTCCAACAAGTTTTTTTAAAATTTAACAGAATCACATAAATGTCAATTCGCGTTGATTGACACCTCATCGGTGCAAACGTGCGTACACACACACATACATCCTTCTTTCTAAAAATAATTCTAATATACTCTAAAGACCTCAAAATTTATAGATATGTTGAAAATTTCGATTTGCGACGCATTTACAAAAAGGTAAGTTATAAAACTTCCAGAAAGACGATTTTCTATATTTTTCGCAAGATTCAGCTTTTGTTCACAGTGGTTTACTTAGATTGGTCCCGAAAAAAACACACACACAAAAAAAAATAATTCTTAACATTCTTTTAGGCTCCGTGAAGTTGAATTTTATTTACGTACCAAAAAAAAATTTCTTGAACAAAATCAGGACCCGGTTGGACATGCGGATAAGGACAGAGATGAATACTCAAGATTTGATCAGGAAAATCTGATGCGGACCTGACAAGGTTTTCGCAAACAAGAATGCCTGATGTGTGACTAACCATCCTATATCTGGATACAACTACACAAATAATATTTGTGAAAATTATAAGATATTATTATATAAGGACCGATCATTTGTCATGATTATTTTCTTCAACTTCATCTTTTCTCTGCCTGGAAACTGTTTGTCATGTATAGCCATATGCACTGGATTTGACCTACAGGGAACTTTGTTTTTATTTTGTATCAGGAATTGTTTACTTTATGAGGAAAAAACTTGAATCATAGTAATGAGACTTTAAATTCTTCATCAAACTTTGTTGGGTTGCCTTATGGTAAGACTAATAGTTTAGGATTAGTAGCGTGCCAAATGTCCCCAACTGCGCCAAATCCCATCACAATTTGATGAGCTGAATATCTCGCTCTGGTCCTGACGTGATCGTGATCAGGAATGCCTCAAATTTTCATATTTCAATTACCTCAGTATTTTGCTCTGATCTTAACGTGTTCCTTATCAAAATATTGAAATGGTCTAGATATCCTGTTTTCACTGTTTTGATATTACTTTGATATTTAAATGATGATAGATATTATGCTCTGGTCTTAACATAGTCCTAATCTTAGAAGCCTGATATTATTTTCATAATTCAATGGTCTGAAAATTCTGCTGTAGTCCTCATCAGGGATGCCTGATACTACTTTGCCGTTTAAATGGAGTGGATGAATATGGCTCTGCCGTGGTAAGGTTCAGAAAAATTTGATACAACTGCGATATTCTAATGGTCTGGATATTCTGTTGTGGCCCTGATTTAGTCCTAATTAGGAAAACATGGTATGACTTCCATAGTATGGACATAATTTGTTCCGAAAAGGCATGTCTTGAAAAACAAACCTTACCTATTAGGACCTGATTTATGCTCTGGTTCTTTCTGAGGTTAATTCTAGTCGGATACATATAATTGTCTCTCATCCGACGTTATGATCAAAAAAGGAGACACTTTGAGTTGATTCCGAATTTCAAAAGAAAACTTTCAGAAACTTTGTTTTATTGTCCATTTGAACATTATTTTAAAATTTACATCGAGTGCCTTACAGTATTTTGAGTCACAAAGCTGTAAGTGGTACATTGTTTGGCTATATTTTTATATGAATCATTCAGAAGAAGCTTATCTTTTAAAACTGTATTGAATCGAGAATGTAAAGGAAAAGTAAATAAATTTCCAGATAAAACTATTCGAAAATCAAAAATAATGTGCAATTGACTTTCAATGACATATATAATATGATATATATCATTGTTTATTTTGAAAAAATAAATGATTTTTTTTTTGACTTTTAGTTATCAAGCTTTCATCTGTTAGAAAGGTGCAACTAAGTTTTATATTTAGAATTACTAATGATTCCCATAGTGAACTTAATGCAAATACCTAGTAAACACTAATCCCGCTGCTATATTTTATGACTTATGTTCAACCTCCATTTTTTATTTATTATGTTGATTATTTTTAATATTGTTTAGTGGTAAATAAATAGAAAAAATGCGAAGTGTCCTTCTTCCAATTTTTTTAATTGCTCATTTACAACTATTATTTGACACAAATAAAAAAAATATCACTCGAAAGCTATCTTTACGATACCGATAACATCTGCCAATTGTCTCTCGAAACTTTAATAAGTAAAGGAAACTTCCACTTCCGACAATGTTTCCCTTCCATGGTCAAACGCTTGTTAGGTTTAGCAAAAAGGGAGTCGGGCATAATTAATTATAGCCGTTTAGACTTTAAACCCTAAATGAACTCTTATGTGCAACACTTCACCAGCTACACTTCGTACAGAAGCCCGCGCGCCGCACCGTGTACTATTCATGCTCCTTGAAATGTCCTTCTAACGCATCATACATGTGTTCGTGTTGTTCGTTCTTTTATTGCGTTAATAAGAAATAATGCTATAAACATGTCTTCTGTTTGATTTAGAGAACTAGCCTCGTAATGTTGCATTTAAAGGATTGTAAAAAGCAAAAACCGTTTTGTATTATGTCCAGTCTAACGTCGAAAACAAGTGTAATAAGAAAATCATGAGCATTTCCCTCGTTCGGTAGGGCAACTAAACCAAAAACCGACAGTTTAGCAGTGGATAAGCACAATATTGTTTATGCTTAAAAACTGAATTTGGACTTCGCATGTCAAAATTTGTTAAACTACAATAAAATCCACCAAAAATATTATAAATTTGTATCTCATATCTGAATATGATCATACTTCACAGTTATAATTGATTCTAAATTACATCTGTAGAAAAAATTGATTTGAAGTATTGAAGTAGCTACTATAAATTTTCGCTGCATTTTGCATCCAGCTACAAATATTGACGTTTAAATTGGCCAAGTCTACAGTCAAAACATCAAAATTCCACTTTCATTATTAAATTTAAAAATTTCCACCACTCTCAATGGTAGTCCAATCATTTGGCGCTAGATATAAGTGTGAAACTAACGTCGATTATGCTTTGACATTTTCATAATTGAGCGACGGTCATAAAAGTTCATAAAAGTACAGAATTCGATTGTATACTGGTGATAAGTACCGTTGATACTATCATTACATTGCGTTCATAAATTTTGCATCCGTTTTTATTACTTCCACAACTGGCAATGTCAGCGGAATCAAATTCGCTGAGTGAGAACCGCAAAATCCGATTGATTAATCAAGTGAATAAATACGTTGATTTGCAATTTGAGCATCCTATAAATCACCCTTGGCCTCAGAACTACAAATCATTTCCTCAGTGTTATCATTACATTGAAGTTAGTATTAATTAAATGGGCTTATCTTGGCCTAAGTGAGCCATCTTTTGATAAAGAGGGCTGCAACTACAACCAACCAACCAACTAGTATTAATTGAAGCACTGCATACATTCTTTGACTTTACCACAAGCCAACCCTTGGAACTCATTATTCATTTTTATTTTTTTATTATAAAATGCCAGTCTGTTTCATAGTTTACTGGTCAAATATATACGAGGGGTGATCAAAAAGTAATGAGAAACTGTTATTTCCAGTCCGCATAAATATCCAACAAAAATTTTTCGCTTGCTTATAGACTCACTAGGTCAGCATGAAAAAATCATATAAATAGACTACGAATCACGGGAGGGACATGCAGTTGAATACGGACCGGCGAAGAGATAACATCAAAATGGAGAAAAACGAAATTAGAGCAGTCATTAAGTACCTCTGTTTGAAAAAATGTCTACCAAAGACATACACAGCGACTTAGAAGAAACATTGGGGAACTCTGCTCCTCCATATTCCACAGTTGCACGCTGGGCCAAGAAGTTTAAGCTGGGAAAAACATCCACTGAAGATGAACACCGCAAAGGACGCCCATCTACGTCCCACACTGAAGATAACGTGAAAAAGGTCGAAGATGTCGTGTTGGCAGATCGAAGAGTGACCGTCAGACATGTAGCTGAGGTCACGGGGATGTCATACGGTAGCGTTTGAACAATCCTTGTGGACGAATTGTACATGAAAAAGGTCTCTGCGCATTGGGTACCGCGAATGTTAACCGACGAGCACAACAAAAAACGAGTCAATATTTCAAGGGTGAATCACCAAAAGTTCCGAGCAGATCGGAAAAAAATTCTGTCACGTTTCGTGATCATGGACGAGACCTGGATCTACCATTTTGATCCTGAAACCAAACAACAATCGATAACTTGGAAGCGAGCCTCCTCACCAACACCGGAAGTCCAAAGTGTCAAGGTCGGCGGGAAAGGTTATGGTGTCCGTTTTTTGGGACGCCGAAGGAATAATTATGGTGAAATATTTGGAAAAGGGAGCCACTATTTCGGGCACTTACTACGCGGACCAAATACGAAGATTGCGGGGAGTCATTAAGACAAAAAAACGCGGCAAACTGCGAGCTGGAGTGCTGTTTCACCAAGACAACGCTCCGGCTCACAAAGCCCCAGTTGCGATGGCTGCCATTCAAGAAACCGGTTTCGAACTGCTGGAACACCCACCCTATTCGCCAGATCTAGCTCCCAGTGACTTCTATCTCTTTCCTCGTCTCAAGCAACACCACTGGGGCAAGAAATTTGAAGACAATAGTGAAGTGATGGCCGCTGTTGAGACGTTTTGGGAGGGTCAAGACAAAAAAAAATTTCTCAGGGAATCCTGGGTTTAGAAAAAAGATGGACTAAATGTATTGCCTTCTTAGGAGACTATATAGAAAAATAAATTATTTTTGTAACTGTCATCACCGTCTTTTATTGTGATTCTCATTACTTTTTGATCACCCCTCGTAAAATGCTCGTCTTTTCTATAAATATTGGTTAAAGATCACGCCGGTTCTTGGAGATGCGTGCGAGGTGGTAATTAAATCAATCAAACCGCTCAGTAAAAAACTTCTCGATTCTCAAGTGTTTTCATATTTGACTATTTTTGTGCACTTAAACATTTTGGTTCGGCAGAATTATATGAATCAAGTAGACTCGAGTATAACGAAAGTTTATCATCAACGGTGGCGCCAGAGACACATTTGAAATATATATTTAAATAATGATTCAAATAGTTAAGCAAATCAAACGTAATGAAAGAAAGAAGCGAGTTAAAGTTATAATTTAATATTAACTAAATTTATATTTTGCTGCCGCACAATAATTATTACAAAAATAAGTTAACTCAGGAAAAATTAAAAACACAGAAACACTTAAAAAGTCAGTATCTCATGTCTAATGCCGATGTTTTCATCGAGAATGAATTATTTAATTATTTTGTGCCAGAAGCGCTCCTATATAAAATTCTTCCTGCATTCTGTTCCCAACAATAAAATGAACACCCCATATCTTTCTATTAATTTTTGCCGCATTTATGAAAATAAATTGCCAAACGTTAAAAGTTTCCTTGATCGGAGTCTATTCCCTAAATCCATTACATCACCTCACTCTTATGATATCTCATCGTAATCGTTTTTTTTTGTCGTTTGAGATTATAGTATGGAAAATTGGCAATGTTACATTTTCCTAAATAGAATCATAGTAAATTAGGCAACACGAGACATTCTGCGGTCCAACCGACGACCGCCCTCTTTATTATTCGGCTTTTAATTTACCTATTTGTTATTCAACAATGCCAGTTCATTGTTTACACTGAATGGCAAGCAAATGTTTAATTAAAACGTGAATTATATTTGAATTTTTATGAAAGTTTGTGGTTTTTTCTATGAATTTGGATGCATTGCATTGTTTGCAACGTGGCATGGGGCAATAGCACTAATTGAATTTGTTAATGAAACTCGACCAAATATTTGCATGTGTTTAACATATTTGGTTTTTTCAATGAGTAGGTAATACTCATTTGGGTCACACAAGCTGAGAAATAAATAAACTCGTAATATTCTTGACGTATAATTTAATTTTTTGGGTAATTGCGGGAGATTCGGTGAGATTTTATTATGCATATAATTTTTCAATTAAAAGTGCCGATGAATTAAAAAGGACAACAAAAAACTCTTTATTTCAATACCAATGATTAACTAGCCGCGAGGTGCTACTTTTGAGATCGACACAGTCAACTTCCTAGTAATATCTACGTAAATATTAAAAATATTAAACATAATAATAATATTGAAAATAATCATACTTTAAATATATCTAACTATATCTCAGTTTTAATTTAGTTACTTTGCCAAGCCAGCACTATATAAGCGTTACGTGTTTAAACCTGATGTTTAGTGCCTTTCGATACTTGGGATATAAAACGTCATAACAATATGGGTGCTATATACATATAAAAGGCGGTTTGAAGCGGTGTTCTGGATGACTCGACAAGAGTTAAATCATCCAAAAGGACCAAGAATGAGTCTCGCACCGGCTGCAAGATATACTAAAACTTCTGGTTCGTTCGATAATAAGTGAGGTCTAGTTATTTTGACGAGAAGCCAGGTTGAGGTCCTAAGAAATGCAAGATAAGGTCATCTGTAGCTTGTTTGAGAACCCGACACTGAGTTTTCGAAATGCGAGGCAGAAACTGCTGAACAACAGAGTTAGTGTATCAACTAGTACGATAAAGCGAATTTTGCACGAATCTGGCATCAAAAGGTATACTTGGGAAGCTGTTATTGACCGAAAAGCATATTGAAAATAGACAAAGTTGCGCCAAGCGATATTCGAACCGTGATTCGAGCGTCGTGATTTTTTACTGATGAATCTTCATTTAAAGACTTCGGTGCAAGAAGGGAACATCTCCACTTTTTGCTGTTTTTTTTATTGACATATACTGTGAGCGTCAAAAGAATGTGTACACCTATGTGTAGCATATTCAAAACCTCATAAAATGAGTTCTAGACGTTGGATTTTAAAAATGTTTTGTGTTTTGAAAAGGTTTTTCTATTTGCTAATAACAAAATAAAAAATTTGACGATTAAACATTGCACTAAAAATTCAATAACAAAATAACAAAAATTACTTCATTTTTTACGCGTCAAAAATAAGTGTACAGTAAACAAATAAAGCAAACATCTGCAAATTGCTACTAAGTCTGCTTTCCCTTCGCCTTTAAAACAGCTTCTAGTCGTCTTGGCATTGACTCAATCAATTGTTTAGTCAAACTGACTGCAATTTTCTGCCATTCTTCGATTAAAATGGACTTCAACGACTCTTTGCTTGTTATATTCCGTTTTCGGATTTGTGTATCGAGATAATGCCACAAATGCTCGATGGGGTTAAGAGTTACGCGCGTGAGCCGAGATTTATTTAAAAAAAAGAACAAATTAGAATTTCCTTTCAAGATCTTTATTGGAATAACTGTTTTATTACTAATCAATTTAAAGTTGGCCGCCGCGCCACGATCTAGCGATTTGTCGCTTCACTCAATGACTGCCCCGCAAGCTAGATTTTTACCTGCGAAGAAAGCTAAATGAACTTTTGGAAAAATGTTTACGCTGCAACATGCGCGGATTAAAATTACTGAAAGTTGGAGTTTTGTGGGAACTGCAAGTTGCAGAATTGCAACTTGAGTTTCCGGCGCGTGTAGATTTGTGGGAAAGGGTGAATAACCATGTTCCCATGAATTCTAGATTATGTTCGCGACAGGGTGTATCGTGACTCCCCCATCGTTAGATCGAGGCTCCGGCGAGATGATTTTAAAGTTATAATTTTTCTTAGTTTTTATAATGGTAACTATTAGAATTGTAAATATAACAATGTTTGAAAATATTAAAACTACATCTGTATATGATAAACTTTCTTTTACATGGCTTTGGACCTCTTGGATAAATTTTCTATTGCTTAAAACGTTTTTTACATATAATCTTTCCAGGTCTGTTACATTATTTGATATATCTTCGTTGATTTTCGGCATGAAATATGGAAACACAATATGGTCCATTATCTTAAAATATTCGTTGTTGTATTTACTATTATTTACTTCTATTGAACAATTCTCAAATCTTATAAGGCTGTTTCTGTATATGTGTAGGTTTTCTTTATTACATGATTGATTTATTGTAAGCTCAAAATTTTTAGTGATTACTAAGCCTGGCATTATTTCCTTAAAATTAGCTTCCTTATGTGTCACCATTTTACAAGAAGATTCTTCAGCTTTAAAGATGTGGTTTGAGCAATTATCGTTATATAATACCAAATTTTTCTCTAAATTGTTTACAACAGTAGAGTGGAATATATTTTTATGTTCATCTTAAATTATTCTATATTCGGGTAGGAATATTGTTTTATTTAGTAAATTTGGGATAGGTTCCACCAAAACATCGGAATAGGTTGAGTTTGAATGGCGCGGAATGTTTAGAATTATAATGATATTTTCCAAATAATGTGCAACTGTTATTTTAATGAAAGGTAGCATTTCGACGTCTGAAACTAATTCCAATTCCTTTTCCGTTAGTATGTTTCGAGAAAGTATGTTAGACTTGCTACTAAGTATAACTTGCTCTACGTCGTTTACGTGATTCCGGAGGAGATTTATGGCATAGTTTATTTGGTAAATTTCTTCGAATGAGTTAATTTCCTTTTCCAGGTGTGTGATTTTATTTTTCTGATTATTGACGCGGTCTATGATTAAGTTTGAAATTAACTTTTGTTGTTTGTTAATATAGGATGTTATGTTACTAATCTGCTCAGATATTTGTTTATTGATCGAAATTTGTTTATTTGACTCGTCGATTAAATCATGATTCCCTTTAATTAGCCCATCCAGTTTTGATTTTATGATGTATTCATCATCTGAGTCCATTGTGTCCGTTAGATATTTAAGTCCTTTACCTACTATATTTAAAAGTCCACGTTTATGACGTAGGCTAGGTTTGAGTCCCTGAATTTTGTGGTTAGTAGATTGAAATTGTGCTTTAGTATGCTGAACAGAGAGTTATTTGGAATTGGTAATTTAGATTCTATGAATTTAATATTTTCCTGAATGCTAATTTGACTTGTTTCGAATTCCGTTATATTAATGTTATGGATCACTTTATAATAATCGCTGATTATTTTTCTGTTGCCCAGTTGAAGGATGACGTATCCATTATTATCGTTGAGACTCTGTACCTCGATCGATTGTGCCTTCGTGGCTGGTTGTAGGAGGAAGAGGAGGATTATCGGTAGAACCGTGAGCAGGATCATTTTCTGAAATAGAGTGTGGCTTTTTGTTACTTGGGTTTTTCTTACGCTTGCTTACTTTGATTGTAGGGTTTTTATTATCCTGAAATTTCTTTAATCTTCTGATATGTGGCTTATAATATTTATGACCTGAACTTGTGATTACATGATTATCATCTAGTTTTTCTACGTTTATTTTCCTAAATTTAGCGTGATTCTTTCCTCCCCTAACTTCTTTTATGAAAATAGGTCCTGTTTGGACTTCGACGTTTTCCCGATCAATATTAAGCTTTTCTGTTGTTCTATCTTTGATTTTTTTGGATTCTTGCCCTAATTTCAGGGTATTCGTTTATATCTACTTTACCTAAATGGAAATCAATTGGCTTTCTACCAGTTGTTGAGTGTATTGATTGGTTATAAAAGTGTATTGCTTTTAAAAGTTTTTCTTCAACTGTGTCACTGTCTCTATTCACATCATGCCTCAAAAGTCGAATATGCTCGTTTAGAGTGTTGTGGACACGGTTCATGTCCGCGTTTGACGTATGGTTATTATTGGATGCAAAGTGTATTTCAATGCTCTGCTGTTTAAGGAAGTCTAAGAGTGGTATCGCTTTAAATCCTAATTCGTTGTCTGCTACTAGTTTCCTAAAATTACCTATTACGCTAATATACTGAAGAATTGCTCTCTTAAATTCTGTCCATGTTCTCCCGTTGATTTTAATGGCTTGGGCGAATTTTGAGAATTTATCTACAAAAGTAAGGAACAGAGTTTTGTCTAAACTATAAAACACATCAGCTTGTATTATTTCTCTAGGTTCGCTAGGCGTTTCAGTACTTTGGAATTTCTGTTTGACAGGGTTTCTGTCGTATTTTTCTGTGTTACAAATTTCACAGTTGTTCACAAATTTTGTGATCCTATCACGCATATTTGGATGATAATAATTTGCTTTTATTTCTTGGAAATTTTCGTTGATGCCTCTATGGTTGTTCCTTAGATGTTCTGACTCAACTAATTCTTTCAATTGACCTTCATCTGTTACATCCTGTAGTAGCTTTTTACATCTAATGATTTTAAATTTATTTCTATTGTCGGAAAAGTAAGATTTATAAGTGTTATGGATTTTTTCGTAGAAATCTTCATCCTCTATAAGTATTGCATTGAGTTTATCTGGATCAAAATGTGTTTTAAGTAGGATGAGAGCAGTATTCTCGTCAATTTCTTTTGCCATTATTATCTTCCTAGAATTCTTGAAAATTGCTAAAGTTTTTACTTTTAGTGAACCAGATGCGACTCTTTTTATTATTATTTGCCTTTTGTAGAAGTTTAATGGATTTTTTGTTTCAGGAATGATAGGGTTTTCCTCTTCTATGTGGTTAATTATTATCCTGGAAAGCGTATCAGCGTTTCCATTCTTTACACCTCGTTTATACTTGATTGTGTAATCATACTCTGCTAGTTTTAAGCGCCATCGAACTAATTTTGAACTTGGATCCTTTATAGAGAAGAGCCATTGCAAAGGTTGATGATCTGTTTCAATTATGAACTTTCGTCCGAAAATGTAAGGGCGAAAATATTTGGTCGCCCAAATAATAGCAAGCATCTCTCATTCAATGTCCGGCTGGCGTAGCAGATCGGGTGATCATCTTGCGAAAGTATTGCACCTAATGCAAATTGGCTAGCATCTGTTGTCACTGTGAAAGTCTTTCCGAAATCGGGGTAGCGTAGTATTGGATCGTTAGTTAGCAATCGTTTTAAAGTTTGAAAAGATTCTTTATATTCGCAATCATTTGTTTTTACTTTACAATCTTTTTTCAAATATTTGGTCATAGGCTTTGCGATTCTTGAGTAATCTCTTATGAATTTTCGGTAATAGCCTGTAAGGCCTAAAAATTGTTTGATCTCTTTTTGTGTGCCAGGAAGAGGAAATTGCTGTACGCAGGTGATTTTATTGGGATTTGGCTTAATGCCTTCAGGTGTAACGATGTGCTCGAGAAATTCCGTTTCATGTTTTAAAAATTCGGATTTATCGAGTTGCACCTTTAAGTTGACGTCCTTTAGACGTTGAAAGACTTTACATAAGGATTCTAGATGTTCCTGAAGAGAGGTCGAGAATATGATGATATCGTCCAAGTATATCAAACATATTTTATTAATATAATCTGAAAACACGTTATTCATCAGCCTTTGAAAAGTGGCTGGCGCTGTTTTTAAACCGAAGGGCATACGGAGGAATTCGTAATGACCATTTTCAACACTAAAAGCGGTTTTGTATACGTCTTGTTTTGCTATCTCGATCTGATGAAATCCTTTGGCAAGGTCGAGTGTGGAGAAATACTGGCATCTTTCTAACTTTTCTAGGATTTCATCCATGTTAGGAATTGGGTATTTGTCATCTATGGTTACCTCGTTGAGCTTTCGGTAATCTATGACTACGCTCCATTTCTTTTTGCCGCTTGCGTCCAGTTTCTTGGGTACTATCCAGACTGGGGCAGAATATGGGGAATTACTCGGTCTAATAATACCTTTGTTCAACATATCCTTTATTTGAGAAGCTACTTCGACTTTGTGGATGTATGGATACCGATACGATTTTACTGCGATTGGAACTTGGTTCGTTGTACGAATTTCGTGTTTTATAACGTGAGTGAACGTTAAATCGCAATCGTCTTGGAAAAATATATTGGAGAAGGTCTTAATAATTTTTATTAATTTATCCTTTTCCTCATGGTTCAAATGATCGGTTCGAATTTGGTCTAGCAATGGCAGATTTGAAATTTCCTTTACTATATAGAAATTTCCATCAGTTATGAGTTCGGTTTTTTGGGGAGAAAATTCAGCTATCTTTTCTGCGTTTCCTTTGATTTTTACTAATGCATTAACTTGGTAGTCTAGTGCCTCGTAGATGCCTTCTTCTAAGACGATCTTTTCGTCTTTGGAAGCTTTGCGGTTAATATATACTAACCCATCCTTTTGCTCTACTGGCATATCGACGTTATAAACACCGGGTTCTTTGAAACTGTAACTTTTTATGTTAGCGTTTTCATATTGGAGTTTGATTTTTTATCGTTCAACTTAAGCAGGTCTTGCTTATAATCTATTATAGCATTCAGTCTTCGAAGGACATCGTTACCCAATAACCCGTCATATTTATCATGAAATTTAAATACTAGGAGCTCAATTGTTTCTGAAGTATCTCCTAGCTCTTCGAACATAGGGATTTTAACTTTTTCCCTGATAGCGACGTTATTTTGAAGAGTTCGCAGCATCGTTGTTGCAGTACCTATTTTCCATTTTGGATGACAGAGTCCAGGATTGATAATGGAGTTAGTAGCTCCTGTATCGATAATAAATTTGAGGGGAGTTAGCTTGGTTTTTATTATTATATGTGGTAGATTTCTTTTGAGGCTGATAAAGTAAAATTTTCTTGAATTTCATGGTTATTTACATCCATAGGTTCTGGGGGAGATTGGCGGTTGTTAAAGCTTCGGCTATCATTCCAATGATTTGGAGCGGAAGGCTCATGAAAGGGATTGTTTTGTCCGGTTCTTTGGATATTGCTAAAGTATTGGTTATCATTCCGAGAATGATCGTAGCGTTGATTCCGGTTGATATCGTTCTGCCTTCGCCATTGTCTACCTCGATTGTCATTGCTTTTTTGACCGTATCGTCTATCGCGGATATTAGATTGATGGGTAACCCTATTTTGATTCGAATTATTACTTGACCGACTACTTGATTGGTTGTGAGGTTCATAATAAGCATAGTTAGCGTGGAAGAGGATATCTAACGCTTCTTCCAACTATCGGGGTCTCGGCAGAACAGTATGGACCTCATGGGTTCTGGTAGTTTGCTTTTAAAAATGTTAAGAGCTGTTGTCCTGTTATTGGCTGCGCAAGCATTTGCTTCATTGCCAGGACCCAATACGTTAAGTGTTTTAGTATTTAACCGGTGTAACTTGGTTTTTATTTCGTTATGGAAGTGTACGGCGTTTGTTTTGAAGGATACTGACCGCATTGCGTCGAAAAATTCTTCGATACTCAACCTATCTCCGAAGTTATTGGTGAGAACTGTTTTTATTTCAGCCCATGAAACTGCATGACAATTTATCTCGATTGTTTCGCGGGCTTTTCCTTTTAACTTGCTTTTGATAATGTCCGAAAATAATGTTTGCGCTAATGCGTCGAAATTTTGCAAAGAAGGGTAGATCCGATCTATTAAACTAACGAAATTTTGCAATTCTTTCGGATCTCCATTATATTCCGGTAATTTATATGGGAATTTTAAGGGATCTACATTGAGAGCAGCCATACCCGTAAAACTTTGAAAGATGCTACGCGAAAACAAGTCAAGATTATTTCAACACCGCTCACAATTTTCCACCCGGATTTACACTTTTCTTAACACTTATTTTATGCTATGACACTGTATTTATTAATATAAATCTTATACTAAATTTAAAAAAAAAATTAAGTTTGCGTCGTGATTGCTTTTGTCACTATTCTTTCTTTTTTTTACAAAGGGAATCAAACCACATATGTGTTTGGAGCAAATACAGGACAACTCCAATACATAAACCTTGATATCATATGCCGAATAATTTGTTTTTAGAAAATATCATTGACAAAGTCTAAAATAATGCGAAATATAAAAATAAAGTCTTTAAAAATAAATTTTCAAAACGTTTTTCTTTGTTATTGAAATGTTTTGAAAAATGGAGCTGTCTTCTTCTTTCGCCAAGGTCTTCATTTGTTTTATGTTTTTCCTGAAAGACAGTGGGAGAATTTTGCGGCGTACAGTAAAATACTCGAAAAAGGTGCAAATTTACGGATGCTTCGCGGAAAAGGGATTTGGGAAGCTATTCGTTTCTACGGAAATCCTGAAAGCTGAATTAATCATTCATAAAATTGGTTTGCTTGAATCTGCTGAGAGTGCACATGGAGCCGACAATTTCGATTGGATTCTACAAGAGAACAATGATCCTAAACATCGGAGTCGTTTCTGTACCAGTTGGAAACAAGAAAACAGACTCACAACTTCGGATTGGCCAGCATAAAGTCCAGACGCGAACCCGAAAGAAAAGTTGTGGTCACTAATGAAAGAGAAACTAGAAGGCAAAAATATAACCCCACATGGCCAACATTTCACTGTGAAATACGCACGGAAATTGAGTCAGAGTTGCACGAAATAAAGTCAGGTGATAATTGGTAACAACAGCGAATATATCTACATTGCGAAAATGTTTTTCCATGTAGAAGAAGAAATAAATTGAATTCAAAGGATTCATAGTGTTTTTCAGTTTTTTGGCGAACCGTTTTTGTGAAACACACACACACACTAATGTTAAGAACTCACATTAAAAAGGAATGAGTCACCTTCTTAGAGAGTGTCCATTGATTATGTAAGACAATTGTTGGAGTGGCGAGGGGGAGTCGTCTTGAATCTTTACGCGGATCAATCGTAATTTGTTATTTCCATATCAACGCTTGAAAAAGAAAAGAGGCCAACAAAATGATGGCGAAATTGGGATGTCAGGGTTATTGTATGCAGTTTGTGTTTTTACGCCGACTGAAGAGATTTTTTTATTTTATTATTATGTGATTCTATCAAATTTTTGAAAAAAGTTGATTGAGTCGTTGTTTTAATTTATTTAAAAAAGTGCAAAAAATCATGGTTTTTTCATAAACAATAAATTTTACACCTGATATGCAAAACACAGTAACCAATGTTTATAAAATTTATATATTCCAAACAGTTTTTGTAGAAAAACCAGCAAATTTTTTTCTCATGATCACGAAAAAAATTAAATTAAAAATAAAAAGTCATTAAAAGTCATCAGGACCTTCAAGGTCATTTATGTCGTTGACTAAATATATCTTACGAGCCAAATATATTATTTGTATAATTAAGGTGTCAATCGACGTGTATTAATATTTTTGTGATGTTTTTAACTTCATAAAAAATCGTTTGAGCCGTTTTTTAATTTAATAAAAGAAAATACGAAAAATTAGGCGTTTTCATAGAAAATTTATATTCTTTAGTATAACCTGATTTGCACACGACAGTAATAAATGTTTAAAAAATTAATAAACTCTTACCAGTTTTTGTAGAGAAACCAGCAAAACTGTTTTGCAGGATCATAAAAAAACTATATTAAAAATAAAAAATCATTCAAAGTCACCATGTGAAAATGATTCATTCGAATGATATTACCTGGTAATTCTTATTCTAAATACATTGTTGTAAATTCAATCAAAGTTTATTAATATTTGCCTAATTTTGGCAAATGTTTTTTTTCAGCTCGTGAACATATTTTGAATGGTTTTCCTAGTACCGTGTTTTAACTTTAATGAAAAAGTGCTAACATTGAGAATCTATCGAATTTGCATTTGTGGTGATCAACTCTTTGAATGATAAAATGGTTTCATAAGATAAAAAATTGTAGTTTTTAGTAGTTTTGTTCTTTAGTGTTTGTAAGATTTCAATTACTTCCTCCATCATCATTTGCAATATACTTTTGACATGCAATTAAACCGATTATTGACTGCATATGTTTTTGAAGACATTAAGGTATGTTTCTATCTAAGTCAAATCATTTTTTTATATTTAAAAAAAAGTCCTATACAAACAATAAATGTTTATAACGACTAAGAAAGCGTCAATTCATTATGTAAGGATCATTTGTTAAATGTTTGAGCTTATTCACAATGTTGATGAAATACTTATAGATGTTTCTACCAAACAACTACCAAAAATGGTTATCACCCTACAAAATATAGTTCAGTCAGCGTGAAAATAAAAACTGCATTTAATAATCCTTCAATCTTAATTTCGTGAAAGTTTTTACTTGTGGTCTTTTGTTTTTAAAGCGTCGATATCAAAATAGCCACTTATGTACGTAAAAGGGCTTCAAACTAATTTAAATCACATGAATATTCCTTACGTAATTAATGGATGTTCTATTATTCTTTACAAACATTCATTGTTTATTCTATGTAGATGAATATTTTCTAGATGTATGATTTTTGATTTCATGAAAGTCTTGAAAGCATATAGTTTTGAAAAGTATCTATTACCAATATTGCAAATTAGGTACGAATTTTTTTGTTGTAGAAAAATAATTTAACTTATTGAAGTTCTTCTATTAAATTAAAAAAACAGTTACGTAGAATTTAAAAATCGCTATCAGAATCATAATCACGTAATTAGAGTAAGTAAAGTTAGATAATAATATTCATCAGAAATACTGAAAGTTAATTGTTTTAGCAATATGTTATGCATTCAAAAACAATGATTTTTTATATGGCAGGAACGCCTTAAAACATCTGACCCTTTCCAAGCGTTGATTTTGATCAGTGCAAATTTAAATGAAAACGTTGTTTTATTTTTTTAAACTTTAAGCAGTTGCTTAACCAAAATATAAAAGGGCTGTGTTAAAATTATTGAAATGAGCGAATTATACGAATGTGAAAACGCTTGGATTGACACCAGAGCAACTCAATTAGAAAAATGTGGTCTAAGTGCGACCCTTGAGGCCCACACGACTAACTTCCCAGTGGGGTGAATAAAAAATCTATAATTTGTTTTTATTATTAATTACTATTATTAATAATCACTATTATTAATAATTTTTTTCCTAGACTATTATAATTACTTTTATTGTTTTTATTTATTTTTTATCTAACCATAAAAGCTTTGGTAGAGGAAGACACCTCCCCCACATGGTCGTCTTTTACCAAAGCCTCGAAAACCTCGTTCTCCTCCTTGTTCACCTCCTCGTCCTCCATCCCGGCCCCGGAATCCACAACCATTATTGAGGGTATTTAATTATTGTTAATAATAATTATTCGTTAATAAGAATGTGTGTGTGCGTTACTAAATAGTTATAATTTTGTTCATATTTACAATATCAAATTACAACTAATAATATTTTATTGTTATTAACAATAGAAATTAAACTATTTATAACAATATCCAATTATTATCTATATTAGCGTCACACATACCAAACCTCATAATATAAGCTTGGAGTTCTATAAATTAATCTTGATTTGTTTTTAAATAACATTTTGTTCAACATTTATCAAAATTTTGCTAAAACACACAATATTAATAATATTTCTATGAAGGTATTTAGGATCTGCACGAATTAATAGTGCGTGTCATCAGTTTAAAAATGAGCAATTATTAGTGTTTTTTCTAGTTTTTTCATCCTGAATAAAAAACGGCTTCACCGGTTTTATAGTTGTTGTTTTGTAATCATTGTGAAAAAAATTTAAACCGATTTTTTAATAAGAATTTTTTAGAGCTTCTGAGTTTTATGAGCATTATTTGTTAAGAGTGGAAATGAGTTGGAAATTTTTGGAAGGACACTAAGTTCTTAGATTTATTTCGGTTATAAAGAATGTATAAGGCATTTGGAAGAATCACGTAACTTTTATTTCGCTTTGATTGAATTCTCAGCAACGTAATTCCAACTTCGTTTAACAGACATGACAGAAATGATCTTGGATGGGTCAAAACAAAAAAACTTCCCACCCGAATTCGACCAAAATCTAATCAGTCCTGACATTGGAAATATGCTTCGATTGCAACTTCAAAAAAGTCGATACGACTTTTCTTTCGAGAGGTCTTCGAAAAAAAACTATAAGCCGCGCACACACGTACGTAGATAAACACACACACATAGAGAAGTCTTTGGAAAAACATTTGAAATAAGCTCTGTCTTCAAAACGTAATGTTATGTGAAACATTTCAATTTGAATTTTTAGAGCGTACTTAACAAAAAAAACTTGACGACGTGTTCTTTTAATGGTAATGAGTATCTTCTAATTTTATATAGCATTAAAATATTTTATGTTTTTTAATAAAGATTATTATTTTAAAATTAATAAAAATTTTATAAGTTGACTTCTGACATTTTTCCCATCATTTTCATTTCGTTATAGCTGTATTTTTCAAAACTATATACAAACTAACTCTTATGATATATCACGTTCTTTTTTATACTCAGAAAAAATCGTTTTTTCCTATTGTAAATTATGTCAGAAGAAAGTTATGTCGAAGAGAAAAATAGAAATGATAATCTCCATTAATTTCAATGGTGCAATGTTTTATGTGAGTAAATATATTCACTTAGATGATTCCAATGGTTTTAATCAATATAGCTCCTGATGATTCCACTGCGTTCAGAAACAATAAAATGTCTTTTCTTAAAAATTCGCATATGATCGATTGGTACTATAATTTGTCGATACATGTATGCTTGAAATATCACGTTTTTAAATTTAATTATTCCAATGTCGGTAAACTTTTAATAATAGGTTTTTACAGAGAAAGAAGTGGTCGAAAGCATCTTTTGAAACCTCAAACTGCTCTCAAACAAACTTTATTCCAATTTCCTGTCTTTTTCTGACTATTTTGAGAGTTTCCGTATTCAAACGAGTTTCTTTAGTACAAAGTCGAACTTTTTTCCTTGTTTCTTTTATATTTCGATTTATTATTTTGAACATTGTTCTGCTCGTGTCCAGTTCCCGTCGAACAACTAATAATTTTCTTTGAAAACATTGCTCAACAAAAAGCTCCCACACTTGAATACTTTGAAACCATGGAAAATAGAATTGCAGAGGAACACGCTGTTCGAATGGACATTTACGATTTTCTGTGCAAGTTGAATCACACTTGCAAAACAGGAATGTGTATTTTAAACGGCACTTTATATTTGAAAATTCGTTTCAATATCCTGCAAGCAAGACCCTACTAAATGTGACAACCTCTACGAGGAAGAATGTACATTGCAATTGTCACCAAAACTTATATAAGATTCAAATCAACGAGTTCGGTTTTTTCGATGCCCCTTTACTGTATACTTTTAGTTTATCAGGATAAGATTTAGTGGATGAAATTGAATAAGAAAACGAGCAAGGAGCATCACTTGAAAAACTATGTGGGCAATCATTTGTCTAGCAAAATAAAAGAACTAAGAGTCATGTACAACCTTTAGATTATTGGGCGTACTTCTGGAGGGCATTTCAATTGGACCAATTACGCTGCTAGATCCGGAATGCACCCTGGAGAGAAAACGAAAGGCAAAAAGGTTTGATCGATATTTTTTCGAGGTATGTGCAGTGTTAAAGATGGAATTGAAAATGGTCTTCACACTTCATCACATATTGGAGTCACGTTCAAGTTGACTATTCCTTACGGCAAGCATTCAAGCAAATCGACTGTTTTAAAATTGTATCTCTTTTCACGGTGTATGGTGTTGTGACATTTTAAATTTAACTCCGAAGTAATTAGTCTAATGTCAGATAAATTATTATCTTTCTGTAACTTAGATTATATATTTGAGGTATGATGACTGGCTAGTTATGTATGCCAGAATGTAACAGAGAAGAGGTATTTGCAAAAGAGATTGTTTTGTCACTATTGGCAGCACCAGCAATTGCCTAATGTGCTAGGATGACTGAAGACAGACTTGGCGACTTCGAAGGATTTTTTACACTATAGAAACAATTGATCACTATATACAATGGACAGAGAGGATAAATAAAAAGAGAAGATCTTTAATATCAAAATCGTGATGAATAAGACGAAGCATGTTAACTTGTGGCACAATGGTAAATTGCCAACAGAGAAATGAGAAACAAGTCGTTGACGCTATTGCATGTTCCAGAAAAATTTGCGAAGGTGCCTTTTGCACCTAATTGGATACTTCTGAAGTTGATAAATAAATAATTTGAATATTCATCTCTAACTAACATTTACTTAACTTTGATCGCAATGTAGAACACTAAAAGCTCTGAATCGAAATCATCAATGCCTAAGAAACTAAAATTGAGATTTGGGCTTTATTGTTCCAGAAAACAGAGCTGAGATTTGATTAATTACGAAACGTGGCTTTGTTTGCAGTTTTCATGCGGGTTGCAATGTTTACATTTGACCTAAATTGCAAGCTTACTTCACTCTCCGCGAAGCACTTTCTTAAGGAAGTTTTTTGTTCTAATTGAATTAAACTCCGCTAAGATGATGCTGCGTTGAAATTGAAAAGTATCAATAATCCATATTCCACGCTGAAAATTATCGCCACTAAACGAACTTATTTTACTATTTTTGGATCAAGTGCTATCCTTCTACACATGGCATTAAATTGAAAATTATTATAGCGTGAATATATTTCGTGCTTACTGTACAATCTACTCGCGAAAGTAGGAGTTATTATTCATTATTAGTGAAGGCACGACATCACGTCCATTTCGTTTTCTCCCGGCCTACGTGGAAGCTTAACACAAGGTAAATTTTCATATTTCCATTTGAAAAACTTCACTCAGTGTGGCATCTAGTTCTCTATTTGCTTTTTATAAATTTTATATAATGATCACATAAAGGATTTTTTTTGCTTCGGGTATAGTGTGGAGCGAAGCACTTTGAAATTGCTTTGCCTTTCAAGTGCACGCTACAAAGTGTTGTTGCCGTCGTTGATGACGTGGCGAGGATTCGTCTGCACGAACGACAGTGCTAGAAATGCCTCGGCAGGATACCAGTGAGGTGATGAACGAACATAAAAAATCGTTTATTATATTAAAACTCGGCTTTTTATATGAAACATTGATATGATGTGTTTGATTTTGATGTGAATTTAATTTTATTAAAATAACTCATCACCTAATGTGCGGTAACGATGCCTTTTGTGCGGCGTTTTTTGCCCCGAAATTTAAACGATATTCAACACAAACATGTCTATTTCACTAATTAAAAGTAGTTTATTTAAGTTCGCTATTTGTTGTCTTCTCAAGCAAGCACTCAATGCAATAATACATTATATGGTTTATCGGGTGTTATTTCACAATGTCAAATAGAGATGTATTATGAACATGATCAAAGATCCCATCTGAGAGGTAAAATATTGATCAATTTTTGAAAGTCAAATGCAAAAATTGCAGGTAGCACTTGCTTATTTTTTAAGTCGTGTCATTTGCCGAACATACGTGTTTTCTCTGGTTTTTTTGACCTTAATACGAAACGACAGTCAATATTAGATGTTTTCATTCTAATAAAGTTTAAAAGAATCAAACCTCTAAATCTTCACTATATTCAAGTAATGTTCACGATATATCAGACACATATATCTAGTAATATTGAGGGGTACACATAGGCATGTTACTCTAAAATGGCCGTGATTGCAAGATTAGGTAAGGATTGGTAGATTAGCATAGCTTTTCAATTCAACAAAAGTTTATAGATGTAGCTAGTTCCTGGAAAAGTTTGCATAATTTTATTTTTGGTTCCATATCTTCCCGTACGATGAACAATGCTCTAGAGCCGTAACCTAGCGCCCAGTGCTTGCGAGCGGAGAAGGATTGAGTATTAATTTTGGATGCAATTTCAGCACAGAAATAACCTCGATCTTCAATTGGCAAGGATTACGAAGTCAATACCTGAAATAAATTTTTCCCGAGGTACTTCACAAATGCTTTGCACCACTGCCAAACCTGGAAGCACTAGAGATTGGAATACAGGACACTAAAAACACACTTCACTTTTATAATTTTGCTTTTTAGGAAAAAACCAAGCTTAGACTACTTAAAGTTTGATCCCGTAATTATTATTGCACCGCCACTCTTAGGCTATAGCTGCCGATGCTGTCTCCATCGTTAAACCCGGGATTTCGCAACTTTTCTTCACGCTTCTTCCATGCTGGTCTACAATTAGAATAAACTAGTAGAAATAAGCTACTGCGAAACAGAGGAGTGATGCCTAATAAAAGAAGCAGATTGACTTCAAATGTCGTAAATGCTTTTTACTGAATTAACTATACACATTTGTTTTTCCCAAAATAATGAGCGTGTGGTTCAATAAATGAATGCGCCAATGCATTTACATGTAAAACAATAAATCCATTATAAAATATATTTAAAAATAGTATCTGTAGAGTCGAAAATAACGATCGCTATGTACAAACTTTTGTTAGCTAATTATTAACTAAATTGTCTCCTGAAGTAAAAGTGAATGTTTTTACTGCTATAGTGTACAAATATTTTGACCCATCTACAGAGAAGACAGAATTATATATGAATTTCAATCAAAATATACCAGGTATGAGTATAAAAACTCAAATTTTAGCATACAAATGAAAAACGATTTCTACCATAAGATTGGCACAAATACAATGAAGTCAAACAACGACTTTGTTGAAATACGTGGGCTTGCTTGCCAACACTTAGTAACGATATTACAGCCATTTTCGAGATAAATTCCTTACTAAATTTTATATACCAACTCGTCAGTAGGCCAGAATCTTTTATATACTTCTCTTTCCACTAGTACATAGCAAAAGACTATTTAAGCTTTATTTGTTAACTTCCCAGTATATGGGAAGTTTTGTAATCGACTCGAAAATCGAAATTGAAATTTTCAACATTTTTTTACGTTTTGAGGTCCTTAGAGTATATTTAAAGAGTTTTTCGAAAGAGAGATGATGCGTGTTTTTACGTACGTACGTACGTACATACATACTCGTACGTATGTTCGTTTTTTCTACCAGCATAACTCGCATCGACTTTGATGAGGTGTCAATCGAAGAGTTTTTCCAGCCTTAAGAGCTGATTAGTTTTTGGGACACTTCAGTCGCGGGGTTTGTTGTTTGGACCCTTTGAAGGTCATTTCTGTCATGCGCTTTATTTCGCGAATCAAAATTAGGATTTGCATCGTTAAGATGTCAATCGACGTGTATTAATTTGTATTATTCAATCAAATTTTGAAAAATTTGTTGGGGTCGTTTTTTAATTTATTAAAAAAAGTTGCCAAAATTAGTTTTTTCATAAACAATGAAATATTAACCTGATTTGCGATGCACAGTAATCAATGTTTGTAAAATTTATATACTCCAAACAGTTTTTGTAAAAACCAGGAAAACCTTTTTTATTAAAAATAAAAAAATCATTAAAAGTCATCATGACTTTCAAGGTCACTTATATCATTCACTATATCTCGCGAACCAAATATAATATTTGCATCATTAAGGTGTCAGTCGACGTATATCAACAATTTTGTGATGTTTTTTAATTTATAAAACAAACAACAACGACCAATTTAATAAAAGAAAATGCGAAAAATTACGTTTTTTTCATAAAAAAATTTAAACCTGATTTGGCCAACATAGTACTAAATATATATAAAATCTACAAATTCGTATCAGTTTTTGTAGAGATACCAGCGCACCTTTTTTCCATGATTACAACAAAAAAATTAAATTAAAAATAAAAAGTCATTCAAAGTCACCATGTAAAAAGGGTTCATACGAATAATATTACTTTATATCTCTTATTCTAAAGACATTGTTGTAAAGTCAATCAAAGTCTATTAATATTTGCATAGGTTGGGCCGATTTTAAATATTTTTCTTGGTACCGTGTTTTAATTTTAATAAAATAACTGCATAAATTTTGAAAATCAAAAAAAACCATTTCAATCAAATTTGCATTTGTGGTAATCAACGCTTTGAATGGTAAAATGTTTTGTAGTAAAAACTCTGCAAGATCATATGCTTCATCAAATAAAAAATTGTAGTTTTAAATAGTTTTGTTAACTTCCCAGTATATGGGAAGTTTTTGTTATCGCCTCGAAAATCGAAATTGAAATTTTCGACATTTCTTTACGTTTTGAGGTCTCTAGAGTATATATAAAGTGTTTTAAGAAAGGGAGATGTATGTGTGTGTGCATACGTACGTACGTCTGTACGTTCGTGGACACTTTTTTCTACGAGCATAACTCACGTAAACAAAGTTGTATCAACTTCGTTGAGGTGTCAATCGAAGCGTCTTTGCAATCTTAAGAGCTGATTTTTTGGAAATTTCGGTCGAGGAGGTTTGCTGTCTTGCCCGGTTTGAAGGTCATTTCTGTCATGCGTTATATCTCACGAACCAAACATGCGATTTGCATGATTAAGATGTCAATCGACGCGTATTAACATTTGTGTAAATCTGTCAAATTTTGAAAAAAATTTTGGAGCCGTTTTTTAATTTAAGGAAAAAAGTGAAAGGTTTTTTTTAATAAACAATAAATTTTTAACCTGATTTACGAAAGATAGTAATGAATTTTTATAAAATTTATATACTTCAGCAATGTTTGTAAAAACAACATCAAAACTTTTTCTCATGATTACGTAAAAAATCAATAAAAAATAACAAATCATTAACAGGCTGATGATGAGGCATGATTTTCTAGGTCATATTTGTCATGAGTTATATCTCGCTAACCAAACATACGATTTACCTTGTCAAGGTGTCAATCGACGCGTATTAAAATTTTTGTGAATCTGTTCAATTTTGAAAAAAATCATTGCAGCTGTTTTTAATTTAAGAAAAAACAGTGAAAAAATAGATTTTTTTCCATAAACAATAAATTTTTAACCTGATTTACGGAATACAGTAATCAATTTTTATAAAATTTATATACTTGAAGCAATGGTGAAAAAAGAAATCATCAAACTTTTTCCCATGATAACAAGAAACATTAAATAAAAATAAAAAATCATTAACAGTCAGCATGATCTTTAAGGTCATTTCTTCCATTCACTATATCTCACGAACCAGATATAATATTTGCATCATTAAGGTGTCAATCGGCGCGTTATAACATCTTTTCGATAATTTTAACATTAGAAAAATCTGTTTGAGCGGTTTTTTTTATTCAATAGAAGAAAATTCGAAAACTTCCTTTCCATTAAATATAAATTTTTGACCTGATTTGGACAACACAGTAATAAATGTTTTTAAAATTTATTCATTCAATTAAAAATTAAAAATCATTCAAAGTTACCATATGAAAAGGGTTTTTCCGAATGACATTACCTTACATCTTTTATTCTAAGGACTTTGTTGTAAAGTCAATCAAAGTTTTAAAATATCTGTCTATTAATTTAAAAACGGCTTAAATTTTGAAAACCATCAAAATTTCAATCAAATTTGCATTTGTGGTAATCAGTCATCATCACTCATCCACCAAAAGGCTTACGTAATCAATGGACGCTCCCGTAGATGATATGATTAATATTAACTCATTCCTGTTACTGCTATGAATACCTCTCATTATTATTATTAAAAGTAGTATTATTTTCAAAATTATTATGTGTTTAATATATTTGATGTTTATCTAGATATTACTGGGAAGTTGACCGTGTGGACCTCAAGGGTCGCACTTCGCGGCTTGTTTTCGTAAGATTTCAATTACTTCCTCCATCATCTTTTGTGATACATTTTACTTTTTAGATGCAATTAAACCGACCGATTATTGACTGCATATCCAATGTTTTCGACTAACTGAAAATAAAAAATAATTACTTGATTCATTGATGTAAAATCTTGAAAAAATACAAATTCAATGATTATGCCGAAGTGATGGCAATTTTGAACGCAACCATTCAAAATGCCCACCATGTGACAAAATATTTTCAGTGGGCTTAATAACAAAACTGCATTCATTTTTGTAAGCGCGCTTTTGTCCTGCAAGCATCGATATGGAAATAGCTGATAACGTAGAAAAGGCTTTGTGACCAGTCACCCCTCCGATTGATCCGGGTGAATATTCAATCAACCACCACCAAAATCCTTACATAATCAATGGACGCTCCCGTAGATGATACGATTAATATTGAGTCGTTCCAATTACTGCTGTGAAAGGTTTATTATTATTATTTAAAGTAGTATTATTTTCATAATTAATATTGTATGTAATATTTTTAATATTTATGTAGATATTACAGGGAAGTTGACTGTGTGAACCTCAAGGGTCGCACTTCGGCTGTTTTTTTTTTATTTTTTTTTTATTTTTCTGTGACAGAATTGATGACTAGCCTCTTGTCTTGCTTGTTTTTGAAGCAAGAGACTGATTCCTTAAATCTGTTTTTCGCTTTTATCTATAATGAAGTTTTTTATATTTAATCGGGGAAGAATAGATTGAAAAGTCACCGAGCACTGAATAACAGAAATAGTTACAGAGATTTTTGTGTGCCATTTTAATAACAAATATCGACTACCATCGATACTTATGTGTATATTTATTTGTTTCTCAAAAGTTTTAGATAATTTTTTTTCGAATTTAACTTTAACTCATTATTCATATCAATTCCTAAATTTTTTACTTTCTTTTCAAGTAGCTTCATTGTTCTTACCTCTTTTGGATTTCGATTTTGTCAACTTGTAAACTTTCTATAATAAGCGTTTGTTCAATAAGCTTCGTATTTTAAAATTAAAAATTACTGTTTTATTTGTAAATATCTTTCTATTAATAGTAAATTAATGAAATACATAGAAACAGTTCATTTAAATAATATCCTTCACTGATTTTGGTTTCAAAGGGAGTACTCAATTAAATTCATTATTTTTTTATAAAAAAAGGAGAATTGCTTGCTATTTGCATAGCTCAAATATCGTTTTAATAGCAGGCTTCAGCTTTTGGTTGGCTTTTGTATGTTTTGTCTCCTTTCAGAAAATGTTCTGAATGAATTTGTGCGGTTTCTTAAAATGTGAAAAATAATGCGAGTAAAAGACGATTATGATATTTTACCTTTTCTTTGGGTTCTTCTGAGAAAATTTCAAGGCATAGATATGAACATAGCTACTTTGTTTGATTCGCTTCTTATCAATAGAAAGAGGAAACATAAATTATGGATGGTTTTCATTTATGAACTGGCATTTTTTCAAGTGGTCTTTCCGACGAAATGTTATCTTAATTGTTCATTGAAGTCTGAATTGATATTTTTGAGGGTAGGAATGGTGATGAATATGCTCTTGAATTTGAATTTTAAATTATTTGCTCTTTTTTAATTACGTAATCAAATTTTCACACATAACAATGCCTTTCGAGTAGGACTGTGTTCGTTTAATTTGCTGAAAAACTTTAGATAGAAATACGATCTAAGTAAAAAGTGCAAGAAGAAATGACTTAACTGATTGAGGCGCGGGGTCTTCTGAGCAAAATATTTATTTGAAAACACCACGTACCCGCACATAAAGTCGAACTTTTGATGGATATCATTCGAGTATACTACTAAACATTCTATGTTTAGTCGAAAGCCATCTTGGTATACGTATAAGTCCAGAAATTATTCGTTTAAATTTCAAAACCATCTCTGTTATAGATTTTAATACCTCTCGGGTGTAGATATGATTCTCTTCCGTGATATGGTGGGAAATTAAGTGAGAAGCATAAGTAGTACAAGTTGTATTTTAGCAATCTTATGGAAACTAAAAATAGATCCTTTTATTCGCTAGCATAGCTGTTGGTTTACAACATATTTGGAGCTTGACATTTCTACGATATTGCTAAAAATGAGTTCGCTTAAGCAGCGTAGAATAAAACGCACAGTTGGCTCTCAAGCCACTAAGTGTTTTTAACTTCCCTGTATATGGGAAGTTCTTGTAATCGCCTCGAAAATCGAAATTGAAATTTTCAACATTTCTTTACGTTTTGAGGTCTATAGAGTATATATAAAGTGTTTTTAGAAAGAAGTATGTATGTGTGTGTGTGTGTGTACGTACGTACGTACGTGCGTTCGTGGACAGTTTTTTCTACGAGTATAACTCACGTAAACAAAGTCGTATCGACTTCGTTGAGATGTAAATCCAAGCGTCTTTGCAATCTTAAGAGCTGATTAGTTTTTGGGATACTTCGGTCGGGGGGGTTTGTTGTTTTGCCCCTATGAAGGTCATTTCTGTCATGCGCTATATCTCGCGAACCAAACATACGATTTGCATGATTGAGATTTCAATCGACGCGTATTAACATTTGCGTAAATCTATCAAATTTAAGAAAAAATCGTTGGAGCCGTTTTTTAATTTAAGAAAAAAAAGTGCAAAAAATTAGGGTTTTTTTATAAACAATAAATTTTTAACCTGATTTATGGAAGACAGTATTCAATTTTTATAAAATTTATGTATTTCAAGCAGTGCTTGTAAAAACAACATGAAAACTTTTTCTCATGATAACGTAAAAAATTAAATAAATAATAAAAAATCATTAACACGCATCATGATTTTCAAGGTCATTTCTGTCATGCGTTATACATATCTCGCGAACCAAACATACGATTTGCATGGTTAAGGTGTCATCCGACGCGTATTAACATTTGTGTAAATCTGTCAAATTTTGAAAAAAACCGTTAGAGCCGTTTTTTTTAATTTAAGGGAAAAAAGTGCAAAAAATTAAGTTTTTTTAACAACAATAAATTTTTAACCTGATTCACGGAAGACAGTATTCAATCTTTATAAAATTTATATACTTCAAGCAGTGTTTGTAAAAACAACATCAAAACTTTTTCTCATGATTACAAGAAACATTAAATAAAAAATCATTAACAGTCATCATGATCTTCAAGGTCATTTCTTCCATTCAATATATCTCACGAACCAGATATAATATTTGCATCAATAAGGTGTCAATCGACGTGTTTTAAAATCTCTTTGATTATTTTAACATGATAAAGATCCGTTTCAGCGGTTTTTTTGAATTTAATAGAAAAAAATGAAGAAACTTGGGGTTTTTTCCATAAAAAATATTTTTTTAACCTGATTTGCACAACACAGTAGTAAATGTTTATAAAATTTATTCATTCCTATCAGTTTTTGAAGAGAAACCAGCACAACATTTTACATGATTCTGAAAAAAATCCAATTAAAAATAAAGAATCATTCAAAGTTACCATATGAGAGGGGTTCTTCCGATTTTCGTAGATGATATGATTAATATTAACTCATTCCTGTTACTGCTATGAATACCTTTCATTATTATTATTTAAAGTAGTATTATTTTCAAAATTATTATTGTGTTCAATATTTTTAATGTTTATCTAGATATTACTGGGAAGTTGACCGTGTGGACCTCAAGGGTCGCACTTCGCGGCTTGTTATTTTTGTCTCTATAGCATACTCATATAAAATTTTATGTACAATTTTTATCCCTATTTCGAATTTTCGAAACTCAAAATCCAACTGTGATTATATTATTATTATTGTCGGAAATACTCTTTCATTATGCCAACACTTTGCTGGATTTAAATATCACGAAATTACATAGTTTACATCGGGTTGAAAACTCGTATTTCTCCATACATTTTAAACCACACCCGGAACGTAATTTGAACAAAAGTACGTATCAAAACAAGATAATAATCGATGTTGCCATCGGTAAAAAATGTCGCTAGTTGATATTTTGGAATTCATCACATTATTTAACATATACTTTATAGGAAATGCAGTGCTTCCAGCAAGAGTTTTTCCACTGCAAGCGAAATAAATCGAGTTTAGACAGGCGTGAAAGCAAAGAAATGTTTAAAATATATTTTTTCAAGGAGAATAATAATAATGGTGAAGTTAAGTTTATATAAATAATAAGCCATCCACGACAAAGAAAACTATCTCGAAGCAATGCAAACGCTCCGAGGTATTTTGAAACGTTGTGACAAAGCAATAATTATTGTGCTGATATGTCAAATTGGAGTTTGTTTAAATTGTTTTTGGGATTGGTTACATTGTAGTGACATTATGACAAACACATTATTGTAGTGATATTTTGATATTCACAACCTAGATTTTCATGGGAAGATCGAGTAAGTTGATATAAACTATTGTGATTATCCTACTTCATGTGTTTCCAAAAATCGTACTTCTTATGTGATGGCAATATCTATTCACGCTGGCTTTATTCAGGTTGATTGATTTGTTTCTTCAATCTTTATATTTCTATAATGTTAATTTTGTTTGTTATGATAAAGTTTTGTTTGCATATTTTTAATATTGTTCAGTTTATCAATTCTATAAGAACAAGCCGTGAGGAGCACTCAGCCACCCAACACGGACAACTTCCTAGTAATGTCTACATAAATATTAAAAATATTAAACTCATAATAACGAAAATAATCATTAAATAATAATAATGTTAAGAACTCATTATAATATTCGAATTATTTAGTATTAATCTTGTTTTCTTATGGAGCCATTGATTACGTAAGGCTTTTGGTGGGAAAGGGGTCGGATTGAATCGTTTATTATTACAAAGCCATTTTTATGTTGTTTTTGTGATTTTGTTTTTTCGCTTGAAAGACAAAAGGGCCCCGGCAAAAATGTTGGCGAAAATGGGATTTCAGGATTATTGAATGCAGCCGACTGAAAACATTTTGTAGCGTGATGATTATTTTGAATAGTTGCGTCCAAAACTTCCATCTGTGCGGCATAGAAATGAAATCTGTATAGTTTCGCCATTGAAGGAGACTAATAAACATTCCTTATTTTGCAGTTGATCCTGAAAATAATTGAATATGCAGTAAATAATCGCTGTTGAGTTGTACGTAAATATTACTTAAATAGGGGGGGGGGGTGTAATGAAAATCTTAAGAACCTTTAAAAACTAAACTGCTTAACTACTGAAAACTACGATTTCAAAGTATCTAATTTTGGAAGGTGTTGATTCGCATTAGTGTTAACTCGATGTCTGATTACATGTAAAACATAAAAAATCCTATGTAAAATAGAGAAAGAAGTAACTGGAATTTAACGAACCCCTGCAATAAATATACTCAGAAATTTGACAAATGAATGATCCTCATGTATTTAATGGACGCTTTTTCATTTGTTTTACAAATTAATTGTTTATTATTTCTGTATGAATGTTTTAGAAGAAAGTTATTACGTTTTATTTGATGAGAACTAACAACATCTGACTTCGAATAGTAATGATTGGCAGAAGTGGGTATTAGACAGGAGATACTTCTTTTGTAACCAGAGTAAGCGAAATTTGTTGGTATTATTCTTATCAACCTTTAGTCGTTGTAAATATCAATAGTGTATTGTTTTTGTATGAGCATGTTTTGAAATCATGAAAATTTTTTTTTTTCGTTTAATAATCTATCTTTGAAACATGTTTTTTTTAAATTAAAGCAGTTTCATTATAAATATAAAAACGGCTGTACGAAGAATTTCAAAAATCTCTTCAAATCAAGCAAATACGCTTTGGTCGAATCTTTTATTGAAGGCTTCGTGCTATTTTATTTACAGTTTATGGGGTATACCTACTTTACAAAAAAAATCGGTTTTTTGTACGGATTTCGAAAGAAAAGTACGTACTTCAGTAATACCCAGTTAATTTTTTTATATATATAATAATTATATTTTTTTTCGATATTTTCGAGAGCGCTTCGGAGCGCGTCGGATACACCTGGCGCGCTTTAAACGCGTTTTTCTCGAAACTAATTTGTTTGATACGGTGCCAGTGATTTCTCAAAATCTACTTAACCGATCCTTTTGAAATTTTTACAGCTTATTCCTAATATGTATAGGTATCGTGTGAATATCAAACATCTTAATTATTTTTTTTTAAACCACGAAGTAACAAAACAAAAATGACGATTTTTGGACAACTTTTTTTTGAACCGACGCCATTTTGGTTTTTTGCCCAAAAATGTTTTTTTTATTGGTTCACACGATAGCCAGGAACATAAAAAACATAATATTTCTGATTTTCGTGTTTCAGGCAAGTCTTCCAGTTGGAATTAATGGAAATGTTTGGTAATCGTTTTTTGTGTTCTGATGACGTCACTATTGTGGTAATTTTCGTGTTTCAGGCAAGTCTTCCAGTTGGAATCATTGGAATTGTTTGGTAACCGTTTTTTTTGTGTTTTGATGACGTCACTATTGTGGTAATAATTAAAATTTGTTTTTATTAGCTTCAAGTCTTTATTTATTGAATGCAAAAGAATTTATACCGGTATATATCACAGGGGCTTCACAATAAATTCGTCAACTTGAGCTTTTTTGGCCTTGTAAAGTAGGTATATCCCTTAACTAGTTTTTGTGGTTATGAAAAAAGTTTAAATGATTTTCGGTGAGTTGTGCTTGTAGAAATTGTCCTCGAACGTACGTACGCACAAAAACACACATACAAACTTCTTTGCAAAATATGAAATATGTTGAAAATCTCAATTTGAATTTTCGTTCTGATTACAAGAACGAACTGTGAAGTTAAAAATTGTATCCAAGAGGTTATTACCAGTTTATGTATTAAAATTTTAAGTAAAATTTTAAAGTGTCTCAGTTTTGTGACTTTCTGGAATATTTCAACTCGTTTTCGATCAAAGGAGCGGAAATTGAGGTGATAGCTGCTCAGAAGGTATTCTAAAAAGGTCGCAGGAAATAAAGTTTTGAAACACATGGACTAAGTACATCACTCGTTAGAGAAAAGAAATAAAACCAATATAAACCGTTAACGTCTTTTTACTTATCCGTTTGTCATAGCATACAAGGGGTGTCATTTTAACATACAAATGTATTTTTCTGTAGTGTAATTTATAGAAATATCCCAAGAATAAAGGAAACTATCCGATTAAGAAATTAATGCCAAATTTGGAAAAGTTGTGTACAAGCCTGTCAATAGTGCATTCTACTCTCCTGCACTGCAAAGACTACATATATTTTAATATTCTGCTGAACATCGTGTCAAATAAAATTGTTTTGTTTTTCTAGAATAGGTTTTATTTAATACTGAATCTTTCCAATGACTTTAATTACATTACACAAAATGTGGCGGTATCGTTTCATTCTTACATTTTCAGAAACTTAAAATTCGTTTGGTTCTTAGGTCGCGCAATTAGTTTCAACAAATTGTACCTTTGCACAGTCCTGTATATTTACCGTAGATAAGTAATATTGGGTACAGTCTTTGCAAAAAAAGTTTTCTTAAATGAGAAACAAATATAAAGGAAGTTCATAACCTAAGCTTCGACACAATGTAAATCATTGCAAAAGTTTGTAATTCTATTTTCAAACGTTAAAAATGATTGATAAAAAAGCTGATTCGTGTATAATTTCCTTTTGTGTTTTTAACAACGGAAAAGTGCCTATTCAATAATTATTGTTGAAATTTAATTTCTTTTTCACTAGAAAGATACGATCAAAACTTGGGTCAAAATTATAATTCTGCATTATATAATCAAATACAACAAACAAGCAACTTGAAAAATTTTCTGCTCCCTTTTGCACATTGAATGTCTGCGCTCTAGCAAGTATGATGTAAGACTCAGGCATGTGGATACACGAAAGCAATCTCAGAAAAAGTTTTTGTAGTCTAAGATTGCAATGCAAAGTTAGTATGAAGTACTATTAAAGAAGTTTCCATATTGTTTCCTCTAATTAAATGTATCTTACCGTGTTAACATATTCTCGTTCTCAAAAAGTTCTGAGTGAACTATCTGACACGGATTCTATCACTGAGAATACACCTGATTAAGATTTGAAATGAGCATTCATTTTTAGATGTTTTCGTTAATATATAATTTATTAATAATACTATTTACTTCACTTTTTAAACTTTCTTTATAAGAAACGTTTTCTTGTTGATGGAAATTTGCAGAGAAATATGAAACCAAGTTTTTTACATGGTGCTTCGTTGCTAACCGGAAAATAAGATATTGTTTTAGGGAATTATCATTGAATTACTTAGTTTTTAATATGTGTACTTTTTTGCTTGTAAAAATTTTGTTTGAAATTTCATTTAACATATATTTTTGAAGTTGAATTGAATATTCACTGTTTAATGGCAAATAGCAATATATTTTTTTGTATGTACAAATATTTTTCCATGTAATAAAGCTAATCCTGTTTACGAAATAAATTATCATCCTCGCGAGTCAGCCTCAAGTTTTTTCATCATAATTGTGGTGGAATGAGGGCAAATTAAATGAGCTCTTTGTTGACGCGAAATCATGCCGGTTTAATATTCTAGCATTCATTCAGACTTTGTTGAGTGATTCTTATTAGTGATGAGGAAAACAAGACCAAGACCAAAACTGTGGTAATCTTGGTATTGGTCTTGTTCTTGCGCACTCGCTCTTGGTATTGGTCTTGCGTCGATAGACCTAGTCTTGGTCTCGGTCTTGGTCTTGCCTACCAAACCCTGGTCTTGTTTGCAAGACTCTTGCAGTCTTGCGTTTTCACATACAAATATTTTAAATGACTTATTTACTCTTATTTAATAGATCTTAAAGAAAAAGCTAGTAAATAACTTGTAGCCACTTACACCGTTTAAGTAAGTAGCCAGCAATGAAAAATAAATAATAAAAGAGAAAAATGCTAAGTATTTTAGACGGAACTAGGTAACGAAGTAATTTTCTTGTTGCCTTGAATGTGTCGAAACTGCTCACTTATTATGCCTGGAAACATCCTAGAGTTGACGACGAGATCCTGGCACTTTTAGATTCGAAGCTGTGTACGCTGGCCATTACGGCCTTTTGATAAAAACTTATACTGTCATAATTAAGAAAGACTTCCAAATCGGCTGACTAACTCACCAACGCAGAACCGTAGCTACTGAAGCCAGAAACACGACACAAAACGCACAGAAAGTTTGCATCGGCAAAACTTTTTCTTCAGTTGGTTTATTTGAATTTTTTTATCAATACTTTACAATAGAAATGAATACTTCACTATGCAGTAGGAAACGGTATCAATACTTTCATGTACCAAACTAATTTCATGTAAGCATATGTATATTTAATATACCAAATTTCATGTTTCTGATTTAAAAAATGACAGCATTTTCATACGTTTGTTTAGTTACAGATGATAAATATGTATATCACGAGTCAGGTTTACAGGACAATTCGCCACACCCGTAGCTTCATACGGAATAGCAGAAACTCTTCTAAGTGGTAAAAATGCCATACATTCTACATTTAAATTCATTGAATGCTTCTCTACAAAAGGACTTTGTTGAAATTTAAAAAAAAAAGACTGCAAGACCAAGACCGATTCTGCTCATCACTAATTCTTATAAAAATGAGGAAATTCTCGACAAAAATTGGGCAACATATAGAGACGACCGCGATTATCGCAATACTAGACAAAGTCGAGGGGGATGTGTTTTAATTGCAGTTAATTCCAGTGTGTCGAAGGAAATTGTCCACACCATTCCTCATAGGAGTTTCCAGTATACAATTATCAGGGTTCCCTTCGAGAAAAACTATACAGAACTGACGAAGTCGCTTACCTTTTCATGATAATCTCTTCTCTATCTGCATCCTGAAATGAAGATGATAAAATAATATTGTTAGGTGATTTCATCTGCCCAAATCTCTTTTATGACGGACGAATACGATAACAGTCTTCTCCCTATAAAAATTCTCGACTCTTGTGATATGAATCTGGTAAGTGCTTTTTATGGCAATGATTTACAGCAATCGCTCCTTTTTTTAAATAATTCTGGACGCCGTTGAAATAAACCGAAAATTAAGGAAAAAAGCTATCTGAGCTCTGAATAGACAGCAACACACGCGCACTGAAGAATGAGAGAAACAAAGTCTATAAATTACTGAAGCCTAACAACAATGCTAGCGAGAATTTAAAAAGTAGATATTTTGATTTGTCAGAAGATTACAAAATCAAATACCGCGAGGCCTATGAACGCTACGTAAATTTAACTGGTGGAAACATAATCAAAGACCCTAAGAAGTTCTTTGATTTTGTTAATCTCAAGAGGATATCATCGGGCTATCCAGCGTCAATGACCAAAAATAATACCGTTTCTTCATTTCCGAAAGTAATCTGTGATCTTATCGCTAACTATTTTCAAGAAGTATTTTCACCGCCAAATATTTCGGTAGATACGAAGTCCTCTAAAATTAAGCCAATGGTACTGATTATGGAATGGATCTGTCAATAGCAGATGTTGCTCAAGCTATTAACAACCTTGCCGTTAATAAGAGTCCTGGCTTAGATTTACTTGTCCCATTTTTTGCGGGTCAGTGTATGGACCAGCTTGAAGTACCTCTTCACTTTCTTTTTGATAAATCTTTGACAAGTGGAAGTTTTCCAACTTATTGGGAATAGGTATCACGATCTGATGATATATCACACCAATAAGTCTCAATCTGATGCTGTTTTCCTCCAATCAAAATTATCTCTAAAGCTTTGGTGTTATGTAGACAAACTTTATCTAAATGTTGAGAAATGTTATGTAATGACTTTTTCCCGCAAAAGCACAACAACAATGCAAACGTTGTCAACAATACTGTATTGGATAGGAAAGAAAACATTGTTGACCTTGGAGTTGTCCTAGACAACAAACTATGTTTCAATTTGCACTACGATACTATTCTCTCCAAAGCTAATAAACAGCTTGGCTTTATTAAAAGACGAGCCAAAGAGTTTAAAAATTTGTGGATAACTAAATCGTTATTTATCTCATTGGTTTGCACATTACTAGAATATGCCAGTAATGTATGGAACCCAATTTTTGGAGTTCATGATGCTAGAATAGAATCAGTCCAAAAACATTTCTTGTTGTTTGCTTTGAGAGACCTCTATAGCCTTGGTGACTTTCAAAGCTTGCCTCCTTATGTAGTTAGATTTCAGCTTCTGAATTTGTGGACTTTTGAAGCAAGAAGAACAGTGTTTTCCTCTGGTATCGCCTTTGACGTGATTAGGGGCCACATTAATGTAGAGTGTCTGACTGATAAAACGAGAATTAAAATGCCTGCAAGAAGTACACGTAATAAACGTTTACTCACAGAATACCAGCATCTTACTTAGTATGTAGATAATGAACCTGTTAGTAGGTGTAAGATCTCTGAGCAACCACTACCCCTCTACCATCTACAAGTTCAATTTTAAATCCTGCATAATCCCTTCATTATCCATTCCTAAATTGTGACGTCCTTGCAACAGTGTGAATTAATGTTGAGTGTTGCATGTATTTTAGGGTTCAGTATTTGCTGTATTTTATATTTGAACATGTGATTGCCTTGCTTTGGCGAAATAAATGAATAAATATATACAATAACTACACCTTGAACATTGCCATCACCTACGTTTCGAAGCTTTTTCTAGTGTCCATTCATACCTGACTTTGGAGGTATTGGGTTCTCATTTATATAAGAACGACGAATTTTAATTCTGACTTATATTTTTGGCAGTGTTTTTGTCGCGTCCCGGATCTTTCAGTTAATATCTGAGCTCCATCCCGGGCGCTGCATTTTTTATCAACATGTGAAGATTTGAATAGTAGCACAATAGCTTGAAATTCATTATTATCTTCTCTATCAATGAAATTAAATCAAGGCACAATCTGTCCTTAAATCAGTCGCTTTAAATTAGAAACTGTTGATTCAAGAATGCGAAAAATTCAATATAATATTTTTTCGAAGATTCTTTTTCAAACTTGAAAAAGCTTTTTATTTGGCAATGATATGCTACATGCCGGTTTCATCTTGTTGAAAGTTTGCGAAGAAGTGTCGAGAATTTTTCTTCGAAGTTGGTTCTCCCTTGGATACATTTTTGGGTTACTACTTTCAGATCCATTTGAAGTTGACGATTATTTTATTGAAGATTTAATGTCACTTTCACCACATTAAAATGTAATGATTTCACATTGCATAGCAGAAGAAATGGCATTTTCACCTCCCCTAGTTCACACTTCAAACAACTATGTAGCGTTTCATTCGATATTTCATGCGATGTTTCATAGTACGTCTGTTTTATTTGTTTTAAACAACATGATATTCATGTAAAATTGAAAAGAACTTTACCGAAAAACTTCAACAAAAAGAAGAGATTTGTGTATCCAAAGCAAAGAAATTCATAGAATCGGGTTCTTGTGACAATTATTAAAAAACCAACCAACCAACCAACAGGTGAAATGAAATGTACTTTTAATGAATAAATGAAATGGACTTTGTATAAACGACAATAATCACACAAAACTTTACCTGCAGGACTTGTATTTCAGCTCAGAACTATGGCTCAATACCAAGGGTTTCGTCAAGTTCTTTTGTATCCATGGTATCTCTTCAAACAAATTTGACTCCATTCCTGTTTTAAAAGTTTTGATTTTTCCATGAAATAATAACAACATCGATTTCAGTTTTTCGTACCGGGTATTGCCCGTTTCTCAAGCCTTAACTGCATGGTAGATTAAAACAGGTTTTTAAAGGATCTTAAAGCTGTAATTTTTCAGCAAATCATAACATATTCATGTTATATAGTGTTTTAAATGTAATTCTTGTTCAAATAGCTCAAACCCAAAATACATAGCCGAAACATTGTGTAAAGCCAAATAAGAATTATCATTGTGAATGCCATAATCCCCAAAGTGTTTCAAAATCCACACTTAATGTAACAAAAGTAAGCAACCGGGCAATGAATTTGACCTTACCCAACTAGTTTCATCGTAGGCTAGCTCTGCTTAGAGTCGAACAATTGCTAAAATGCGCTCCGTTCCTCCCCACGTTTGTAACTACCTACTAACACTAAAATTACAATAAGGTGAACAGTTGAAACGTACCTTTTAGCTATAAATTTAAATCCATTTCGCAGGCAGAAATGCTTAGCTCCGGCCACCCTCTTTAATAAAATTTATGTCCCATGTCATTATTTTCCAGTTTTTGCCGCCTCTGTTTTGGCATTAAAAGATCCTTCTTCATTCCGTTCGCAGTGTCCGTTTTTACGTCCGTCGTGTCCTTACCTACAATATTGTAACTCACCTACTCGAAACACATCAATAAATAGTAGAGAATCGTTTCGCAATCCATGTTTGACTCTTATTGTAGGGGAAAACCGGAATGTGAAAGTCACAAAGCTAATAATACCGTGCCGATAGTTAAGTAGTTGTCCCGAAATAGAAAATCAGATCGAAAGTTTGTTTAAACATCAGCAGCGAGTTTAGCTTAACGACAAACTAATTCTATCAATGCTTTTATGTACTGCTCTTTATATCCTCTAAATGGGTGTCCAAGGTTTCACAACAGTTAGTAGTCAAAGCACCAATCTACCCTACATATGTCGGTGTGCTGTTCGCAGGACGAAATCATCACTTCGATTTCTCGATATTCGCAGACAGTTCACAGGCGAACAACATTTGCTTGACTCGCAAGAGCCCGGAGAAATATGGTCAAGAAATTTTGACACGTTTCTTTGGCTCTGGTTTATTTTCATTGAATTATATTTATTTCAGTGGTTCCTCCTCGAAGGTCTAATGTCGGTTAAATGTCCGCCCAGAACATAGGAGGTCGCATGTGCAAATATATGTCTGACACAAAACACAAACATTCGCACTTATTGAGGATATTCATTGTCGTGGCGAACAAAAAACTAGGAATACAGACTGCTGTGTTTGTGTTTTGTCTCCGTGCCACTAATTTCACTTTATTATATCGCAGCTACAAGCCCCTCTTTACTTTTGCGTTGGGACGAACACGTTTAGTCTTTTCAGATATAAACGTCCACCCAATTGAGTCTGTTGTTTCGATGCATTGTCCATATTTTAAGGACATTTTTACGGTATGGTTGATTCGTGTGTCTATAAATTTCATTTTCTTGATTTGTTCTATTATGGTTTCTGAGGAAACGATATAAATGCACATAGCACAGTGTATTTGATGATTTGCAACAGCTTCAAATAAAAGTAAACTTGTTACACTAGACGAGAATTATCATTGAGTGGATCAATTCGGTGAGCTCCACAAGTTTCTGGAATGTTTGAAAAAATATAATTATCTTATTTGAAGGGTGATTCAAATGATCAATAAATTTCTAAGTAAACACTTGTGAAATCAACTTTAAACGTTTTGTCATGAAAATCTTGGCATAAAAAATGTATAGCACGTACACTAGAGCCAAATTACCGCACATCTGTTATACAACGCGTTGTGTGAAATTATGCACGCGGATTAGTGTTCTAATTTGCGTAGGTATACATGTTTTCCGCACACCAATTTGGTCACGACGTACATACACAAATTGCTGACAAACAATCGCGGCCTCGCTACAATACAGTTGCCCAATTCCACATGAAGAAATTTCTATGTGTGCTTATTGTCACTTTCTTCGAATTTCACTGAACCAATCTACGGAATGGGTGTTATTATTTGTTCACCCCGATAACAGTTGCCATCGTGATGCGAATGTTTTACTGTGTTTGTGAATTTTTTGACATTAAAATTTCAGATTGATTGAATATATGCCGTCGATTAAATATATGTTGGAATATGTATATGGAACAATGGTTCACTTGTAATTAGTGCTGATCAACAAAAATTATTTAATAAGAAAATTTATTGCTAGTTTTAATTTTTACTCGTATTGTAAAATCGTATTTCTTTTGTTTCGGTGAGGTCTTGTAGTTTTATAACAGTGTTTTCAACTTACGGTTTTATTTAATAATTTCCATCGTGTTACTTATGAAAAACTTTATTTTACAGGATATGTCGATTGGTACATTCCTTTTTCCTTTTTCCTCTTTAGCATTGCTTCTTTCATATCCGATCAGCTTAGCTGACTGATGACATAAACTAACACTAGAAAGGGCAACAAAGAGTCTGCAAAATATGTGCTTGCATATTTAAAAGAACTCATTTGTAGGATTGTTGAGCTGGTTACGAGTATTTAAAAAATTTATATCTACTATATATATATACACACACACACATATATATATATACATATATACATATATATATGAGATATATATTTTTTTAAATAATAATAATAACTTTAAAAATACAACGGAAAATTTTAACATCCATATTGAAACATTTATATGCGTGTCATTTTTACTTTCTCGTGTGCAAATAGGACATAGCTTCTCACATATGTACATATGTATAACATAACATGTGTGGCTCCATTTTCTTTTTTAAACTGATACAAGAATAAATGGTAGAGGTTAAGATTATGGTAGAGGGGATCGAAAGAGGGGGTTCCCTTACTACTATCGCATAAAAAGTACGCGGCGGTTACGACCCAATGAGAAGTTATGGGGGTTCCCCCACTAAAAGAATGATTATTTTGCTTTTTTCCTGAGTTCATATGAAACCGTAAAATTAATCAGGGCATTGAATTTTGGACTTGTTTGCAAGTCGAAAAAATTTAAAAAACAAGCCGCGTGGTGCGACCCTTGAGGTCCACACGGTCAACTTCCCAGTAATATCTACATAAACATCAACATTACAACAATGAGAGGTAGTCATAGAAGTAACACGAATGAGTTAATATGAATCATATCGTCTACGGGAGGGTCCATTGATTACGTAAGGTTTTTGGTCGATGAGGACAGATCAATCGGTGGGGTGCCTTTTTGGTCTTGAAAATTTTTGTTGTTTTAAAAATTTAAGCATTTTTTTTAATTAAAAGACTATAAAAACTATTTAAAATCTGCTCAAATTATGCAAATATTTTAAAACTTTGATTGAATTTACAACAATTTTTTAGAATAAAAAAAATAAAGTAAAAGCATTCGTATGGACCCCTTATTAAATGGTAATTTTGAAGGTTTTTTTATTTTTCATTTAGTTTTTTTCATAATCAAGGAAGAAAATTTTGCCGGTTTCTCTTCAAAACCTGATAAGAATGTATACATTTTATAAACAGGTATTACTGTGCTGTGCAAATCAGGTTAAAAAATATTTTTTATGAAAAAAACTATAATTTTTGCATTTTCTTCTATTAAACTAAAAAAAAAGCTGAAACGAGTTTTTATAATGTTAAAAACTTCACAAAGATATTAATACACATCAACTGACACCTTAATGATGCAAATATTATATCTGGTTCGTGAGATATAGTGAATGATAAAAATGACCTTGAAAATCATGATGACTTTTAATGATTTTTTATTTTTAATTTAATTTTTTACGTAATCATGAGAAAAAGCTTTGATGCTGTTTCTACACAAATTGTTTGGAGTATATAAATTTTAGAAACATTGTCTACTAAATTACGAAAATCAGGTTAAAAATTTATTGTTTATGAAAAAAACCCTAATTTTTTGCACTTTTTTTTCTTAAATTAAAAAACGGCTCCAACGATTTTTTTAAAAATTCGATAAATTAACACAAATACTAATACGCGTCGATTGACACCTCTACAATGCAAATCGTATGTTTGGTTCGCGAGATATAACGCATGAAAGAAATGACCTTCAAAGGGTCAAAACAGCAAACCTCCCGACCGAAGTATCCCAAAAACTAATCAGCTCTTGAGATTGCAAAGACGCTTCGATTGACGTCTCAACAAAGTCGATACAACTTTGTTTACGTGAGTTATGCTCGTAGAAAAAAGTGTCCACGAACGTACGTACGTACACACACACACACACACACATACATCTCCCTTTCTAAAAACACTTTATATATACTCTATAGACCTCAAAACGTAAAAAAATGTTGAAAATTTCAATTTCGATTTTCGAGGCGATTACAAGAACTTCCCATATACTGGGAAGTTAATTAGATGAATATTGACGTCCATACAGCGAAATTTAGAAACAAGCCGTGCGGTGCGACCCATGAGGTCCACATGGTCAACTTCCCAGTACAATCTAAAAAGATATTAAAAATATTAAACACAATAATAATTATGGAAATATTACTACTTCAAATAATAAAAGTGTACTTCTCGTAAAAGTTATTGGAATGACTTAATATTAATCATAACATCTACGCGAGCGTCAATTGATTACGTAAGGATTTTGGTGCATTGATTTGATTGATTATTCACGCGGATCAATCGGAGGGGGGACAGGTTACAAAGCAGCAGACTATTGAAAATCAGCTCAAATTTTGCAAATATTAATAAACTTTGATTGACTTTACAACAATGTCTTTAGAATAAGAGATTTAAGGTATTATGATTCGAATGAACCCTTTTTACATGGTGGCTTTGAATGATTTTTTATTTTTAATTTAATTTTTTTTTGTAATCATGAGAAAAGTTTTTGCTGGTTTCTCTACGAAAATTGATAAAATTTTATAAATTCTACAAACATTTATTATTACGATGTGCAAATCAGGTTAAAAAAAATTTTATGAAAAAATCACTACTTTTCCAATTTTTTTAAAAAATTAACAAAAAACGCTTTAACGATTTTTTTAAAATATAAAACCATCATGAAAATGATAATACGCGTCGATTGACACCTAAATGATGGAAAAATTATATTTAGTTCTCGAGATATAATGAATGACGTAAATGACCTTGAACTTTTAATGATTTTTTTTTTGTAATCATGAAAAAAAATTTTGCTGGTTTTTCACAAGAACTATTTGGAGTATCTAAATTATATAAACATTGATTACTTAGGTTTGCATATCAGGTTAAAAATTTTGAGTTTCTAAAAAAAAATCTATATTTTTGCATTTTTTTTAAAAAATTAAAAAACGGCTCCAAGAATATTTTTAAAAATTTGATAGAATCACGTTAATGTTAATACACGTCGATTGACACCTTGCTCAAAAAAATCATACGTTTGGTTCGCGAGGTATAACGCATGACAGAAATGACCTTCAAACGGGCAAAACAGCAACCCCCCCCCTCCCTCCCGACCGAAGTGTCCCAAAAATAGATCAGCTCTTAAGATTGCAAAGACGCTTCGATTGACACCTCAACGAAGTTGATACAACTTTGTTTACGTGAGTTATGGTCGTAGAAAAAGTGTCCACGATCGTACATACGTACGTACGTACATACATACACAAACACACAGACACAGACATCTTCCTTTCTAAAATCACTTTTTATATACTCTATAGACCTCAAAACGTAAAGAAATGTTGAAAATTTCGATTTCGATTTTCGAGGCGATTACAAGAACTTCCCATATACTGGGAAGTTAAAAATCACAATTGAATAGCGTTAATATTCATTGTTTCTTCTATGATTTTTTGAAAATTTCTTTCGTAATCAACCGTTCGTGTTTTCGTGTTGTAAAAACATCAAAATTTATAGACTAGTGTAATAATTTGTCACTTTTCAGCTTTTTGTACCGATTCAGCGTTTGCTCAAATATTTATTTAATGCACTTGCGATGCTAGGATTAAACAATCACGATTCTCAAAATTTGAATATTCATTGAAACTTCGATATCCGCCGCCTAAAATTAATTTTCTTTATCAATATGCTGTTAAATTTTCTGCCGGTGCCCGCCATAGACAGCCAGTCGAAAGCTGTATTATTATTATTAGTATTTTTATTTAGTTTTAGTATTAGAGACTGTAGAAGAACAGATGAAGTCAAAGATTTAAGTGCCTTCCCTAGAATTAACTCTTAAGACACTGACGTCTTTACGTCTGGGTAACTAATTGCAACAAGCACCAACGCCCCCATAAACGTACTAGTCAATAGTCCATATCAAGTATGGGTACTGCTTTTCGGAATACAGGTACCAGATCTAGATTCGAAGTTACTGAGTCTTCTGCACAATCCTTGGTTTGGATTCGGACCTATAAATCATCCTTGCCGCTTTTTGGGCAACGGCACCCCTGTCGTAAACGCAACAGCACGCCAATGCACCACATACAGAAGGATTTTATACCAATGTGTTAAGATCCAAACTGTATTATAATGAAAGTACCCGCTAATGGGTGTACAACCACAGCCACTAAGCTACAGCCTCCACAGGCTCCTCACCGACACCGGCATGGACAAAGTCCCTGGGGCCCCGGATCCCTTAGTACCAGTATACCCCTGGTAAGGTTTCGAGGAAGCCCAATACAACCTCTTCAATTGAGCCCCCAGATGCTCCGGATTGATCGCCGTTTGGTCCATGGGTCACTAGGGGTCAACCACTTCCCTTTATGTCGGTCAGCAAAGTATAAAACCTACTGTTTTGACACACCATGAGTCCAGGTAGTCTTGAAGTTCCGTGAGGTAGACAAACGCCCCGTAAGTCGATCAGCAAAAGTAGCCAACTCTACTGTTTCGACTCCTTCATCCGGTTTTTGGTCCAATGGGTTACTAGAGGTCAACCACTTCCCCTTGATGCCAGTCAGCAAAGCATTTTACAACCTACTGTTTTGACACACCATGAGTCCTTTTAGTCTGGAGTCCGCGAGGGAGACTATCACCTCTTAAGTCGGTCAGCAAAAGTGTTACTCTACTGTTTGACTCCTCCAATCGGTTTGGATCATTTAGCGTTACCCAGGATGCACCGCGAGGAGGCGACCCATTTACATCCCACTGTAGAAGAACAATTACTTTTTTATTTAATTTTTATTTATTTATATGTACATATAGATAAATATTGCAAATTTAAATATGAAGCTCTTATATTAACAGCCATCTATTTATTACACCCACCCACACACACACACACACACACACATATATATATATATATATATATATATATATATATATATATATATATATAATGACCTATGCTCCCGCAAATCCCTTGAATCCCTCAATCCCCTATACCCTCCAATCTCTTAAATCCCCCGATCCGCCAAATATCTCCATCCCCAAAATCCCCCATCATTTTTCCAGCAACATATTCTTCTTCTAGAAACATTTTCCAGCAACATTTTTCAGTGACGTTTTCTAGCAAGATTTTCCAGCAACATTTTTCAGCAACGTTTTCCAGCCATGTTTTTCAGCCATATTTTCCAGCAACAAACAAATAAACAAATTCCAGCAACATTTTCCAGCAGCATTTTTCCCGAAAGACCGGTATATCAACATTCTGGAATCCCAGAATGTCCGGAGTCTCTGAATCCTAGGATCCCAGAATTTGAAAATTACATTACATTTATGGAGAAAATGAAATTCATAAAAAAATTCATATTTTATGATTTGTTTTGAAAGTTTTGTTCTTAAATATTTTTTTTATTTTCAAAAAAATATGTTCGATTTCTAGACAAGCCTAAAAATCCCAGATCATTTTTACGGTTTCATATGATCTTCCGAAATAGGCAAAATAACCATTTTTTAGTGGGGGGAACCCCCATAACTTCTTATGGAGCTGTGTTCGCCGCGAACTTTTTATGTCATAGTAGTAGGGGAACCCGCCTCTTTCGACGCCTTCGTATTTGTTGTAATTGAAATTAACTGTTTTGTTAGTTGCGTTACAAGATAGTAGCTATCAGAAAACCATGACTTGTGTATTCGCTCGCGGCGGCACCCTGATTTTCAAAGTAATAAACGGGGTGGATCCACGAATTTCAATCATTAGCAAAAAAAATCTGAGAAATTCTTGTTGCTGTTTAAAGAGGTTCTTTTATTCATCAATCTTTTCGCTTAAAGTACCCAGACATTATTGTCAACGCTCTACAAAATGATCCTCTGTTATACATAAGAGCTTCCCTCATCAAACGCACACGTAAGTCATTCATGTCATTGCAATCGTAACCCATTCCTGTAGAAAATTAATGTGGCAATAAAATCCAAAAGTTAAACATTAACTAATCTTCCGTAGCTAAAAGAACTAAAGCGTTCTTGTACTCAACTGTAAGCATATCAAAGTGTCATTTGGTACGTTTCACATATTTGAAACACATTTATCAGCGACCATAAATCAAAACATATGAAAAGCTCCATTCATGCATCACCGTTGGATGAGTATCTACCGACACTCAAATACACATACACCAAGCTAGAGGAGACAAAATCTAAAATAGCTTTATAAGGGGATAACAAATTATCAACAAGTGACAAAAGCAGTAAACAATGTTACTAACAAAGCATCTTTCGAAATTCATATCCTAGTATCTTTAGTGATGTATGCTTGTTCCTAGATAAAACATGTGTGTTCACATGTAAGGATACATATACCGCCTTCGAGAACAATATTCTTAGAACAACAATAAACACCTGCGAAATTCCTATAAACTTCCTGAAGTTAGACAATAATAATTTTGCCTTTAAGCGTTTCATATTCTGCAATAGGAAGTGCCTATAATGACATGATTCGAGATGTGGCCAGTGTTTCGAAAACTGAGCACCAAGAGCTCTGCATGGTTTTTGTTTTTAATCGTGGATAATTTCTACATGCCTGAATTAGACCCAAATTTAAATGCCTCGTTTTTGTACTACATTATGCTTTTCACTTTCAGTATCTGCGGCGTGTCTTAGAAAGATTTTTGATTATGAATCACTGAGCACTCAATGTGGTTTCCAAACAATATTTGTTTGAAATTGTCGTGTAATCTTCACAGTAACCTTAATCTCGCCAATCTTTATTTTTCCGTCGTTCAAGGAATTTAAGGGATGAAATATTTTCAGTAATTGCCTGGGCTATTCGCTAGACTATGCTGTTGAAAGGAAGAAAAAATTAACTGGTTGATGACTTGCTGAAATATGAGAAAATTTGAGAGATTGTAGAGATTTTGTTCTGATGATTACAAAAGACGTTAAGAAAATGATTTAGTGTCCTTTTTAAGGAGAATTCTTCATATTATTCAGACTGTTCCGCACTTCAATGTAAAATTACCGTCTTGATTTATTCTCCCTGTGGCATTATTTTTGATGTTTATTGAATAGCTTTTAAATGGCAAGTTTCACTATCACAGAACGACCAATGGTAACATTAATGTCGAGCATAAGTTTCTCGTTTAGTGATAACTGTTAAATTATTTGTTTCAATTAACCTTACCTAAGCTGCCATCATATTTATTTGTCATAAAAAATATTTTTATAAACTTTTAAACGACTTGGTTTAGCTTGCTTTAAACTTTGCCGATTCAAAATCAATCTGGGACTACATATACGTGCACACTGTTTCAATGTATATTTACTTTCATTATAATACAAAATTTTGAGCGTTTGCGACTTATTTGCGTACTTACGATTTATTCGTACATAAATGAGGGAAATTCGGTGACGCTTCTCAATTCGAACTCAAATATTGAATGATTGTCAAAATGAAATTGATAGGTGTACTTGATTATTGTCAGGGAACAAAGTATTAAGACATACATGAAAAATCACATAACAACTCTCGAAGCTTACAAAACCAAACACTTGATTTTAAGAACCTCAATTGAAACGTCCATAAAGAAAACCAAAGCATTTTACGTGGTTAAGATATAAACTTCATGGAGTCTTTTATGTTGGATACTTATTTGTTAAATAAATTGTTTGCAAAGCGCTCTAGAAAGAGTTACGGAGCAAAAATGTGCATTCCATACACACCAACGCGTCTTTTTTTCGCCTATTCCATGCCATTCCCATTCTCCGATTATAATGTAACTACTAGTAGTGATATATTGCCTGAAAGTTGTTCTTCTAAAAGTGGTTTGTCTTCACTTGTTCGAGGGTAATAATTCTGAAAAGGTAATAAAAACTCAATCCTAATGGATCCTACAGTTGTACGTTTTCGGCGCTCAATTGAAACTATAATTTGCCTGCCAAGAAATCTCCGGCGAACTTTTATCACTTTGTCGTAGTTGAAGCACAAATAGCATATGAGTTCAGGACAATATTTTCCCTTTAATGCACTATTTGTAAAGACATTAATCACTTCGGTGAAAATGAGGATTTTTTGGATACAGGCGAACGGAGCCACTGTAATGGATACATTTATGAAGTGGAAAAAGTTTCAATGTTTGCAAATCAGAAAGAAAGTCATATGAAGGGACCATTTATGTTTTTATCAATATATGAATAACCATAAAACGTATCAGTTTATCAACTAGCCAATTTCTGATACAAACGAAAAATAAAGCTCGTAGTTTTCTGTATAAGAAATTTGTACATGAGTTTTATTTTGAAATGCCGTTATTAAGGACACTCCAGGGTTGACTAATTAGCAATGACATGGCTTTAATATTCTTCCTGGAAATAATCATTTTAGCCCATAAACCAGTGTTGGACTAATACATGTGGAAAATAGAAAGTTTCGTTCAAATGTAGAAAGGAATTCGTCTGGACCTTCATTAAAAATACAAACTGGCATTTTTATTGCCGTACAATTTCGTTAACATGATATCCAGTGCAGCCGGGTCCACGATCATCCTGTATTTTTCGCTGCCCATGAAAGGCACAGCTACAAGTTGTCGACGAGTACAGTTCTGAAACCATACATTCTTGAAGCAATGGTGTATGGTTGGAGTTCTTGCCGTACTCCTGGCTACGGATGAAATTTAATTTCGCGACCAGGCTCTGTTCTTGGTAGGTATATCGGTATTTTTTTCTGGTCAGCTATTTGTTTCAATAAAAACTCGCCGAGCACATCCGCAAGCAACAATGACAGCGTTGTGGTTTGCATATGTCCTTTGCGCTTCCTTGGTGGCTTCTTGCTAGCCGTTCTGCTGTATGTTCGCTTTGGAGAAAATTCGCAAGTGGTCAAATGATGTACTTTTTCAGTTTTTTTATATGCATCGCAACCGTGTCGGGACAACTATTCAAAATTTTTATCGAGGTAATAATTTAGAATTAATGTGGATTTCTTTAAATTCAACATTTTAGAGCCCTTTATGATTGCCTAAGGCTGTAAGAAGAGATAAGATAAAGTTAAATTTATGTTAAGTTATTCATTTTTGTATTGCAAAAATAGAAGAGTTGCTGGTCGAATGCTGACAATTTCAATCAATTTCAGTTTTATTTTCTGTTTTGATCCAAAAATTTAGGGACTTAAGCTTCAAAACCTTAAGTGTTTTATGAAAAAATAACATCGCTTCATTTGGTGACTATGCCTTTTGCAGGAAATGTTCAAATTGATGCCTTAATATTACCTGGAGCTTTAACTTGCCAAATTCAAATGAAACGTCCAATCTTCAAAATATTGTCAAAAAGTAAAACAAGGTCATACAATACGTCAAAAGGTTATATTGAAAAAAATACGTTTTGTGAAAGGAAATCTAAATTAGAGAGAGCAAAACAGCCGAGAAATCAAAATGGTCAGAAATATCTTAAGCTGTCGCTTCAAAAAGTCTTTTTTTGGTTTAATAAATAATGTCAGAATGTATTGAAATTTAACAAATTGTAGACAGTAAATATCCACTCTCTAAAGTTTCCACTCGGGAGTAGAACTTCCGAGAAGCTATTTGTTAATTATGGCTATCGAGGAATGTCAGTTGTAGTCTTGCTTATAATGACAGTTAATTCGATGTCTTTCATGTTTTTATCACAAAATTGTTCACACACTTTTCTACGCTTTTCTTTTAGGTTGCGAAATTTAACTTCTTCCAAAACTCTGTGCTCTTTTGATCATTTGTTTCTTTAATCATATTTAATAATAGTGACAATTTTTGACGGGTTCTATAGCATCTTGAAGGAAGCAAAATCATGACCATTATTTTAAGATCATTATCAGCTACTAAATAGATGATCGAGTGCATTATACAGAAACAGTAAAGCTTTGGAAGTCAAACTTTTCATAGTTTACTAGTTTTTATTTTGACTCAAACATTTTTCCAAAAAGGGCGAGAGAGCTAAACTTGTGGGGTTCAACTTTCACAGAACAAGAAGTGTACTTTTTGCACAATTTTCCAGTATTTTTGGATTCTGGTACACTAAGATTTCATTTTCATTTTACGAATAATGAATTATGGGACGTTAGAAAGAAGAATTTTTACAAATTTTTGTTTGATTAACGAACAACGAGTAGTGCTTTGATGTTAAACGAGGATTGCTTGTATCATCTAAAAATTTACAGGCTTTTTAATTTTTCACTGAGTGCAAGTTATTGAGATTGTTTATTAGGCGTTATGGTTTGAACTCCTGATTATGAGATATATTTCTTTTTATTTCTTACCAGTCAATTCTATTTATACACAAAAATATATTGACGGTTCTCCATTTTATAACAGTAAATGTAGAAGCTACTTGTCTGCTGTTACTGCTAAATCCAAATATATTGATTGGGATGGTTACTTCATTAATCAATTCAACCTTAAATGCATTGGTTTGCCGAGTAGCGCTTTAACCTGAAAGATAATTAAGTAGATATTCTTTTCCATCGGAAGGCATCCAAATAAGTTTTCGTGAATGATGTTCAAACTTGTGTTAATGAGCCAACAAATATAATGAAGGAGATTAACCACATGCCGGCTACCTTGTACTCTCTTCTCCGTCAACTTCGATCGTTGGTAATATGAATTTTTCGACATATATTCTTCTGGTCATATTCAAGATCCCTAAGATCCTCTTCGTCTAGCCCTTGCTCTGTACATTGGAATAATAGCTCTTCTTCATCTGCTGTTTCTATAAGATTTCTTGCGTATTCCTTAATTTATGACGAAAATTCGCCCAATGCTGTGATTTCATCTGCTTTAGTAGATCTTCTTCTGATAAATTTCATTATTGAATCTTTAGACTTCAGTGTTGAGTCAAGTGCTGATGGTATTTTTAGTTTGTTTATTCAGTTAAGATAATTGTTACTCGATAAGGGCGCAAAAACGTCCGACGACCCTTTCGTATTTTTCTGAATGTCAACGTCATCAATCTCATAAACACCGGCTAGTTGGTATCCCTGGTTGATTCTCCTTTGATTTTCGTCTCAAATCTTGGTAATGTTCCTAATAGCTTCATTTTGTATGCTCCACCATACTTCCATGAAATGTCTCACAGCCTTGTCTTCAATGACTTCTCGTAACATGAAGTCGTTTCGAAGACGCATCTTCAAAACACGGCGAAAGACTTGAAGGTCCTGATACAAGAACTACGACTAAAAAAGAGTTGATGCAACGCTTTAATCTCTTATTATTTCTTAACCACTTTGTGGGATCATCAATAAAAAGTTTCTATAGGACGATCCCCATTGTCAAGAGGATTTTATAAATCCTTCTTGCTTTTTTTATTTTTCTCTGGTAGGATGGAAATAACACACGTCTTAAAAACTTCTTGCAGTAGCTGTTCAACTTTATTCTCTCAAGTTTTTGCCTGATGTCAGATCAAATAAATGAAAATAGGACTGAGAGCGTCTGCATTTTTCATGATCGTCAAAACTTTTTTTTTGTGCGGGTCTCTCCTGTTTTTTTCATCTTGACTTTATGGAGTTTCTTTTCTAGTTAGTTAGGTGTAGTCAATATCTACTGTTAATTTTGTGTCTATAATTTAGTAAATTTATTTGTGTTTGAATTATCTATTCATAGGGATTTAATGATTTTGGCTTGTCCTTTATATTAAGACTCCAAAGAATTTTTCGAGCATCTGCGTATGTTTTTCTAGAGGATCAATTTAACTACAGTGATTAATCATTTAACATTACAAGAATGTTTTTTTGTTGTTGCATGAAATTTCAACGGTGATGAATGCGTATCTTATTTAAAACTTTTTTCGATCAATTACATTCTTTTTTTTATATAAAATATAAAATATGAATCCGGGAAAAGTATCCATTTCAAAGAAAGTATAGATATCAATGTGTCCGCAAGTAGTTTTTAAAGTAAAATGTAACCAATTTGATACAAGTGGATCAAAGTGCCATAGTCGTTTATCTATTGTTTACTTCATTAAGTCATTTATGAACGAAATTTGCTCCACCAGGTTGAAAACTATCTTTAAATGCGTGTCACACATTAGAATTAGTTCAATTCAAGCTTCCCTACAATGCTTCTTGTTGGTGTAGATAATTTGATTTTTTTCCGTAGTGATGAGGAAATTTAGTTAACAAACTGGTGTGTGATGAAAAACTGTATTTTGAAAATATTGCAATAAAAAGTTGCGCTTAAACTGCTGGGTTTTTACTTAACTTTTTACATTTTATCAAAATGTGTACAGGATATTTTCTTTCTTTAAATTAGTTTTAAAAATTAATTTAATGATCCTAATTAAAATTAAACTAAACAATTAAGTTGTTTTGGATTTTTCGACAAAAAATCAAATTTTGTAACAAACATAACTAAATCATAGAAATAAACTTAATTTAAAAAATCACTTTCATTGATAAAACAACCAAAACACTTTTGGGCGAAATTTCTTTTAAACAACTTAATCCATTTGCATAAAGTAACATGTGGGACGTTTTTCACGCCACCTGTTAAATTTTTGAAAATAGGTTGAACTGTTTTTGATACTAAACGTGTCACATACAATTCGTTCATTTTGGTAGCCAGTTTATGTTACTAATAGAAACGAAAAAAGTTTTAAAAGTTATGGTTTCGCTTTTAAACCGATATGAATTTTCACGCGGATGAATCGTATGAATTTATGAATGTCTTTGAGATGTAATAAAAAACTAAGAAGTGTTATTTGATGAGTAAAAAATCACGTGAGGTATTTATAGTTTTTAAGAAGGCGAATAGGTGTCGCCCCTAAGATGCTTATGTTTTGGACTACTTAACAGCTACAAAAACTTTAAACGCGTTTTTCTCAAAATCACTTTTTTCAAGCTTACCAGTAAAATTATTTTGGAAAGAGTGCATGGATCCATTTGAAATTTTGACAGTAACTTTGAAATACCAAAATCTAGTGAAGCACCTAGGGATTTTTTGATTAATTGTTTATTTTTAACTTCCCAGTATATGGGAAGTTCTTGTAATCGCTTCGAAAATCGAAATTGAAATTTTCAACTTTTCTTTACGTTTTGAGGTCTATAGAGTATATATAAAGTCTTTTTAGAAAGGGAGACGTATGTGTGTGTGTGTGTGTGTGTGTACGTACGTACGTACGTCTGTACGTTCGTGGACAGTTTTTTCAACGAGCATAACTCACGTAAACAAAGTCCGATCGACTTTATTGAGGTGTCAATCGAAGCGTCTTTGCAATCTTAAGAGCTGATTAGTTTTTGGAAAACTTCTGTCGGGGGGGTTTGCTGTTTTGCCCGTTTGAATGTCATTTCTGTCATGCGCTATATCTCGCGAACCAAACATACGATTTTTTTGGACAAGATGCCAATCGACGTGTATTGACGTTTGTGTAATTTTATCAAATTTTCAAAAAAAATTCTTCGAGCGGTTTTCAAATTTTTTTAAAATAAGTATAAAAAATTAGGTTTTTTTTCAAAAACAATAAATTTTTAATCTTATTGTCAAGTCTTAGTAATCAATGTTTATAAAATTTATGTATTCCAAACAATGCTCGCAAAAACGTCATCAAAACTTTTTCTCATGATTACGTAAAAAAATAAATTAAAAATAAAAAATCATTAAAAGTCATCATGATTTTCAAGGTCATTTTTCTCATTCATTATATCTCACGAACCAGATATAATATTTGCATCATTAAGGTGTCAGTTGACGTGTATTAACATCTTTGTGAAGTTTTTAACATTATAAAAATTCGTTTTAGCCGTTTTTTTGATTTAATAGAAGAAAATGCGAAAAATTATGGTTTTTCTCATAGAAAATATTTTTTAACTTGATTTGCACAGCACAGTGATCCAGTTTATAAAATGTATACATTCTTATCAGTTTTTGGAGAGAAACCGGCAAAATTTTATTCCATGATTATGAAAAAACTAAATTAAAAATATAAAAATCATTCAAAGTTACCATGTAAAGATGGTTCATACGAGTGCTATTATTTTATATCTTTTATTCGAAAAACATTGTTGTAAATTCAATCAAAGTTTTAAGATATTTGCATAATTTGAGCAGATTTTTAATAGTTTTTATAGTCTTTTAATTAAAAAAAATTGCTTAAATTTTGAAAATCCACAAAATTTTTCAACACCAAAAAGGCCCCCACCGATTGATCCGCGTGAATATTCAATCTGTCCTCATCGACCAAAAACCTTACATAATCAATGGACCCTCCCGTAGACGATATGATTCATATTAACTCATTCCTGTTACTGTTACCTCTCATTGTTGTAATGTTGTTGATGTTTATGTAGATATTACTGGGAAGTTGACCGTGTGGACCTCAAGGGTCGCACCTCGCGGCTTGTTAATTTTATAAACAATTTACAATTTTAGCGCCATTTTGTTAAAAATTAGATTTCAAAAAAATATCCTGCGTACTTCACTAGCTATTAGTATGTACTTTAAAAAAAATTTAGTTTTTTGTTCTAGGAGCGATCGTTCGAGAGAAAAGTTACCGGTAACTTTTTAAAGGTGGATCACACAACAGCCGAATTCGGAATCATGTGGCCGCCATTTTGGAAAAAAAAATTTTTGTTATACAATATACCATCATAAGCAGATTTGGTGTTTTTCAATTTATTTACTTACGAAAAATCATGAAAAAGGGGGTCTCTAGAGTAATGTTACCCCTTAAATTTGTGAGATTGACACCGGGGGAAAATCATATTAGGAGGCCAATTTTTACACCTTATTGTGATTTTTTGAATGGGAAGAAATTATTAGAACTAATTACAGATGATAGGCTATTTTACTCATATTGTGAACTAAACGTCATAATTTTTTCAAGTGATTATCATCTAAACTCGCAAAGTTAGAAGCTGTTTTTCATAGAGGTCCGTCGTCCAACTTTCTCATTGCCATGCATGCTGGAGTCCACAATTTTAATGTTAAAACAATCCAAGCAAATATCTCATATTACCGAAGTATATAAATGACTCGTCAATCAACCAGATATTCAGTGAAAATTTGGAAAATTGAAATTTTTTGACGCGCTTGAATAAAAATTGAATTTTTTTTCGTGCTTTTGTCATAAAAAAATTCTTAATCGAAAATGTTTATCCCTATTTCAGGTTCAGTTATACGCAAATTTTGGTTTTTGAAGTTGGATCGAAAATTCGCTGAGATTGAATGCACGCGAGCCGGAAAAAAGCGTTTAGAGAAAAAAAAATAACCAAAAACTGATTATTGAGGTGATTTGTGTATTATTCCTATATACACAGGGATACCAGGGAAAATACATCTTCTTATTTGTAATACCTGTCCCAATATATACAGTGTAAGATATATTCATAGAAAGACACCTGGGTGGTCCCGCCCAGCTTGTGTTTGATCGCTACATTCAATAGGTCGTGTGGTATACTCGAGCGCGCTCCGTTTCTTGCGCCGAAAATATAAGAAGGACTTCGATTATCGGTCTCAAACTTTTTGAGCATACTCTTGAATAGCTAAACTTTCGATTTCTGCTTTGAAAAAAGTGACTTTTTTGAACCGTTCAATGTGATTTCTCTGTTAATGAAGAAGATACGAAAAAAACTGTCCATCAACGTACGTACGTGCGAGCACACATACGGACTTCTCTCCAAAAACACTTTAAATATACTCTAAAGACTGTAAAACTTAAAGATGTGTTGAAAATTTTAATTTCGATTTTCGGGGTGATTGTAAGAACTTCACATATACTGGAAAGCTAATAGAAATCAGTTCTTGACCCATATAAAAAAATCCTGCAAATCGAAGAAAATGTGTAATTCTATTAATCGAAATATAGTTTTCAGAAAAGTAGACCAGATGTCTTTCTTGTAATTCGAAGAATTCTAGTCATTCGACGCTTTGGTTGGATTTTTCATTGCTTCATTGCTGTTTACAGTTCGGTTTGACTCCGTAATGAGTTTGTTTATTCTCTCTGCTTAGATTACTTATCTTTGATAAGTAAACTAAACAAGTTAAGGGTCTTCAAAATGAGCCCATGAGTTTATAAAAGTCCATCAAATACAGAGAAAAACCAATTTGTTGAACAGTTGAAGCTGTAGTTCGAAAACTTTGGTATATTCGATTTTCTGATCCGTCCCGTCAATTTTCAGCGAAGTTCTTGGTTTGTTTATATTTTGCAGTTTTTGGTTTAAAATAAAGGTAATATGTAGTCAGAGTTTATTCACTGTTTTTGATATCTTATAAAGCTTAAAGATGTTTATTTGCATTCACATTTTAAGTTTCTTATTGGTTAAACAGAAATAACAGAAATGTATTTCCCAAAGTGCAAATTAAGCCAACTAAGCTTTTTTATCATAGTCTTTAGAAATGATGCTGCTTCCAATTTGCCGCAGGCTAGCAGTTTTCGTTATATTTGAATTATGTGCTAGACAAATTTTACTTTTAATGCTCAACTTGATGTCCTGCGTACGTTACATATTTTTATCGTTTATTTAATTTGATTTCCAGTTGCTGCAATTGAAAAACAAATTTAATAGTCTTGAAACTTTGCAACGAAATTTCATTTAAAACCAATTTAAGAGTAGTAATAGTTGCATTCTCTACTCAATGAATAAACGATTGCTGGTATGTTAATAATTGATAATTTCTCCTTAATTTTTTTATTTGTCAAATTATATAGAAATGACAAGTCAATTTAAAGTCCCTAAAACTGAATGTTGTCGTGAACTATCCGATTCTATTTATATTTACGAGCTACATGTATAGTGAAAAAATAGATAGCTGGACACAACAACCGGGGTCATGACTTTAACACGTTTTTTAAAGTATCCAACAGCAAGGTGTTGCTCTTTTCCCAAAAAAGAATGGAAAAGCTAAGGAAGCGCGAAGCCCTTCAGGCAACCGAAAAGAGCCACGAAAAGCACAAGCGGAAATTATGTTTCCGACACGTTTTCACTTCTTTTTCGGGACTCACGACCCGGAGGATAAGCTTTCGTGCTCCCATAAATTACCGTTACAAATATGTCCAATTCAGTTTTGTGTAGAGCCAAATGGTTTTGTCCTTTGTTCGCGCGAATGTCGGATAGTGAAAACGACACTTTTTTTTTATTTCGGAGTCGTCTTTCAGCGACAAATTTATGGCCGTCGAGATAAAACAATAATAAGGTAGACATTCAAATAAATGTGGTATTTGCCTAAGTGAGAAATTGTTGGGCGTCATATATGTGAAACGCGATTACAATGGGATCCACGATTAAGTGGAAAATTGTGAAAAAGTCATAGAAGCGCGGAGACTGATTGGCCTTTTCCCGCTAATATGCCTTTCATAGTTGATTTGAAAAGATCACGTCCCTGGTGTACAACTAAAAAACGTTTCCAATAGTTGATTTAAAATAATAGATTGAGGATTTAAAATCATCCTTGTGTGATTTCTTGGAAGATTAATGTCTGTTGTTTTTCATAGGAAATACCAAGTCAATAGAACAATCCTCATTAAATTTAATAGAATTTTTGAATCTATAAACTATAAAACCGAAATGAAATTACTATGGTTCTTACTTCTTAAAATAACAAAGTCATTTTTCATTCCTATGAAGCTCTTCGCCAGTTGGTATTAAAAACTACGAAAAACAACGAATTGAATGTTAACAATTATAGCACGTTAACATTCTGATGCTGATTAAAAAAATAACCTCATCTTTAACAGACTTTATACTCCAGTTTCATTAGAAACGTTTTGCTTAAGAAATTACATTTTTTTGCTTTATTCATCAATCTGAAATTAGTGTTCATTTCAGTGTGAATTATGTTGATGACTTCAAACAGTTACAAACAGTTGATTCCCATTCTGCAATGATTCTAAGCTTACCAGTAATATTGTCTCCCCGTTTTCGCTAACCAATATGTCTACGTAGCGTACAGATTTCCATTGCGTGATATTTTGTCGACTTATTCATAAGGATGTAACTTTATTTAACCTAGCGTTTTAAAGAAAGATGTTCGGAAATATTTTTTTCCACTTAAAGTATATGGTTCATGGAAAAAAATATGCTTATCGAAACTATCAACGTTTAAATTGATACAAATAAATTGTTGTAATACTCCTTATATGTATAAACGGTTAGTGCCAGACATTATTTTAAGATCTATTCCATAGATAATTGTTGGTAAAATATCTATTGTTGTTTTCTCGTAGGTCCACCTTCTGCAGACAATGCCGATACTATCAGTACTAACGCCGGAACAGGACGAGGTAGTTCGACAACATCCGTAGGAACTACAACAACAACATCGTCTTCATCGTCACAATCATCGAGAGCCGACGGAAATCACAATTTGAACAAGGGATTACGTTCCGAAGGAGGATCGACTGGAATTGATGCTAGCACTCAGCATCATGGCTCCAGCGGTAGTGGCGGGAACTCTAGCGTATCGTGTGTGGGCTCAACAGGAACGTCTACTACCATCATCCAACATCAACACCAGCAACAACAAACAACGTCATTTGCCAAGCTCGCATCCCAACAGCACCACAGTAATATAATTCTCGTGCGAGGTGCTAGAACTGAAAATGGACAAATTATCCTTCAGAATAGCCACGAACTGTTGAGCCTGTTGAATAGTGGTGGCGATGATGATAGTAAACCAATTATTCTACAGCATCAAAGAGTAAAGACCGCATCGGCAAGGAGCACGACACAGAGTCATGATAGCGCTGGTAGCACAATCCTCCTACAAACACCTCTTAAAGGTGGATCTCTAGAGTCTGGCACCGTGCTACTGCAATCGGCGAGCGTTAAAAAGAACATTTTGCCCGAAGGATCCATTATTTTACAGCAGAGACTCAACAAGAGCCGCAGTTCCTTGGAGACGAATACGGGCGGGTTGACATTGTCTTCAGGGTCGAGCAACCAAAGTGTGGCAACATCTGGAGGTCCTTTCCTGCTGCAGACCCTCAAACGCCTTGATAAATCACAGTCAATTCTCGTTTTTCGGAACACGAACAACCATGCTGCCCATGCCACTGTTATTGGAAATTCCTCGTCGACGCCTACTCCAGGTTCCACAGCCTCCCTAGGTGCTACTTTGTCCTTGGCATCGGCAACAGGATTTACGAAATCGACGGTCACCAGTCGAATGACAAAATCGACGTCAAATAATAGCCACAACAATCATAATCCTAGCAGTAATAACCATCATCCGAGCAACAACAAAGATAGCTCCGGTGTAAGTGCCAACAGTCGAGTGGATCGGGATGGCGAAGGAGAGGACAAGGCCGAACAGACACAGCAACAAAAGCAGATGAATATTCCGCTGGGGACCGGTAAGTAGTTTGTTTTCGTTTACAGCTTCATCTATGAGTCGATCTAACTATTGGATATCAATGGGATTTCGACGTACGATAAAACACCGATTGGGATATTACAAGCAAGTACATCCTGTGAGCAAAAATGAAGTGGATGACCATCAAACCTTTTTTCGCTTAGAGACTTTGAAATGTCGTGAAATTGAACAGACTTATTTGATAATGTGAACCCTTGATTCTATTAAATTTTCTTCAAATTTCCCATCAAAATGTAACCGACCATGTATCTGCACTCACTCATCTTAGGCTTTGATTTTCAAAAATGATGGAGGTGAGACGAACTGCATATAAGCAGGTGACTTTCAACTAAGGGCAAAAGTGGGATAGTTTTCCCACTTTTGAAATTCAAATATATATGTTTCACAGGATTTGCATTATCCAATCGAAATATTTTGACATTATAACTTTAGGCTTTATACTCCTGAACTTTAAAAAAATTAGTCTGAATATTCTTTCAAATTTACAGAAAAAACATTTTGTAACACCTTACGAATACGGAAAGATACCTAATTTTTGGGTTAATTGCTCCAGTGCTATTACTGTGAAGATGGATGCCCGTTTAATTAAAGATGTATTGTTCTTAAGTACAACCAACATGATTCCCCTTCATGCCTTGCTAAATTTGTAGGTACCTGGTTCCTGTGCAATCCAATGCAGTTTTATGGTCTTTCTATTTCTAAATCAACTTTGGTTTCATTTAGGGGTGACAGGCAGTTAGGGTGAAAAAATAGACATATTCAGTAACAAATTTTTTGAACTGCTGATTAATGTTTTTATTTTATTGATTATATTAAGTTTATGCACAATGTTTTAAGTAGCTATTGCGAAAATTTCAGTCAAAATTTTAATTTTGGATCAAGTTATCGGCACGAGTATGAAACAGTAAAGAAACCGTGACCATAATTATTTCTTAGTGGCTTGTGTCAAATCAATGAAACAAAAAAAATATTAGTCTAATTTGTTTACCTAGTGCTTAGTTGAAGCTTTTGTTTTTTTGATTAAACCTTTTTTTCTATCAATAAAAAACTACATAGCCTTCAAGATATCACTATTGTGCTCATTTTGATGCGAAAGAAAAAAGTTCCGATAAAGCTAAACTAAACTATTTTTCCAATGCATTGATTTTGGATAAGCGCCATTTTGAATAGTTGTGTTGAAAATTGGTATGACTTTGTCATAATCACAGAATTTGTATTTTTTCATGAGACTAATAATTATTTCTTATTTTCAGTTGGTCTTGGAAAACATTGAATATAAAGTCAATATTCGGTTTAATCACATGTAAAAAGTAAAATGTATTATAAATGACGAAGAGTAATTAAAATCATACGAACACTTAAAAACTAAACTACTGAAAACTACATTTTTTTATTAACTTCTCAGTATATGGGAAGTTCTTGTAATCGCCTCGAAAATCGAAATTGAAATTTTCAACTTTTCTTTACGTTTTGTGGTCTATAGAGTATATATAAAGTGTTTTTAGAAAGGGAGACGTATGTGTGTGTGTGTACGTACGTACGTCTGTACGTTCGTGGACAGTTTTTTCTACGAGCATAACTCACGTAAACAAAGTCCGATCGACTTGGTTAAGGTGTCAATCGAAGCGTCTTTGCAATCTTAAGAGCTGATTAGTTTTTGGAAAACTTCGTTCGGGGGGGTTTGCTGTTTTGCCCGTTTGAATGTAATTACTGTCATGCGCTATATCTCGCGAACCAAACATACGATTTGCATAGTTAAGGTGTCAATCGACGCGTATTAAAATTTTTGTGATTCTGTCAAATTTTTGAAAAAACCGTTGAGGCCGTTTTTTAATTTATTAAAAAAAAGTGCTAAAAATTAGGTTTTTTTCCATAAACAATAAGTTTTTAACCTGATTTGCAGCACCCAGTAACTAATGTATATAAAATTGATGTAGTACAAATAGTTTTTGTAAGAAAACCAGCAAAACTTTTTTTTCATGATTATGTAAAAAATGAAATTAAAAATAAAAAATCATTAAAAGTCATCATGATTTTCAAGGTCCTTTTTATCATTCACTATATTTCAAGAACCATATATGATATTTGCATCATTGCTTAAATTTTGAAAACCAACAAAATTTTTCAACACCATAAAGGCCCCCACCGATTGATCCGCGTGAATATTCAATCTGTCCTCATCGATCAAAAACCTTACGTAATCAATGGACCCTCTCGTAGACGATATGATTCATATTAACTCATTCCTGTTACTGCTTTGAATACCTCTCATTGTTGTAATGTTGTTGATGTTTATGTAGATATTACTGGGAAGTTGACCGTGGGGACCTCAAGGGACGCACCTCGCGGCTTGTTTATATTTATCATGGGTTAGAACCTCCTGGTCTAGTCGACAACTTTCGTCTACTAGTGCGCTTTTGGTTAACGACTTGCTAACACAATTGTTGCACATTAGTGGAGGTTCTTATTTCCAGGCTTTTGGCCATCAGCCATCCATCCAGTCGTGCTGTCTCGTAACGGATGGCTAATGGCAGCACCTGAAAAGGATGCCATCCGTCACGCCGAAACCACACTTCCCATACATTTTTTTATTTGATGAAAGCTTTTTAAAGCATATGGTCTTGCAAAGTATTGACTTTAAAGCGTTGATTACAACAAACGCAAATTTGATTGAATAATTTTTTGGTTTTCTTAATTTAAGGAATTTTTTTATTAGAACAAAAACACAGTACTGTGAAAACTATTGAAAATCTGCTTAAATTATGCAAATATAAATAAACTTGTCAACAAGGTCTTAAGGATGAGGGATATATTATAGAGTACAATCATTCGTATGAAGACTTTGTACATGGTTACTTTGTATTTTTTTAAAATTTTTTTGTCATGATTGAAAAAAAATCTACAAAAACTGATGAAATTATAAATTTTTTTTTAAATATTTATTTTTTATGAAAAAACCCTAAATTTTTGCAAGTTTTTTCATTAAATCGTAAAACGGCTCCAACGCTTTCTTTTCAAATTTAAAAACATCACAAAAATGTAGAAACGCATCGATTTACACATTGATGATGCAAATACTATCTCTTGAATGACCTTGAAGATCATGAGGATTTTTAAAGATTTTATTTTTAACTTAATTTTTTTGTAATCACGGCCAAAAGTTTTGCTGATTTTCCTACAAAAGTTGTTTGGAGTATATAAATTTTATAAGTATTGATTACTGTGTTTCGCAAATAAGGTTAAAATTTATTGTTTATGAAAAAACATCTTATTTTTGCATCTATTTATAACATCAAAAAACGGCGCCAACGATGTTTTTTTATAAATTTGAAAGAATCACATAAATGTCAATACGCGTTGATTGACATCTCAAACATGCAAATCGTATGATTGGTTCGCGAGATATAGCGAATGACAGAAATGACCTTCAAAGTGTCAAAACAACAAACCTCCTCGACCGAAGTCTCTCAAAAACTAATCAGCTCTTAAGATTGCAAATACACTTCGATTTACACCTCAACAAAGTCGATACAACTTTGCTTACGTGAGTTATGCTCGTAGAAAAACTGTCCACGAACGCACGTATGTACCTACATACACACACACGCACATACTTTTTTCAAAAAACACTTAAAATAAACTCTAAAGACCTCAAAACATGAAAACATATTGAAAATTTCAATTTCGATTTTCGAGGCGATTACAAGAACTTCCCATATACTGGGAAGTTAATAAAAAAGTGCAAAAGTGCTTAAAAATTATCAATTTTTGCACGCCTCTGACCATCTCTAACGCCTTGAGAAATAATGAGCCTCAAAATTAATATCTAAGAAAAGGTTGTTAATAACTACTGAAACTACTTTTTATTGTCCAACATCAATTACATTTGCAATTTTCATGAAGCTATTGCTTGCACACTGTGGAATGAATCCAATCAAATTTTGAGTAAGAGTTGTAACAGTTTTCGAAGCATCCTTTGCATTCTGAATTTTTTTAAATCTGCGTTGTTTTATGAAAAACTCAATTTTAATGAATACGCGATAGATGCCCTTAAAAGCGTTTATACTCAAACGTGATAAGGGGGCTACTATCGTTTTCACCACCACGTTGCCCTTCTCTTTGCAAAAAACGAGCATGCATAAATTTTTAAATTTAATATCATACATTTTGTACATCGCTGATATACTAACAAAATAAAATACACTACATCTTCTTACAGCAATTATTTAAATGTTACTGAGTTATGTAAATCAGTATATTTAAATATTCGCAAAAAAACCGTGTGTACAATTTTGTTTTTAAATTTCAACGAGATCATAGTTGCTTACGATGGCAACAACGAACATAGTGAAATAGTTGGAAAGGCTTTTTCATGATATAAATGTAATATACGTCAATATTTGTTTCAATTTTTTTCGACGAACAACTGGGGTAACTATTTCACAGACGACGTCAATCCCTATTTTATTTTTATATACTCAGTTAAGCAGCCACTATTAGATCAACGGTCATCTGCTCTACAGATCCAACATGTTTTTTAGCATTGTCTGTATAAAATAAATCGCTTGCTCATAGTCGACGTTCGATACCCACAAGGATATGTGTCTTTATACCATTATGTAATAATCCTGGACATAACAAAATATGACACCCTTGGAGGATTCAGAATGTGTTATCCATAAATTTAGGCGTGAATTTGTTGCTTTTTTGCTTCAGTACGAGTCCCAGGAATATTGTTACGTTACGCGCCTTCGGTGCATGGCTTTGAGCTGCTAAGGACCCAGGTGCCTTTGTAGTTACACAAAACTTGGCCTCCATCCGGATCATAATCGATTGTTGATTTCACGTTTAGTTGTCGAGATTAGTGACATCATGAAAATGGAATATATAAAGCTCCTTGGAGATTTGAGTAAGGATGAGATGCACTTGTAACTATTATGTAGTAATAGGTGAGTTATCAGTTTTGAACTAAACATCAGAAAGGAGTGACTTACTAAAAACTAAGCATCAGAAAAACAGCGACAAAACGCAGGGTGATATTCATTAGAATAAAATGTTGGATATCGTGTTTGCAGAACGTGCACGTTAAATCATATTTTATTATTATTTACTAACATAATAATTGTTTTGCTGCACTTTTACTAGTGATGAGCAAAACCAAACTTCAATTTATATTGATTTAATTGATGATAAAAAAATTATTCGAAAATACATAAGGTAAATGCCTATGAGACAACTAGCGGATGTATACCGATAACCCACTGTTACGTTCGCCACGCAACGTAGTTGATTTTAAACCCACCCGGGCGAAATATGGGACTTCCCTGTCCTTGAGCACCCCAAACCACCGCTCGGGTAAACGCCATTTTTAAAGAAAATTGATAATGTCACGTTCGCCACTTCACGCAATCAAGCTAATCAATGAAATGTTTTGTTATTATTGGATTATATTATTATTAATGAATTAAATGCTTATCAATGAATTATATTGTAGGAAGTAGAGATTCGAATTATATAAATGTAGAGGAGATGTAGGATGTAAGGATATTAGATTAGATAACTAAGTAGGTAGTAAGTTTGTTATGGAGGGTGTTCCGGACAACGGCACAGACACTGCGGATAAGTTGCCCACAATCCCAACAACAACAACAACGCTCATCCAATCGCGCAGCGGATCCAAGTCCAGGCCCCTCCCGGCCTACGATGCGCCCCAATGGAGTCCCCTATGCGCTAGTGAAACCCACAACGATTGGCACTCGCAATTCGCCATGGCTGGCGGCTGCCGCGAGTGTTTCGCTGGACAGGCAGCAATCACAGCATTTCCCCTCGCATCAAGACACAACGTCTGACGCTGACCAAACTAGTTCTCCAAGCTTTGAAAGCTGCGATGAGGTCAGCTACCCAGCTAAGTGGTCATTCACATCGGACGCGTTTAAAACGGGACCGGGAGATCCCCTATATATAGGGCGAAAGGTACAGCTGACGAGGACTTTTTTCTGGTTGAAGCGGAGCGAGTCTGGTGACGAGGTGCGGACGTGGACAGTGGGAGCGTCGAGTGGAGGCCGTTGAATTATTTCGTCGAAGTGAATCTTTTTGGCTTGTTGGGGTGCGGTGGAGGTCGTTGGACGGGACATCGCGGATCGAGCGAGGTGGCAAAGCGCTCGTCGTTGGAGTGTCGTTTCCGGATTCAAGAAGACTTCGAGCAGTAGAAATAAGATTAAGGACAGACACAAATTATAAGTAGCGTTAACTGTAGTTAGGGCGAGTCAGGTGGTTAAAATAAAATTGTGTCTTGAAGTTATTTCAATTAGTGATTTTGTGAAGTGGCGAGGCAGAAATCGCGTTCCTGGCGTGTGTTCTTTGTGCTCCCCTATCGATCGGTGGTTTTGGGTCACCGTGAATCCGATTCCCGTTTCGGGATTCGCGGACAGGGCAGTCCCGGCGCGGAAACGGGTGGCGCCCTTTCTTTTTTTAAATACATTTTCCCACACCCCTCTTCGCGGGTGAAGCCGGGTGGGATTGCCCGAACCGTGGCTAGGATCGGCTGCGGTAGAGTGGAGAACATTGCGCAAAATTATAGCCGTAACACCACACAACCAAAGAATCAAGCTATATATAGTTTCAACGTTTCACTTATTTTTTTTAAATATCTTGGTATTTAGATTGGTTTTATATGTATTACAGCAACAGTCTGTTTAAATCATACGCTTTGATTGACACTCCAACATTTTTTTTCAAATTTGATAAAGTCATACAAATGTTACGCGTCGTTGACACTATATCGACAAAAATACAAAGTTTAGTTCGCAGGATATGGTGTTGGATGTAAATGACTTTGAAGGGGTAAAAAAACAGAAAAATGTTTCCGAAATCGAATCAACTGATGAGATTGCAAATATGCTGTGATTGACAAGTCAATGAAATCGATGCGATTTGTTAACTTCCCAGTATATGGGAAGTTCTTGTAATCGCCTCGAAAATCGAAATTGAAATTTTCAACTTTTCTTTACGTTTTGAGGTCTATAGAGTATATATAAAGTGTTTTTAGAAAGAAGTATGTATGTGTGTGTGTGTGTGTGTATGTACGTTCGTGCGTTCGCGGGCAGTTTTTCTAAGAGCATAACTCACGTAAACAAAGTCGTATCGACTTCGTTGAGGTGTCAATGGAAGCGTCTTTGCAATTTTAAGAGCTGATTAGTTTTTGGGACACTTCGGTCGGGGGGTTTGCTGTTTTCACCCCTTGAAGGTCAACCATGTTATGCGCTATATCTCACGAACCAAACATGCGATTTTCATCATTAAGGTGTCAATCGACGCGTATTAACATTTATGTGATTTTATAAATTTTTTTAAAAAATCGTTGGATCCGTTTTTTAATTTTTTTAAAAAAAGTGCAAAAAATTTGGGTTTTTTTTTCAAAAACACAAAATTTTTAACCTGATTTTCAAACCTAAGTAATCAATGTTTATATTATTTATATACTCCAAATAGTTTTTGTGAAAAAATCAGCAAATTTTTTTTTCATGTTTACAAAAAAAATTAAATAAAAAATAAAAAATCAGTAAACGTTCAAGGTCATTTACGTCATTCATTATATCTCGAGAACCAAATATAATCTTTCCATCATTAAGGTGTCAATCGACGCGTATCAACATCTTTATGATGTTTTTATATTTTAAAAAAATTGTTAAAGCGTTTTTTACGATTTATTAATTTTTTTTAGAAAAGTAGTGTTTTTTTCATAAAAAATTCCATTTTTAACCTGATTTGCACATCGTAATAAAAAATGTTTATAGAATTTATAAACTTTTATCAATTTTTGTAGAGAAACCAAGAAAAACTTTTTTCATGATTACAACTAAATTAAATTAAAAATAAAAAATCATTCAAAGTCACTATGTAAGAAGGGTTTATTCGAATCATTATACTTTAAATCGCTTATTCATTGTTGTATAGTCAATCAAATTTTTTTAATATTTGCAAAATTTGAGCAGATTTTCAATAGTCTTTACAGCACCATGTTTAACTTTAATGAAAAAACTGCTTTGTAACCTGTCCCCCCTCCGATTGATCCACGTGAATAATCAATCAAACCAATGCACCAAAGTCCTTACGTAATCAATTGACGCTCCCGTAGATGTTACGATTAATATTAAATCATTCCAATAATTTTTATGAGAGGTACATTTTTATTATTTGAAGTAGTATTATTTCCATAACTTTTATTGTGTTTAATATTTTTAATATCTATGTAGATATTACTGGGAAGTTGACCGTGTGGACCTCATGGGTCGCACCTCACGGCTTGTTTTGAAGAGTTATCGTAACAAGGAAAATGACCATGCACGCACGAACGTGCCTACACACCAGTGGCGAAGCGTTCATATAAGCCGATTCCCATCGGTTTCCCTTTCCAAATTTGTTCCAAAAATGTCTAACACTTCAGTTTTATAAGGGAATGAAGTGTTTATTTACTTGTATTCATCACTGTAAACATGCACAATCGTTCCACTTGATCTCAGTGTTTATTCCATCATACTCCATTCTCTTCATTCTACACATCCTCATAGTTCCATAATAGCCAGCAAAGCGATCACCATCTGTAAGAGTTGCAGCAGAGCTTCCCGAGTCTCGAATTCATCAATAATTTAAGGTGCCGTGGGCATTCAACTCCTGTTTGTTGGAATGGCAGCTCTGTTTTCTCCAATAGGATATTCCATATCCTATTGAGGAAAACAGAGACAAACAAACAAACAAACAAACAAACAAATCAAAAAGCCGGTAGCGTTCCCGGCTTGCGAATCAGCTGTGAAAATTGATGCTAGAAAATTTAGTTGACAAACTAGAGCCTCTTTTTTAGATCGACCCAAAATTTTATGCCACGAGCCATTACTGAAATCCATATATTTCAACGAAATCAAATTCCTTAATTTCGTATTTGCTTAATATATACATTCTTTGCCAATAAGGTCAAAAACAATACACATAACATAAAAATATAAATATTTCATAACTGATCGTAATTTAAAATGTATGCAATAGGAAAAATGATTACGGTAGTATTTCTCTATATGTTCATAATATACTGCTTTGCCTGTCAGGGTCCATGTCTCTCAAATAGTAAGCGGCTTACCCACAGTAATTTTTCACCCCTCGCCACTGCTACACACAAGCAAAAACATACAGACTTCTTTCCAAAAATACTTGAAATATACTCTTAAGGTCTCAAAACGTAAAGGTATGTTGAAAATTTCAATTGTGATTTCCGGAGCGATTACAAGAACTTCTCGTAAACTGAGATGTTGGAAATATTTCGCCTACCTTCATTATTCACTTATTAAGTTTATATAAAATCTATTGTGATTTTCCGCCAAATTTTGGCACATTTTTCAAAGGTTCTTGAACGTTTCAGTTTATATTTAAAAAAGCCGCGAAGTGCGACCCTTGAGGTTCACACGGTCAACTTCCCAGTAATATCTAGATAAATATTAAAAATATTAAATACAATAATAATTTCGAAAATAATACCACTTTAAATAATAATAATAATGAGAAGTACTCATAGCAGTAACAGGAATGAGGTAATATTAATCATATCATCTACGGGAGTATCCATTGATTACGTAAGGTTTTTGGTGGATGCGGGTAGATTGATTTGATCAATCAATCAGTGGGACCTTTTCTACGTTATTTGTTATTTTCACATCGATGCTTGAAGGACAAAAGAGCGCTAGCAAAAATGAATGCAGTTTTTGATTTAACTCTTCTTGAAGAGATTTTGTCGCGTGATGACCATTTTGAATAGTTGCGTTCAAAATTGCCATGAGTTCAGCATATTCACTAAATTTATATATTTTCACGATTTTACATCAATGAGATTATAATTACTGTATACATTCTATTGGTAAATTTTGAATATGCAGTCAAAAAGTAAAACGTTGTAAAAAGTAAAACGTTTTACAAATGATGATGGAGGAAGTAATTGAAATCTTCGTCGTCGTCGTCGTCGTCGTGACATGGAGGTGGGCATTGCAGCTCTAGCACTGCGACCTGCTGGTCGATTGTACTATCCTCATATTTTTCCTTTCTGGAGTTAATGCTTATGTCTTGAATCTTCCGGATGAGATGATGAACCTCATCAGGTCGTCCAAGGCTAAGGTATGGAACTCCTTGTCTCCTATTTGAGGCATGCCAAGGGCTCTATATCTGTGTCTGGAGAACGCGGGACAGTAGCCCACATAATGTGCCGCTGTTTCCTCGTCCTCCTCACATCTAGTGCACCATGCATCGTCCACTATTTGCAGAAGAGCTTGGTGACTTCTCAGGCGTCCGTGGTCTGTAATCACTTCTGTGAGTTTTTTCAGTCTGACTCTATTTAGTTTTAGACAGTATTTTGCGACTTCAGGTCGTAGGTTTGGCAGAAAGAGCTTTGTCTGTCTGCATGTTGGTAGGTTGAACCATCGTCTTCGATGTTCTTCCCTGAGTGTCTCATTGATCTTTTTTGAGATTAGATTTATGTTCGTTGGCAGAACAGGCTCAGGACCAACCGGTGTGATCTCTGCTCCCTTCTTAGCCAGTTTGTCTGCCTCTTCATTACCTATAATGTCCACATGTGCTGGGACCCAGGTAACTGAGACCCTGTTTCTCTGGCTCAGCTTTTTGAGGCTGTTCTGGGCACACTCCACAATTGACGTTTTCACATTGTGGGAGCCCAGGGTCTTGATAGCGGCCTGACTGTCTGAACAGATTTTTATCTGTTTGTTTTGTATTCTTCTGTCTTGTAAGAGGTCCGCGGCTTTGGCTATGGCGTGGACTTCAGCTTGAAAGATGGTTGTTTTTGTACCCAGAGGTATCGATATTTGAGCCTCATGTGGTCCAGGGCGTATATATATTCCCGCCCCAGCCCCGACGCTCATCACTGATCCGTCTGTGTACACTATGATATCAGCGGGCCTGTGAGAAAGGTGACCGAACTTAGTCCAATCATTCCTATCAGTCAAACTCGTTGTGAAATTTTTTCCAAAGAAGAGCCTTGGGATTATGTAGTCGTTGGGCAGATCAAGGAGTGAGTCCACTTTTAAACTCTTTAAAAGTTTGAGGTGTCCCTCAGTCCAGCCGCCGTCTTTCACCATCCCGGTTCTCCTTAGGCGTGCCATCGTCTTTGCGGCATGTCGCTTCACTGATAAGTCCAGTGGCAGCATGTCCATGATCACGTTGAGTGCTTCCGTGGGAGTGGTTCGCACCGCTCCAGTAGCACTCACTAGTGCTAGTCGCTGCACCGAGCCTAGCTGACTTTTTGTAGTATCTAGGTCTGACCGTTTCCACCACACTATGCTTCCATAGTGTATGACCGGTCTTATGCAGGCTTTGTATAGCCATATCACATTTCGAGGTGAGAGTCCCCAGGTTTTACCCATGGAGCCTCTACATGCCCAGAAAATGTTTTTGGCTTTTCTTGTTTTTTCATCAACATGTTCTTTCCAGGTGAGTTTCGTGTCTAGGGTTACGCCCAGGTACTTGACTTTTTTTGAGAGTTGGAGCTCCACGCCATCTAAAGTAGGTAGCGTGTATGCATCCCACACTCGCTTCCTGGTGAACATGGTGAGTTCTGTCTTGGCTGGGTTTACCGCCAGCCCGTTTCTTCTACACCATTGGTGCGTGATTTTAAGTCCTTCTTTCATCCTGTCACACACTGTGCCGGCAAACTTGCCTTTGCATAATATGACCAGGTCATCGGCATAGCCGATGGCAAGAAAGCCTTGTTGGTTAAGTTCTGTCACTAATGAGTTCATTTGTAAACACCACAGGAGAGGGGAAAGTACGCCTCCTTGTGGGCACCCTTTTGTTGGGGCTACTGTTATACTGGTGTCCCCCAGTGACGCTGTTATTTTTCGTTCAGCGAGGAGAGCGGTCAGCCAGCCCGTTATCGTGCCGCTTATCCCATGTCTCTCTGCTGCAGATGTCATTCCACCAAATGGGGAGTTGTCAAAGGCACCTTCTATGTCTAGGAAAGCTCCCAAAGAGAAGAGTCCGTCGTTAAGGCCCCGCTCGATCCCGTGAACGAGCTCATGCAGAGCCGTCTCCGTAGACTTTCCCTTTCTATAGGCATGCTGTCCCGGATGCAAGGGCCTCTCTATTAGTGCTGTGTTTTTCACGTGGACGTCCACCAGTCGTTCCAGTGTTTTCAGCACGAAAGATGTGAGGCTTATGGGTCGATAGCTTTTCGCTATCTGGTAAGTGGTTCTCCCAATCTTTGGTATGAATACCACCCTTACCCTCCTCCATAATTCTGGTATATATTTTAGGGCCAAACTGGCCCTGTATATATTGCACAGATGGTTGGTGATGGAAGCCATTCCTTCCTTCAGCAGGATGGGATAAATTCCATCCTCGCCAGGTGCTTTGTAGCTGTCGAAAGTTCCAATAGCCCATTGGAGCCTCTCTACAGTCACCACCTCGGCGGCTTGATTCCAATCCGTTTGAGACGGTACGTTCGGATGAACGGTGTTTCCTCCGGAGAGAGTTACGCTACCGGGGAAGTGCGTTTTAAGCAAGAGGTTTAACGTCTCTTCACTTGTGGTGGTGAAATTCCCGTTTTCGTCCTTAAGGAGCCCGGGGTTATTGATCGGTCCCCTTGTGAGGATCTTCTTAACTCTGGCGGTCTCCCGGCATGAGTTTATTTCTTCACAGAATTTCTTCCATGAGTTCCTTTTCGCCTCCGCAAGAGCCTTGTGATAGTCTCTTTTGGATTGCTTGTACGCCTCCCAGGTGATTTCACTTCGAGCTTTACAGGCCCGGTTGAACGCCTTATTAGCGTTTTTCTTAAGCCTGGCTAGTCTTGGTGTCCACCATGGGGTGTTTCCCAGTGTAGTCCTTTTTAGTGGGCAGTGGGCCTCAAAAGAGGCCCTCAATACCTCGACTAAGTTCCCGACAGCTTCTTCGAGCTGCTCAGGTTCTCGGATTTTCTCTGGTTGCTGTAATTTGCATTGCACGTCTTGTCTAAAGGCCGCCCAATTTGTGTTCCTGGGGTTTCTCAACCATTTTGGCCCACCTATTGGATTAGCCTCGATGTTGAAAGTGATGTACCTGTGATCAGATAGCGTCACTTCTTTCGAAACTTTCCAGTCTTTAACCCAGTGAGTGACTGCGTCAGAGACAATTGTTATGGCTATGACTGCCTGCCTCCTGGATGTGACGAAAGTTGGTTCCGCCCCACGGTTCGCTATGGTGAGCCCGGAACTGGCTAAGAACTCTAGTAGGCTTTCGCCTCTCGAGTTGGTGTCCGAGCTCCCCCAGCAATCGTGGTGAGCGTTTGCATCACAACCTAAGATCAGATTTAGGTTGTGTTTTTTAACATATTCCATCAGTCTTGTGAGGTTTGCTGACGGAATTCGATCTTCGTAGGGGAGATAGGCCAATCCCAGAAGGGCTTCTCGTCTACTCCCCATCACCGTTGTACTTACTCGTACTACGGTTAAGTCTCGGTCGCAGAATTCCTGTACCAAGAGCCCGTTAAGAGTCCTTGGGAGCCAAACACAGGTTCTGGGTTTTCCACAATCCGCTGTTAAGAGATCTATTTGAGAGTTGGTCCCTATACCGCGGATTCGTCCTCCTGCCACCCATGGTTCTTGTATTAGAAATATGGGTAGAGCAGGTGCAAAACCGGAGACATTGCTGCCTCCGGGGGGTTTGTTGCAGCTTTCGTTACAGCGTCTAGCTATTAGAGAGCTAGCCGCCTTACTATGCTGCATGTTGATTTGTGTGACCTGAAGACCCATCATGTTTCCATGCTACATCTCCAGGTCAACCCCAAGACAACACAACACAATACAGAACAAGTATAACACTCACGCTGACAAGGAACCGCTACTTGGGAGCCTGTGGTCCTGGTTCCTTGGGCCCTTTGGAAAAGCTCACGCTAATCCTATTGAGCTCCAAGTAGAGCCATCCTCCCTTTCCCGATATATACTCCCTGTTCTTGTCCGGGATTCCAACAACCATGAGGAGTCCCTTTCGGGAGTCCTTCATGGGCACCTGTGCGTACAGGGCCCAGTCGGCTGTTTTTATCTTCGGCAGAACGATGGAGAGCCTTCGGAGAACAGTCTCCGCGATTTGGTCTGGGCCCGGGACGAAGAAAGTGGCCCTGTGGAGCACTGGAAGCCTAGATGCTTCCACTAGGGAAAATCTAGCGCCCTCCCATGCTCCCCTTAGCCTGTCTCCCTCCACCAAGGCTTTCAACCAGGCCGTTGTATTTGCATCTGCAGGGACGATCCTCAGTTGATTTCTAAGGGTCCCCACCGAGTCAAATTTCAACGGCGTGCCTCTGTCTATCTCCTCTGCGACGGCTTTGGAGATACGGCCCTTGAGCAGCTCTAGCTGTTCACCAGAGTAGCCCCGAGCCATGCCTTCCGCTGCCAGTACGAAGCCCAGATTGCTCCGAGCCACGCTCGCAAAGGATTTCTTTTGAGGGGTCTTCAGTTTGTCCCCTTCCCTCGGTCGTTTAACCTTAGGATTGGCGGACATCCTGGATACCTCTTCTTCACCGGAGTGTTGTCTTTTTTTCGAGCCTCTAGCATTGCTTGGGCCCGATTCCGGCGACTTTGGTCGAGGAGCTGCAGGGGTCACGGAGGGAGTTGGGTTCAAAGAGGTCCCGGCCTGAGTGTCAGTCCCTGAGGGAACCTCTCGCCTCTGCTGAGCCCTTTTTTTCGCCCTCCTCTTTTTCTCCGCGCCACTCCTGTTCCTCTTTTTTAAGTAATTCCCCGTCGCTGCTAAGCCCTCCGTTGCCGGTGAGCTCGCAGCTGAGGGCCCGCCAAGGGTGAGCTCCTCCGGGTATGGAGTTTTTTCTGGTTCTCCGAGTACCAGGTTTTCCATGGAACCACTGAGTAATTCCACGTGCGTCGATTTTTTGCCCTCTCCAGAATCCGAGGGGCAGACTGCTGGTGTAGCAGTGAGGGATTTAGGTGCCGAAGGCACCAGACCCTCCTGGGGTAAATTAACGTTTAAATTCGACATGTCATCAGTTTGGATTCGTTTAGTCTGGACTCGCCCAAGCCAGATTTTACTCCAGCCTAGGTGAGTCACGCAAGCCCCCTTACCACGTCAAGGCGAATCCGTCAAGGAGGAATTGAAATCTTACGACTACTAAAGAATGAATCTACTAAAAACTACAATTTTTTTTATTTGGTCAAAGCTTTTTAAAGCATATGATCTTGCAAAGTATTGACTATAAAATATTTCACCTTGATTACAAATGCAAATTTGATTGAAATTTTGATAGTTTTCAAAATTTAAGCAATTTTTTTTAAATTAAAAGACTGAAAACTACTAAAAATCTGCTCAAATTATGTAATTTTTCAGAACTTTGATTGAATTTACAACAATTTATTTAGAAAAAAAGATATAAGGTAATATCATTCGTATGAACTCTCTTTAATTTAATGGTTTAATTTAATGGTTTTTGTAATCATGAGAAAAAAGTTTGATGATGTTTTTACAAGCACTGCTTGGAGTAGATAAATTTTATAAAAATTGATTACTGTGTTCCGTGAATCAGGTTAAAAATTTATTGTTTATTACAAAAAATCCTATTTTTTGCACTTTTTTTTTCTTAAATGTGAAAATGGCTCCAAGGTTTTTCTACAAAATTTGATAGTTTCACTAAAATGTTAATACGCGTCGATTGACATTTTAATGATGCAAATCGTATGTTTGATTCGCGAGATATAACGCATGACAAATATGACCTTGAAGATCATGATGACTGGTAATTTTTATTTAGTTTTTATTTAACTTTTTTTTGTAATCATGAGAAAAAATTCCGTCAATGTTTTACAAGAACTGTTTGGAATATATAAATTTTATAAAGATATATTATTTAGGCGTGGAAATAAGGTTAAAAATTTATTGTTTTCGAAAACCTTAATTTTTTGCACTTTTTTTTAAAAAAAAACTTAGAGAACGGCTCGAAGAATTTTTTTAAAAACTTGATAGAATCACAAAGATATTAATACGCGTCGATTGCCATCTTAACGATGCAAATCTTATGTTTGGTTCGCGAGATATAACCCATGACAGAATTGACTTTCAAATGGGCGAAACAACAAACCCCCCCGACTGAAGTTTCCCAAAACTTATCAGCTCTTAAGATTGCAAAGACGCTTCGACTGACACCTTAACGAAGTCGATACGACTTTGTTTACGTGAGTTATGCTCGTAGAAAAGAGTGTCCGCGAAAGCACATACGTACGTACGTACACACATACACACACACATACATCTCCCTTTCTAAAAACACTTTATACATACTCTATAGACCTAAAAACGTACAGAAATGTTGAAAATGTTAATTTCGATTTTCGAGGCGATTACCAGAACTTCCCATATACTGGGAAGTTAAAAATCCATATCTTGGACTCTCGACTGAAATTTATTGAGAACATACATATATGCAGAGCTCAACTTTCTCCTGAATTTACATTTTCCTCGAATCAAAAATCGAATGATTATCCATACCGCTTGCGCCAGGCATGAGACAACTATCTCACAAAGAGATGCATGAACTTGATTTCTAGGCGTTGGCAAAGGCTTCATGCCTAATGAATCAAAACAGTATCTCGATCATCCAAGAACTCCAAGAAAAATGGACCCAATTATATCCGGGATTTCTAACCGTTACCTCATTTCTGTGTTTTTTGAAATAGCCAAAAATATTTGCCGAATCTTCTACTTTTAACGAGATTGAGAGGGAGACGTACGTAGAGAGAAGGAGGAGAGCGACATCCACTTTAAATCGTGTGGTTCCAAGTCAGTGGAATTTGCCAAGGAAACCCATGTAAGTAAATTCAAATGCCTGAATGTTAAACGTTTTACACGCCTCCTGATCAATTTTTGAAAATGGGTTGAACTGGTTTCAATACTAAATGGCTCAAATGATAATTTGGCCTCTAGTGCTTCAGGAACCTAACCGATTCTCCGGCAGATTTTCTCTAAACATTTACCTTTTGAAGTCTAAATATCGGTAGTAGAAATTTGATATTAATATCCAATCTGTTTTAATCCGTTGTTTAAATTAACAGTAACATTTTTATGAAAAATGTACATCTGGATTCAAGGCTTGCGATTTATTTTACTACAGAGTTGTAATAAAATGTCGCGCTCATGTCCTGTTCAATAGATAAGACAACAATATCTTTAAGTCATTCCTGTCCCAAAAACTTAGGAGCTTAGAAAATCATCGCTTTCCTGTGGCCACAGTTAATGGTATTGTCAACATAATTTCATAAGGTTCCTAGTTGAAAGGGATGCTGAATATGATTGCATCAAAAAATTGGTAGATGCTAAGTTTGATCTTGACGGTGCTTCCGTAATAGACAAATATGTTGAATTTACTGTGTCCAGTTTCACGAACTATATGACTTACAGTGGGAAAAAACAATGAAATGCACCTAAGCCATAGGTTTTATTGGTAAAACTGAAGCACAAAAATTCATTGGTACTAATCCAAATCGAAAACCTTACAACGCTTTTTATTCATTACTAGATGATTTTTTCAAGACATAGTTTCTCACTAATCGATCTGAATTGGAATGAAAAAATTGGCAGACAGTAATAAAACTGATCGATTTTTCGAGATTTAGATTTAGAGATAACAAATTGTCCTGATTACATTACTCGGGATCCTTTCTGTTTGTAATTGAACTACAGCAACTTAAGTTTGAATAAAATCGTTGCTTGTCGTGATACTCTCGTATTGTGGATTTTAAATAGAGATTGCAACTTGGAAAATGAATGCTCGCCAACTCACAAATAATATTTTCATAATTTTTTAAAGTTGCACATTTGGAAATGCATCCTTGCTACGAATCTTCAGAGCCACAAGAAAACTCTTAACAGTTTTATTTGCAATATGACGCCCCCAATTTTTTCCGTCATTCTACATATCAGATGATTTGTCGTGTAAAATTAAAATGAATCTTAAGATTTTGTTTGCTCCGGAAAAAGATATGAAACGCTTGGATGTCTCAAAAAACATTAAGTTTTGATAAAAAGATCGAAGTAGGGTAATAAACTTAAGTAGTGTCAGTTAATACATTCCGCCGTTCGGTTTGAAAAGATAAAGAAATTGGTTTGAAAACACTTCCGTTAATCTTTGCCAAAAAATTTTTTTTTTAAATTGTTCTGAAACTCTCTGTGTCGTTCTTACTTTGTCCTTTAGTACGAAAAGAATTGTCCAGGATGTTGTTTCACTTATTTTTCTTTGATAGATTAGATGTCCGTCATATGTAAACCACGTTTCGAATTTCGGATTGGTCAGTCATCTTGAAAAAAAGTTGTAAACTAATCCTTTCGTATTTCGAGAAATATGATTTGGACAGATTCGTTTTGCATTAAATACTTGCTAAAATTTAATTTGCAGCATCTTTTATATGAATGTTTTCGACTGGTGGCAATATTAAAATAGTATCAATGGCCAAATTATTTCTTTGTATAGACTTTTATCGCAATAAATATTTGGTAATTAGTTTTGTTTCGAGTCGTCCTGGGTATCGTTCGTTACAATTAGTCTAAAAATGCGGGATTTATTGTGTCTCAAATGAAGAATTTTTTCAGAAGTATTGCATTTTCGATCCCAATAAACAGCTCACAAGAACAAATACCTAGTGTAAAAATTTATCAAGCTTTTTACCATTTCAAATGATGAGCTTAATCATCTTGAAAAGAAAACGCAAACTTTCTTGATAGCCCCACGAAATCGATGTTACTTCTTTTGGAATTTAATGATTTTCGGTTGAATTTTATTAATCGGGCAATCAGACGGCTGAATCTGGGAAAATGAGACTCGTAGCATACACCAGACAAAATAGCCACGGCGTTACGTGCCAAACTCAGCTGGCCTGCCAGCAGCCATCACACCTCTAGCTAGATAAAGCCGAACCGCACAATCGATCCCAATTGAAAGGCACTTTTTACCCCGTTTCAAAGAATGTTGAAAAACATTCTGTCCAAAGCGTTAAAATTGCATACATTAATATTTAGGGGTAAATTACAAACAGATTAATAAAATTTCTATATCCGTAATACCAAAAATGCTTACTTGAGACCCAAAAGTATGCACGAAAAAATATTTACTCACCTAATGCTGAAGGAACACTGCACACACTGCCACTAGGTCCGCGTCTCTGGCGCAACTCAAATAGCCGCCGCACATGTGCTAGAGTGCCAGAGTGCCGAACATAATACGAACATATTGCTATTTCTTTTTGGTTTTTCGATATTTGCATCAGAACAATTTACCCCGGCACTTCCAGCCCCGCTCTCCACTACTTCGGTCGGGTGATTTTGCTGTTTTGCCCGTTTGAAGGTCATTTGTGTCATGCGTTACATCTCGCGAACCAAACATACGATTTGCATGGTTAAGCTGTCAATCGACGCGTATTAATATTTGTGTGAATCTATCAAATTTTGAACAAAATTCTTCGAGCCGTTTTTTAATTTAAGGAGAAAAAGGGCAAAAATAGGTTTTTTTCATAAACAATAAATTTTTAACCTGACTTACGAAACCTAGTAATCAATGTTTATAAAATTTATATACTCCAAACAGTGTTTGCAAAAACATCATCGAAACTTTTCTGTCATGATTACAAAAAATATTAAATAAAAAATAAATACCATTAACAGTCATCATGACCTTCAAGGTCATTTCTGTTATTCACTTTATCTCCCAAACCAGATATGATATCATCATCAGCATCATTAGGGTGTCAATAGACGTGTAATAATATTTCTGTGGTACTTTTAACATTATAGAAAAATTGTTTCAGCCGTTTTTTAATTTAATAAAAAAAAATGCGAAAAATTAGGATTTTTTCATAAAAAATAATTTTTTAACCTGATTTGCACAGCACACTAATACCAGTTTATAAAATTTAGACATTTTTATCAGTTTTTGAAGAGAAACCAGCAAAACTTTTTTCTATGTTTATGAAAAAAACTAAATTAAAAATAAAAAATCATTCAAAGTTATCATTTAAAGAGGGTTCATACGAATGCTATTATCTTTTATTCTAAAAACGTTGTCGTAAATTCAATCAAAGTGTTATAATATTCGTATAATTTGAGCAGATTTTTAATAGTTTTAAGAATGTTTTAATTTTAATAAAAAAACTGCTTTAATTTCGAAAATTCCAAATTTCAATCAAATTTGCATTTGTGATAATCAACGCTTTGAACGGTAAAATGTTTTGTTGTCAATACTTTGCAAGATAATATGCTTTAAAAAGCTTTCATCAAATAAAAAATTGTAGTTTTTAGTAGATTTATTCTTTAGTAATCGTAAGATTTCAATTACTCCCTCTTTACTTTTCACATCCAATTGAACCTATTTTTGACTGCATATTATATATTTTTCAAGACCAACAGAAAATAAGAAATAATTATCAATCTCATTTACGCAAAATCGTGAAAAAATATAAGTTCAGTGATTATGCCGGAATGATGGCAATTTTGAACGCAAATATTCAAAATGATCATCACGCGACAAAATTTCTTCAGTGGGCGTAATAACAAAAACTCCATTCATTTTTGCTAGCGCTCCTTTGTCCTTCAAGCATCGATATCAATATGACAAATAACGTAGAAAAGGCCCCCACCGATTGATCCGCTTGAATCAATCAAATCAATCATTCACCGAAAACCTTATGTAATCTATGGACGCTCCCGTAGATGATATGATTAATATTAATTCATTACAATTACTGTTATGGATATTTTCATTATTATTATTCAAAGTAATATTATTTTCAAAATTATTATTGTGTTTATTTTTTTAAATGTTTATGTAGATATTACTGGGAAGTTGACCGTGTGAACCTCAAGGGTCGCACCTCGCGGCTTGTCTTTAATTTAAATTCGTGCTCTACTTTTAATGTTTTCTGCCAAAAACGACCGCCGTACTTGCCTATGAAAATACAGAGCTATTATAATTTTTGCTTCAATTTTTGGTTACTTTTCCTAAAGCTTAGTTGCTGTTGATAGCTAATGGCCACTTTTTATTTTACATATGAACTTTTTTATGCAATTCGTTTCATTTCAAATAAACCAAAATTGTAAATGTGCTTTACTCAAAACTGTATCTTATTCATCTGAATAGAGACGATATGTGAAATTATTATTCCGCGACTTTGATTTTTTAAACTATATTCTTGAATCTGCAACTGAAATTCTTGGGAGAATAATGTGCAGGAGCACACTTCCTTTGGTTCGAATTAACACGTAAACAAGCCGCGAAGTGCGACCCTTGAGGTCCACACGGTCAACTTCCCAGTAATATCTAGATAAACATCAAATATATTAAACATAAAATAATTTTGAAAATAATGCTACTTTACATAATAATGATGAGAGGTATTCATAGCAGTACCAGGAATGAGTTAATAACATTGATCATATCATCTACGGGAGCGTCCATTGATTACGCAAGGCTTTTGGTGGATGGGTGATGATGATTGATTACCACAAATGCAAATTTGATTGAAATTTTGATGGTTTTTAAAATTTAAGCCGCTTATTTTTATGAAAAGACTGCAAAAACTATTAAAAATCTGCTCAAATTATCCAAACATTTTAAAACTTTGATTGACTTTACTACAAAGTCTTTAGAATAAAAGATATAAGGTAATATCATTCGGAAGAACCCTTTTCATATGGTAACTTTGAATGATTTTTATTTTTAATTGAATTTTTTTCAGCGTCATGAAAAAACTTTTGCTTGTTTCTCTTCAAAAACTGATAGCATTGTATAAATTTTATAAACATTTATTACTGTGTTGTGCAAATCAGGTTTCAAAAATATTTTTTATGAAAAAAACCCTAAGTTTTTGCATTTTCTTCTATTCAATTAAAACAACCGCTGAAACGGATTTTTATAATGTTAAAATAATCAAAAACATGTTAAAACACGTCGATTGACTCCCTAATAATGCAAATATTAAATCTGGTTCGTGGAATATAGTGAATGGAAGAAATGACCTTGAATATCATGATGACTGTTAATAATTTTTTATTTTTTATTTAATGTTTCTTGCTTTTATGAGAAAATGTTTTGATGACGTTTTTTCAAAGATTGCTTGAAGTATATAAGTTTTATAAAAATTGAATACTGTCTTCCGTAAATCAGGTTAAAAATTTATTGTTTATTAAAAAAAACCTAATTTTTTGCACTGTTTTTCTTAAATTAAAAAACGGCTCCAACGATTTTTTTTTAAATTAAAGAAATTCACGAAAATTTTAATACGCGTTGATTGACATCTTGACAATGTAAATTGTATGTTTGGTTCGCGAGATATAACGCATGACAGAAATGACCTTGAAGATCATGATGCCTGTTAAGGATTTTTTATTTTTTATTTAATTTTTTACATGATAATGAGAAAAAGTTTTATTGTTGTTTTCACAAGCACTGATTGAAGTAAATAAATTTTATAAAAATTGAATACTGTCTCCCGTAAATCAGGTTAAAAATTTATTGTTTATTAAAAAAAAACCTAATTTTTTGTACTTTTTTTTTTAAATTAAAAAACGGCTGCAGGAAATTTTTCAAAAACTTGATAGAATCACAAAAATGTCAATACGCGTCGTTTGACACCTTGATCGAGGAAATCGTATGTTTCGTTCGCGAGATATTGTAAAAGATAATGCCGTAGAAGCCTGGCAGGATCGCCATGTAAAAGATAGGCAGGATCGCCATGTAAAAGGATAGGCATGTAAACGATAGCTCGTCGCAGGAGATGCCTTCTCGGTGTTGGACGCCGAACGCCGGATCTTGTATTCTTCAAGGGAGATCCGGGTTTTAGCGCTGTATAAGAAAAGCGCACTTTAAGTGAGGGAACAGGGTTAAATTGGGGTACCTACCGGCAAGTTAATTGCCACATGTCTGGCGCAGGATTCAAGATCCAAGCTAGCCGATATTTTTATTAAGTTTTACTTTTAGCGACTGGTTACGCTACAATTGAGGCGCTTCTAAAGCCAAGTTACGGCTCGAGCGTTTTGCCAAACTACGGCAATAATGCGTTAATACAAACGAGTCAAAAGTACGCTTTAACTATGACTATGACTATATTTTCTTTTCTACAATTTCCTTTTATACACTTTTTACAACTTAACATATAATCCCTACTCTAATATTTTATTCTACTTAATACATAATTCCTACTCTAAAACTGGAAGAATTGAATATAGTAAATTCATTCTACCAATCAAAATATCGATCAGCATTTTTCCATATGACCCAATTTAAAATGCAACACTCATAATAGTCCATGAGTAATAACTACTCAGGTTTCGTACTTTGTGTGGAAGTATGTCGTACATTGCACCTGCCAATGCTAGGCGCCGCTTAGTCTAGTGCGATCGCGATGGGTTATTATAAACATTCGTTCATGTGTCTATTTTTAGTGACAACATGAATTGGACTTTCGTGTGAGTAGATTATGTGTAATGCAAAACGAGTATGCAAAGTGAGCATTACAAGGTGATCGTAAATTATGCATTTGTATATTCTACGACTGCTCGTTGATTATTGATTTGTGGGTTTAGTTTATAGTAAAATGCTGATTGATTGTGTAGATATGTGTAGATCCACTACAATATAACGCATGACAGAAATGACCTTCAAAGGGGCAAAACAACAAATCCCCCCGACCGAAGTATCCCAAAACTAATCAGCTCTTGAGATTGCAAAGGCGCTTCGATTGACACCTCAACAAAGTTGATACGACTTTGTTTACGTGAGTTATGCTCGTAGAAAAAAGTGTCCACGAACGTAGGTACGTACGTACGTACACACACACACACACACATACATCTCCCTTTCTAAAAACACTTTATATATACTCTATAGACCTCAAAACGTAAAGAAATGTTGAAAATTTCAATTTCGATTTTCGAGGCGATTACAAGAACTTCCCACATACTGGGAAGTTAATAATAGTTTAATTAAAAATTCCCTCTGCATACTATTTGAATACATTGCAGTAATCGTTTCACTCATATTCGATGTTATTTTCTATGGCAACATGTTATGGTGAACGTAGTTTTCTTGATCATTCTCATGTCATGTCGTGTTTCACCATAAATATCTGTAAAAATTAATCTAGAGAAAACTAAATTTTTCCCCTAATATTTTACAATGCCATCACTTTCCGCAAGCATTACCTATTCGAGTTCATCTTTATTCCGGACAGTTTTTTGTGGATCAGAACCACTTGTATACACAGAGCCTTTTCAATAAATCAATAGCATTATAGTCTTCATCGAACACTTCACATCTTGAAACAATAACCGAAAAGTTCTCAATCTCCTATTGACAATTTTCAAATCTGCCATAATCCAATTTTCCGCGAATTCTGTATTTCAACATCTTTAGATTTACGAGTATTGTGAAGATGCCATCACTCGATGTGTATATAAATTCATATCGGATGTCAGTGAAGGGGATTAGGACAAGAGCATAGGTTGTAAGTGTCGCCACGTACAACTTTCGGCAAATTTATGGCTCTCACATGTCCTTACGACGCCCACTCCGCCATCGGTTGTCGAGCATACAGGACTTACATGGCTCGCACTTTTGCTGATATTTCAAATAAAATTTTCGCTGACTTCGAGGCTCACCACTTGCCGATATTTTCGAACGTCTGCTAGCTGGCATTGGTTCGTGCAGCGAACTCTCAAGGCTTATGATGACACTTAGCTGCCTCTTGACTCGTGTCTCCTGTATCTAACATCATTGAATTGGATATTATTGGTTCAGTGAATTTGATGTTTCCGGTAGATTTGTTCTTGCTGGACTAGGGCACGACACGTAAATCGAATCGAAAACAATTTCTCATTTTGACTGTCAATTTTTGCAAGCAACAAATTCCATTTACAAAAAAACTGTAAGGAAACGCTCCCTTGCTTATTTTCCTAACTTGTGAAGTTCTCAAATTATTCTCAATAATTTATTCAAAATGAAAATTAACATTTAATGGGGGAAAATATTTTTTGCATACACGTTTTGATCGTATTTGAGATGTTTTCTGCTTTTTCTGTTCATACGATTTTCTTCCGGGAAAACAATGAAACTCGAAGCACAGGTGTATGTAATTTAACATGGTTTGAGACACAAAAATTATTACTCAAATTTCGCGTATCGGATCCGCTGGGATCAATGTTTCGCAAATCTCGGTAGTAAGTTTCGAGATTTTATTATGCTATGTTGTCAGTGTTGTCACTCAAAAGTTTGTTTTAGTATCCACACTGAGGGTGAAAGCGTGCACAATTGCAATATTTTATAATATTTTGTTTTCTGGCATGGTAAAAGGTAATAGTTGGAAAACAAACTGTTTTCCCAATGTAATTTGTAAAAATACTCAAACAACTTATACCGTTTGTAACTTAAGAACATTGGAGTTTTTATTTTCATTTTCATTCATAAATAATTTATTCGTGTGTAAATAAATATTCTTGGAATCGGTAATTTTTAAGGAAAACCGCAAAATATATAGCTGTCATCTTATTTTTATTGCATTGAACTACAAAAATGTACGTTCAGCTGAAACGGAACTGTGTAAAGATCTTAGTAGATGTGAAATGAATGCATCCTGGTTCTAGAATGCAGGTCCCTTCAGGCATCCTGATATTTCCAAACTATGTAAGAAAAACACCGAACATCCTCACTAAAATCAAAATTATTTTTTAAATAAAGAAATTGCTATTCACTGAAACTTGGGTACATATTTGCAACTATTGTTTGAACCTATACTTGGTAATACTGAAATTGACTGCCTGAAATCACTTATTTTTCAGGGATTTAATATTGATAATCGCTTTGATGAATCGTGTCTATAATTTAATGGATGCAAAATTTGATACATGGCATATCTTTTTATTTCAATTACTCGTTCATATAAAATCAAGAATTCTAATTCTTCCCCTGCATGAATGATAAAAAATGTATGTATTAGCTATGCAGACGGCATGCTTTGGAATAAACGTCAATTACACTAAAGCGGTTAATTCCCAGCATAAAATGACTTAAACTTGATTGAATTTTTTTCCTGCGTAAAATTTTAAAGTTTAATGAATATTTTCCCTAATTTCAAATTCGTGTGAGAAAACTGCATGCTTTATACAAAATATGATGAAAAAACAAAAGCAAAAATGCATTTCCAAAATAATATTTAAAGGAAAATTTACAATAAATAAATGTATCAAAGTGGCTGGCTAATATCGCTAACTGTCTGATAGTTTTCTGCCACGGCTGTGATATCTATGTATATCTTTTATCATTTGAATACAAGAAGCATTTTGTTTATCCTATAATGAAGAATTTCTACTATAGATTTATAGCATAATTCAAGTTACTATCATTATTAGTAAATTTATGTGATGTATTGCTATTCCAGCTTTTTTATCTTCCCAGTATATGGGAAGTTCTTGTAATCGACTCGAAAATCGAAATTGAAATTTTCAACATATCTTTACGTTTTGAGGTCTTTAGAGTATATTTTAAGTGTTTTTAGAAAGAAATATGTATGTGTGTGTGTATGTACGTACGTACGTACGTCCATACGTACGTATGTGCGTTCGTTAACAGTTTTTTTAAAGAGCGTAACTCACGTAAACAAAGTCGTATCGACTTCGTTAAGGTGTCAATCAAAGCGTCTTTGGAATCTTAAGAGCTGATTAGTTTTTGGGAAACTTCGGTCGGGGGGTTTGCTGTTTTGCCCGTTTGAAAGTCATTTCTGTCATGCGTTATATCTCGCGAACCGAACATACGATTTCCTTGATCAAGGTGTCAATCGACGCATATTAACATTTATGTGATTCTATCAAGTTTTAAAAAATTCGTTGGAGGTGTTTTTTAATTTTTAAAAAAAAAGTGCAGAAAATTGTGTTTTTTTTTCAAAAACAATAAATTTCTAACCTTATTTTCAAGTCCAAGTAATCAAAGTTTATATAATTTACATACTCCAAACAGTTTTTATAGAAATGTCATCAAAATTTTTACTCATGATTACAAAAAAGTCAAATAAAAAATAAAAAATCATTAACAGTCATCATGCTCTTCAAGGTCATTTCTGTCATGCGTTATATCTCGCGAATCAAACATAGGATTTGCATCGTTTAGGTGTCATTGTACGCGTATTAATATTAAGAGCATAATTGCATTAAGTGTTTTATTTTCAAATGCAGAGAAAATGGACAGCGTATCTATAAATTGAAATCAAGCTTTTTTTGCATCATTCTAGTTTTACTTTCAATTTTATTCCATTTATAACCAATATTTAACTATAGGCCAATTTCGCTTTGAAAGTGAAAATTAAGTCATACCATTTTCGCCAAACACTTTTATACCTTTTATTTCTTTCAATTGTTCTTTAAAAACTCATTATTTTCAAACAAATAAATATAATTTAAGGCGAAGTTATTTTACCTAGAAATGCCGTGCACTGTCTATATAAATCAAAATCAATAAAAAATCCCTAAAGAAATTAATATGTCTTCTTATAAACTTCGCTCGATATCTTTGCAACGCTGCCGTCCCTTTTTCCAACCGAGACATATCTCGTAAGTCATGAAAATCCATTTAGACCACAAGATGTTTCAACTTTACGTTTTAAGAAGCATCATCTTCGTGGCATCAGCAAACGGATAAGTATTAAGTAGAAATATGCATTTTTGCTATGCTCCGGACTGCCTTCGGTGGGTGTACAAGAACCGGCCGAGTCAATTCAAGGGTGTTAGGTTTGTTTTGTTCGTCCTTAATCGATTATAAAGTCGACTTTCAACCGGAGATTAAGAGCTCACGAAGTAAGCCTCTTGTAGACGATAAATCACTTTTTATTTACGCGAGACTTTTTCAGTCCTGAGCTTTCGTGGAGTTTTTCATGATTAAAAACTCAAAAAAAAAATGAAATTCACAAATAATCAGCCCAATGAGAAAATCAGAGTCAGCTCCGACACGGAAGACTTTTTGACACGATAACTCGCCAATCATGCAAACTACCCTCAGCATGACTAACCTCCCTTAAACTGAATGGAAATATGTGGATTACTTTCTTTGTTTGCTGGAGATTAGCTCACTCCCACATTAGCACCATCTTGAAGCGTTTTGCCCATCGAAAAGATGAGAGTTTTCGTATGGTTATAAATGTTTTCTTCTTTGCAGAGAATGACGTTATCAGTACATGACAAGTAAGGAAGCAGCATGATGGTAATGGAAACATAATGTGCATAATGTTGTTCTTAATTAACCATTAATGGAGTGTAAATATTTTTGAAAAATGGTTGAAAAATGGTTGAACATTGATTTCTCGATGATGAAACTTAACTTGTTATCACTTGAATGAGTAACTTATCGTAATTCATCGACCAAACGACGTAAAAACACTTCACATTGTAAAGCATAGCGTACAAATATAAAGAAAATAATTGAATAATCACATACAACCAGCTCTTTTGCTGTAATTTAATTTAAAAATTTAACGTATCAAATTCTACGTTTGATGTAGAAAATACTTCGCCACAAATGTAACCGCTTCTTAGATTGAAGAGCTAGTGGCTGCTAATGGTTGTCATGCAAATTGCTTCGAAGGAAAATTTAAATTTTTGTGCTTGTCCTACGATTAGCGGTGAAAATTCATTTTCAAAAAGCTTGTTGTAATCAATTGGTATTTCTGGATATGGGCAAAGGCACTATAACATTATCAGTTGCGTTTGTAATCTGATTAATCAGGGGAAGTAACTTAGGTTTTATCACCAAAAAACTTCACACATTGGCGACATTACTACTTTTGCCATCAATTTGAGTTTAATGTTTTTCCCAGAAACTACGATGAGTAGAATAATACTGCCCCTAAACATGTGCTTACATTGTGTTGTATCAAACCGAAAGTAGTAGCTAATGTTCTTGGTTTCATCCAATTACCTAAATATATTCACTAGCAAATTTTTTTTAAAAAAAATAACGTTTCAATATTACATCTACTCTAAATATAAATGATTTTACAATTCAAACTCAACTCGTGTATCTGTTTTTTTTTACTATATCTTTGTAAAATAGTTGATTATTAACTTTCCAGTATATGGGAGGTTCTTGTAATCGCCCCGAAACTCGAAATTAAAATTTTCAACATTTGTTCACGTTTTAAGGTCTTTAAAGTATATTTAAAGTGTTTCTGGAAAGAAGACTGTGTGTGTGTGTGTATGTACGTACGTTCGTGGATAGTTTTTTCTACAAGCATAACTCACGTAAACAAAGCCGTATCGAAGTACATTTGCAATCTTAAGGGCTAATTAATTTTTGGGAAACTGTGGTCGGGTGTTTTTTGTTTTGTTTTGGTCCATCTAAGGTCATTTCTGTCTTGCACTATATCTCGCTAACAAAACAGAAGATTAAAATCGTTAAGGTGTAAATAGACGCGTATTAACATTTTTATGATTAATGGCTGTACTTGCCGTCAGCTAGTGGTGAATGTACTAAAACAGAAGCATTCGCAACATCTTGAAGATTCTCGATTGTATAGTAGAGTTCTCTAAAACGATAGAGTAGAGCTCTCTAGGAAGCTACCCTCGGGAACATGAAAAAAAATCAAAATGTTTAAAAACTTAAAAAAATCGTCATTTTCTTATTTTTTTAACTCCTAACTTTAAAACGGTTCATTTAAAACTAAACTTATGTGAAAATAAAAGTTGCGTAGTAAAATTTTCTATAAGAAAAGATTGGTTAAAATTTTAAAAACATTTAACCCTTGCCGCAGAATAGCAATAAATGTAAAAAAGGAGAAAAAAAAGCCTTTTTCTATTCCATTTTTTTTACCATTGAGAATGCATTTAGGACCGTCATAGTTCGCCTAGAAAATCTTTACAATATAATCATTAGATTGTACATAATAATTGTGCAATCTAAATTTATTTAAAATAATTCAAAAATTTTGAAAGCTTGCAGGTCAAAAACTTAAGCATATAGAAGTGTGTATTTTTTCACATATAAAAGAGCACTTCGCCTATCAAATGCATATTGTAAAATTAAAACCGGATTATTAGGGCGGCCTCAGCAATTTTTGCTAAACTTAGTAATAAACTCTAAAACAGTGCTAGGCGGCTGCGGATTCAGTTGATGGAAGCATGGCTCCTACGACCGATTAAGTTTTAAAAGTAAATCATTAGCAACTTCTAAGCTCTCAGCTGTTAGTCCTAAGTTTTCTTTTAAAATTTTCAAATATTTTTTTTTCAAAGCAGTGTCCACAAACTTTAAATTACCAACCCCATTGTAGTTAATAGATTCCCAAATCATTACATTGTTACCACCTTTCTTTACTGTACAACTAACTAGGAGAGGCTAGCTTCTGTCAGGTATTAAAACTTACTAATTCATAGCCGACGCTAAAAAATTTAACGGCGTTTTTCTCAAAAAGGGGGAGTGTTGCGGTCTAATATTTTAAGGATCGAATATCCTTGACGTCTTCTACTTATGTACCAAATTTCATCCAAATCGGTGACTACAAAGTCGGAGCCTCTCCTAGTAAGATTTTTTCTATTTAGTTCCTTGTTTATCTACCTCCATATTTTTACCTGCTTCGTGCCATTGTTAAATAAATTGTACTTGCTTTCGTTAAGAAATATAACCTTCTTCCAAAACGCTCCTTGGTTTTCTACTTTTTCGTTAATTTCACTTGACAGCTGTTTTTTACGAGAAACCCGAGGGTGAAATCTTAACTTTAACTTTTTTTAAATTGTTGACGAATTCACTGTTTCCTCGCTAAATACACTGAGTTTCAAAGCGAGCTCAGTTGAATTTACTTTGAGATTTAGTTTAATTTACCGAATTATAAATTTTTCAGCACATTTTGTTATTTTTTTGGTCGTCCAGAACGTGATTTATCTTTGATAAAACCTTTTTCAAAATATCTTTTAAAGATATTTCTCACAGTTAAATTTAAAATACCAGCGATTTCACATAAGGTGTTGCCTTTTTGGCGATGGTAAATAACTAAGGATCGGGTGTTAATATCCGCATCTCGACCAGTTTTAACCCTATTTATAAATAGTTTATATACAAACACGTTCGATGAACTTTTATCAGAACAAATCGCATCAACGAAATTAAACCATGAAACCAAAAACATATTTACTATTTTCTAGAAGCCCATCGATGAGTAAACAATACTTTTCCCAAAGAACATTAAATAGTGTTAGCAGAGTTGCGAACCGAAATTTCATACTAGAAAACAGTGTTGTTGACTAGAGTAGGAGGTTCTAACACAGGGGTTCCCAAACTTTTTTGTACCACGCCCCCTTTTGTTGAAATGAAAGTATCTCGCGCCCCCCCTTAACAATATTTTGTATGGGCCTAGGAATAAAACAAAAAAAAAAAGTATTACATTGAAAACAAAACATTTATTTATACTTATATCAGTTTTCATAGAGTACAAAAATTATTAATAAAAGAAAAATAGATTAGGTTGGCTAGTGAGATGGATGGGCTTGCATTTTCTTTACTAGTATGTCTATTTGTGGCTGAGTTTTAGTAAGTGCACAACGCAAATCACTAGCAACATCAAGTTTATTCCGATACTTTGTTTTAATTGCCACAAGTGTTGAAAATGCTTTTTCGCACAAATAGGTGCTTGAAAAAGGCAAATATAAACGAAGAGCTTCCCGTGATACATTAAGATACACTTTGAAATATTTTAACCAAAATGAAGGTTTGTCCATTATATCAAAGTTGTATTTGGCAGAGGAATCATGTTTTATTTCCAAAGCATCTTCTTGAAGTGATTCAGGCAGGGAGTCTATGTTGACATGGAATGGGTCAGTTGACATTCTGTAATTAATATCGGCACAAGTGTTTGGGAAGTATTTCTTGAACTCTTCAGTTAGGTTCTCCAAATGGTTTGATATTTGGATTTTCAAACTTGATCCTTCAAACATGTCCTTGAAGCGTGTTTCTTCTGAGATTGACTGTACTTTAGGGAAATTTGAATAATTGCAGGGGTTTGCTGACATTTTACGCCTCCAAAGTTGAATTTTCTCAATATACATCTTGATCGCATCACGATGAGTAGTTATATTTGAGTCTCCACCCTGCAGTTTTAGGTTAAGGCTGTTCAACGAGTCAAAGATGTCTGACAAATAAGCCAATATTACTTGGGTACAAGGTTTTTTGAAGTCCACGCTTAGTTCATTTTGCTTTTGATGTTCCAAGAAGGTGATTACTTCATCTCGAAGGTCAAATAATCTTGTCAACATGTTTCCTTTTGAGAGCCATCGTACTTCTGTATGAAACAGCAGTGTTTTGTGATCACTTTCTAAATCTTCACAAAGAGTTTTAAACAGTCGAGTATTCAACGCACTGTTTTTTATGTAATTCACTACTTTAATACATAACTTTAAGACATCATTGAGTTCTTTTGGAAGAGTTTTTGCTGCCAAGGCTTGTCGATGTATAAAAAAATGTATCCCAATCACATCAGCGTTTTTCTCTCTTACTAATTGCACAAAGCCTGAGCGGGAACCTAGCATTGAAAGCGCGCCATCCGTACATACACCGATCAGTTTTTGCCAAGAGAGTTCATGTTTGTTAAAAAAGTCTGACACTGCTTTCATAACATCAATAGCTTTTGTCGTGGTCTCCAACTCTTTAGAAAAGAGTAGCTCGTCTTTCATTCTTTCGTTTTCAATATACCGAACATAAACAATCAACTGAGAACATTGTGCTATGTCTGTACTCTCGTCTAGCTGAATAGCAAAAAATGGCGATTGTTTTACTGCATCAACTATCTGGTTTTGAATGTTTTCGGCCATGTGTTAGAATCTAACACATGTTATAAAATGGCTAAACATAGGCATATATGCGAACCAATTGACGGTCGTTATAACTCGCAGATGTAAATTCTAAAATAGTTGAAATATAACGAGTTTAATCCATCAACAAGCCAGCCATGGTCGAGCTGTCCGGTGACGGATGACAAGTGACAGCACCTGAAGAAGATGTCATCCGACACGCCGAAACCACACTTCCTACTAAAAATACTTTTCCCGTTATTTTGAGCTAAGTGCTCTCAACTACATGAAAGCGTTCCAAAACTTTTTCACACCAATGGGCAGATTTATGGATTAGTTGGTTAATTTGCAGTAAAGATTAACAAAAAAATTATTTTAGTTAACTAAAGTCAATGCTATAAAGAGGAATTTGAAGGCATACCTCATTCAAACATGCATATAAATTTTCAATCATTTTGGGCATTAGTTGTGGAGAATTTATTAAAAATTGAGCATTAGAACCGATATACACTTGGTTCTTAAACAATGTTTCCATTTTCATTTCGTTAATGTGCTCCTTTTTCTCAAAAACTATAACTTATGGCGTTGGAAAGTCCTGTACGTACTGGAAGTAATGCCTACACATATGTAATTTTAAACATTTAGATTAGAGCTCAACATGTTTTTTCAGTCATTTTCAAATTGTAACATAGAAAGTGAAAGTATACATATCAGATAACTTTCATTCAATCACGACAATATATGTTTGGTAATGTACAAAATACTTGTCAAATTAAAAAGAACAAAGTAATGCTCTCAATCATTATTTTGATGATTTTAGCCACTACATAAATTAAAATACTACCGTTTTCAGCGATCAAAGCATGACCCCAGTTATCAAATATAAACTTACCAAATCATTTCATCCTTTCGTATGCTTCAAAGTCCAACAGAATGCTTAAATCTCAAAACATTTCTTCTACGATAAAATACGAACATTCGTTTGATGTTTTTAGTTGACTTTTATATTCCAAAAGCTAGTTTAATATGTATCTTTTTCACTTACACAATCTGCGTAAGAACCAAAATATACATTTGGCATTCATTCAATGAGTGTCGTCAAAAGCTCTTTCTCTGGAATGAGCTGTCGAAAAAGTCATCTGCTTTATGTCTTTGGCCTTTGTTCTTTGCCAAGAATTTTTCCAGAATGTATTCAAATGCGGTTTGCCATGTGAATTTCATTAAATAGACTGGAATTAACTTACCTCAATGTTTTATCCAAGGCAATATTTTCTCTATATATTTTAGTCGCAATTGAAGCAAAAAATGCTTTCAATTGATTCAAAGCATATTGGAGTGTGCATTCAACGAATTTTTCTCTCAAAACATTCATGAAATAAATTCTGCCTGCACAAACTAAATTATAAGCTGGAGTTTGTTCCATTAGTTTGTATTTGTTATATTTGTGTTGATGGAAGATGTTGTGGTCTATGGATATTGAATTTAAATGAAGCTACCTCAAATATCATTGTTCTTGGCGAGTAGCTACATTTTTGAAACCTAACATTGAATACACAAACCGAATCGTTCCACTATTTATCAAGTCGTAATTAAAAAGCAACTCGTACACTAACGCGCAAATGAGCAGAAAAGCAGATCCTTGATTGCAAGCAAACAACTGTGAGCCTTTGAAATAGCACAAATCTCTAAAAAACATTGCTTATGTCTTTGAAAAAATCTGTTGACCTAAGCAATTCGCTTAATCAGTACGAAAGTTTTTCAAGACGTTTACCTCTTTTCGAAATGACTACTCCTTGACCGTTAACAGCCAGCATCACTGAGCTGATGAACTCTTAGATAAACACTTTCGAAGAGAATCAGCCAAACTGAAGTGAGAATCCTAAGTAAACACGTAAAGTGCTCCCAGGAGATACTCGTAAAGGTGTTGAAAATCTTCGGACTTTGTATCAACTTTCATCAGGCATAATCCCTCTTCTTGTGGATAAGTTTTTGCTGTGAGATACTGAACTAGACCAGGTGATTACCTTCAAACAGTAGTGTTTTCTGTAGCTTTTTATTGTATTTTCAGTGATGAGCAAATCGGCTTCTTAGAAGCCGCAGATAACTGGCTTTTTTGATATGATTCGCAAATAGGAAAAAAACCACAAATATAATAATTGAAAAGCATTTTTTTGGTGATGCACAAGCTGTTGGGTAAGATATTCGACTTTCATGCTGGGAAACTTTTTCAGAATTTTCATCAAAATCTAGGACACAATTTATAAGGAGAATCAATATTTTTTTGATTAAAATACACATAAAAGAAAATTGAGTTATCTTGGTCGGTAATAATGGTAAATTGAAACACATAATCAATTCTTTTGGTCATTTTTATTTCGAAGCTATTTATGATGCAATAGAACTAAAGTATGTTATAACATAAACGAAACAAAAAATAGCTACATTGTGAAATACTCGTCGTGCTGTATTTTCATTGCAACTATTAATACCGCTAGAAAGGAGGGAATACTGTACAGAAATATTTTACTGTATATACATATAAAGTATCATATGTCGCTTATTACCAAAAATTCGGCTATTCGTCTCTTAACAACGGAAATTAGATAACGAAAAAACTTCCAGGATACTCTGATGAAATTACTGTGAAAAATATATGAATGCCCTTAAAAGCTCTGTAGCTGGTGGTAATACAAAAATAAATTTAAAAACTTGAGATGAGGGTCAAGTGAAATTTTTAATTGCAAAAATACGAAATGAATTTACTAAATGTAAAAGGAAAAACAAGCCGCGAGGTGCGACCCTTGAGGTCCACACGGTCAACATCCCTGTCATATTTACATAAATATTAAAAATATTAAACATAAAAATATTTATGAAAATATTACTACTTTCAATAATAATAATGAAAGGTACTCATAGCAGTCATTGAAATGAGTTAATATCAATCATCTCATCCACTGGAGCGTCGATTGATCACACAAAGCTTTTGGTGGATGGGGGAGGGGGTGGATTGGTTTGATTGGATATTCACGCGAATCAATCAGAAGAGGGCAGGCTACAAACCTTTTTTTTACTTTATTTGTTTTTTTTTGGTTTCCATATTTCCACAAAATACGTTTGGAGAAACCTTTTAGACAATTTCGACACAAGTCGTTTATTAATGATAAAAAATTTACACGCCACAAACGACGCTGAAAAGGGGATACATCTTCCGAGCGCCAAAACTTCTTCTTTTCACATTCACCGGCGAAACACGTTTAAAATTTGTTATAACATATTATTGATAAAAATGGACCAATCGCAAGATTATGGATACAATACTTCAAAATAGTGCCAATGTTGAAGCATTTCGTTGAGGCTGAGATAGGTGATATTTGGTTTTTACATTTAGATAGTTTTCAAAAAATTCTTCCTGTATTTCATGCTAGCAAGCACTTGTACCCCAATTTCTCTCTACGGAGGTGATAAATTTGATAAATCTATTGTTGCTCTTCGCTATAAAAGATTCACAACATCAATGATAAAGAACAAATTGAATCTCCTTTCACTTCCATCTGCACAAGATTCAGCTCGATTCTACACTCTTCGGGAATACCAGCTAGTTCAAATATGGCTTGAAAGATTCAACAGTCCATGCTTCTTGGGTTGGCAAAGAAATTCACGAATGTTTGTACCTGTGCAAAGTAGCAAACCACTTGCTCCTCCCGAGCTGCTAAAATAAACGCACAATGTATTTCTCGGAAATAGAGAGAACAAAAAAGTTGTAGTGGGAGTCATGGTTTCTGATATATGGAGGTGTCCGGTTGTTTACTATTTTCAAGATGCAGCCCAGAGGAGCAGAGGTGTGAACGCAGAAACTTGAACTTAAGATAATTGTTGAACTGGCCATCCATTGCATTAAAAATTTTCCTGCCAGACCAAAATTCATTAATTTGAGGAAAAACAGTTAATTTTTAACTAATAAAACCACAACTTTAATTTTAATTATAAACATATATATTTCGGGACACAGTTAGTCCCTTCTTCAGTGTTATTAAAACAGAAATTGAAGAAAACCTTAATACCCAGTTCTTAAATATCTATAACTTTTAATCCGGCTATCTTAATTGTATCCGCAAGATACTCTAATTACTTCACGAGCTTAACGAGTCCTGAAAACCCATTTCCCAGGTCATGGTTGATTCGTCGCGTTTCCGGGGTTCTGGCTATAAATAGGCTCTCGTACGCATCGAGTTGAGACCTTTTTTGGACCTGTTTTATGCATGCTGCGTCTTCCATACCAATCATGTGGCCTTTTTCAATTATATGTTTGGCCACCGATGACCTTACTTCCGTTTTTTGGGATCAGTCAGCTATCTCGGTCTCTTTTAAATGCTCCCCGACTCTCGTTGGTATCGGCCTTATGGTTTGACCAATATACACCATTTGACAGTCAGGGCAAGTTATCTTGTAGATGCCACTTTTTTCTTTGTGTAAAACGGGGTCCTTCTTCGTTCCCAGGATTGTTCTCAGTTTAAAATAAATAATGATAAAGAAGAAAGAGAGGAAAATGAAGAGCAACTTGAGTTCCACGCTTCTACCAACAAACATGGACAAACAAAACGGAATAAAAAGAGCAGCAGTAAACCGGTCACATATGAGTGACCGAGCCAGAAAGTGCCTCAGAAGAATCAACGTGATAGCGACAACAACCAGTCAGAAGTTTAAACTGAGAACAATCCTGGGAACGACGAAAGACCCCGTTTTACACAAAGAAAAAAGTGGCATCTACAAGATAACTTGCCCTGACTGTCAAATGGTGTATATTGGTCAAACCATAAGGCCGATACTAACGAGAGTCGGGGAGCATTTAAAAGAGGCCGAGATAGCTGGCTGATCCCAAAAAACGGAAGTAAGGTCATCGGTGGCCAAACATATAATTGAAAAAGGCCACATGATTGGTATGGAAGACGCAGCATGCATAAAAGAGGTCCAAAAAAGGTCTCAACTCGATGCGTACGAGAGCCTATTTATAGCCAGAACCCCGGAAACGCGACGAATCAACCATGACCTGGGAAATGGGTTTTCAGGACTCGTTAAGCTCGTGAAGTAATTAGAATATCTTGCGGATACAATTAGGATAGCCGGATTAAAAGTTATAGATATTTAAGAACTGGGTATTAAGGTTTTCTTCAATTTCTGTTTTAATAACACTGAAGAAGGGACTAACTGTGTCCCGAAATATATATGTTTATAATTAAAATTAAAGTTGTGGTTTTATTAGTTAAAAATTAACCGTTTTTCCTCAAATTAATTGAGACACACAACGAAAAACTCAGACCATTTATTGATCCAAAATTCATGGTTAAACTGCCATTTGAATGGATTGTATAATGCACACAAAAAATGTCACAACCTCTCCGAAATTATGTAGAGGTGCTTCATCATTCTTCTTCTTCTTCGTTTATCTTTATAGTGTGGTTTATTAGTTAAGTCTGTTTTTATTACATTATGTGTCTGGTTTGGAAGGCAACTACATATCATTTTATCCATCGATCGATTTGTGTTTTGTGTCACAGTTAGTGTCGCTTCAGTATCAACATTTGCAGATCGGTGGCTAAAGTTATCATTATAATGTCAAGGGTGCTGAATATGCGAGGAAAGTTTTATTATTATCATGATCATCATTACTAAGAACAATTATCATTTTACTACTACAACCTTTTATTATCAGGAGGGCTGAGTAGGTAGGCAAAATTTAAAAAAAAAATAGTGGCAGTAGTTTGAAAATCGATCGCAGGATTCGAAGCAAACATATGATGTGCGTTTTAATAAAAAAAAGAGAATGTAATAATGATGAATCCTTTTTTCAAACTGCAAAATAAAATGGTGGTTGACCCAGAAAGAAAATTTTCTAGACTTTGACTCAGATGGGACGAGGGTTTATAATAATTTCGAGGATCAATGAAAGATAATTGTGCCATCCGACGCCTACCAAGAATAATTCGAGATTGAAACTTTTCTGGCATGAACCTTGATTTCAAGTTCGAAATTTCTATCAGACCCAGTTTTTACATCGGATATTAGAGTCTCTTAAGACAATTATAGAATTTTGCGATCCAATATGACAAATCAATAATAATTAGTCATTGCATTTAGTGATAAATAACGTGATTTGAATTGATAATGTTAACATATGAAGGAATCTTCTGTGAAATTGATTATCATAATAATTTTTGTTGAAGTTTGTCATTTAAATATTGAGATATTTAGTCTATTATGTATATATTAGCTGTTTTGTATTTCTACTGCAGTTTGCTTGAGCTAACACCTTTAACAAACCCATAAAGTCAATGGTCGTTCCATTTTTTCTTCTGAAACGAAGAAAAAAAGATATTGTTTTGCATGCACATGCCTAAGTTGGCTTCATTCCGTCGTTTGGTAGAAACTTTTTTGCCTTTACCTCCGGAAGGAAAATAAAATTGGTTCCTGGTACTGGATTACACTTTATCCAGCGTTAATTACCTGCACCTCAAATTTTATTTTTCAGTATTAACTTTCGAAACCTGTAGCGGTTGGCAGTATGTCTTGCCTGGAAAGAAAGCAAACACATAAAGGTCAGTAGCTATAGAAACGTTTTTGCCACCATACCGAAATGGATCGCGATATGTGAAAATGAAAAAAAATGTTTGTGATTTTCTTTTTTATTGAAAGAATGATAGTTTTTTTCACAAATTGGGCTACATTTATTCCTTATCATTTACGTTTAGTTTTTTATATGCAAAGAAAGGATTTTTTCCATTTCTGTGCCTTATGAAACAGTTTTCTACTATAGAAATACTCCACAATTTAAGATGATGAAACTCCGAAGCTACTTAGCTAACTGTATTGCAAATGATATTTCTAGCTTCAATTAAACAATACTTTTCATGTGCAATTTAAAATGTGCATTTTCTCCACTGGAACTACCATCTGGTTATTAACTTAGTAAGTAGGTTCTTGTTATCGCTCCGAAAAGTAAAATTTAAATTTTTAAAATTCCCATAAGTTTTAAGGTCATTTGAGCATATATAATCTGTTATTGGTAATAAGTCCTTACGTGCATGTTTGTGATGCACTATATCTCGCAAACAAAACGTGGAAGTGTCAATCGAAGCGTGACAACATTTGCATGATACTATCAAATGGTTAGTAAATTCATCAAAACCGTTTTTAATTTGATTAAACATGGAAAAAGTAGGTTTTTTTTGAAAAAAAAATGGTTATAATAAATTTGCACTTCACATTTGCAGTTCATTCAAAGCACACCATATTCATTCAAAATCAATGAACTATTAATATTAATAATGAATAAGTGGTTGATTCGAATTATATAATCTAATTTCACTTGCTATAACGACGCTGTTATGGTATCGATCTTAAATCTAAGTTTCTTTAAAATATTCGGTTACGCGTTATTGTCTTTTAAGCGACGATATGAAAATGGCCACTTACCTATAGATGCCTTTGTAATACAAACAAGTTTCGACCACCAAAAGCCTTCTGCAATCAAAAGATTCTTCCTTAGATGACGCAATTAATATTATCTCATTTCACTTATTTACTTACTTACAAGTTTGCATTATTGTTATTATACAGAGTATTATGTTTTCTTTAAATATTTTTATTATTGAATTATTAATTTTAAGGTTTTTTATTCTTAAGTAGCTATTTTTCTCCCAATTCATCAAGACTGCAAACTGTGTTAATGATTTGTACCTCTGCAAATCATATAATACCAGAGGGAAACTATTGGTGACTAAATTCAAAAATCTACTTCGAATCAAACGCCTTTAAGTTTTTAGTTTCCTTGTATATTCTCGATTTAAGATAAAATGAAAGATTGAGTGGTGAACATTCCAATGATTTTTCCAAGGCCTTGCTTTATTGATTTGAGCATTTTGGAAAACCTAAGAAAGGTATCAAAAATAATAAATGCCTAGGTAAGGAGCTTGAATTAGCGTACAGTAAAATGGATTGGAGTGAATTGAAATAATTTAATTTCCACATAGGCGTTATCATGATGAATTAAATAGATTTGAACTGCCGATGACTTTGTATTCATAACTAGACACGAACGGGAACAGAAGTTTGCATAATTTCCACAAAACGGCTAGTACCGTACGTGGACGAGATTATTTTGTTTCCTTTTCCTGATAAAAATTTCCACTGAAGACTACATTTAAGAGTCTGTTAGCGTGCTTGCATTATTGCAATAAAATGCACGGAATTTTTCCACCGCGACTGCTCTCCTCTTTTTGTGGTAAATTTAGGCAAACATAACACCCAAATAGAATATTTTCCACTTTGTATCAATTTCGATCTGCATACTTGATGTTAATATTCCAAAACAAAGTAGCGAGTTGGATAAAAGTTTTTCACGGAAAGATCGCTTTCCATTCCCCATATAAAATAGAAATGTCTGTGCATATGGATTCCGGGCGAGGGTGAATGGCAACTGAAAAGTTTCCAGTTAATTGCAAGCGACTTCCGTGCCGGGCAATCGTCTTTTCGGGATAATTAAATGTAATTAGTTATAGCTAAGTCGGGTAACGTAAAGTTCTGTCTTAAGATTCTCGTCATCAGGAATGTTGACTTTATTCTTTTGTTTTACATTGTTTGGAATAATAAGCAAATCAAAAGTGGAATGAAAAATAAAGAATAGGTTTGGAATATTAAGCAATGAGGTAAGTAACGTAATGGGTGAAGGTAATAGGCTCAAATTATTTCTTTTGGTTTTATCGTTTCAACGATATTCTCAATTCGAAAAGAGTGGTCAGTGTAATTAAATCAACTAACAAATTTAATGACGTGTTCGTGAGAGCATTTATTTTTATTTGATTTAATAGTAAATTAGGCCATCATTTTATCCTCGGCTGCGCCTGCCGCTGAAGACAGTACTTAATGTTTTCTGTATTACAATTTAGCAGTTGAAGATAGTAGACTATGCAAAGTATGAGGAGCTAGATATTTCGACTAATTCGTATACTTGAATCCTCTGAAACCCAAAATCTTTATTGCCAGCGACTGTATTGCACTCCTTCCCTCATTTCCTCTCTGAACTATTATATATTATATTTAGATTTAGTTACTATTTTTGTCGTTATATAGAGCATGCTCGGTAGTTATAAATTAATAATGGAGCTAAAAATAAATAAATGAAAAAATTATTCTTCGATTTATATGCAAATGAAAATATACTTTCGATACTCCACATCAAAAACAAGATGATTTATTTAACAAGTAAGTCTTTAATTAAAACTTAAGAAAATTGAGATACTATTTGGATGAAATTTTATCTTTTGATCTTCGAAGAGTTTCAGTGTTGGTGGTTTTTGTACACCGAATTTCAACTAGAAAAATTTAAAGCAATTGGTTTTTTTTGTTGACACATAGTTAAAAAATGTGTGGTTTTTCTCACTCTGTTGTTTAAACAACCAATATTGTCCTTGATTCCCATAAAAATATTTTCATAAAGATTTTGTGTTCAAAATTACGAAGCAAAAGGCAAACCACTCATAAAAGTATTGTACCAATCAGTGGCGTACCCAAGATGGGGGGTAACGGGTTCAAACCTTGAAGTGGTCAGGAACACGCTCACTCTTGATTATTACCATGATTTGATTCGAGCTCTCATTCACAGCTGAGTGAAATGATAGTGCGGCATCAAATCTCATTCCCGAAAAGTATTTGTCGACAAGGAGCCTTGAACTAGCATTAACTACTAAGTCACCTATTTTAACAATTATTCGCCGAGACACTCTGGAACGTGGGAGTTGAGTGAGATTCAGTATTCTACGCAATTAGATCTTTCATCTATTTCACAGTAAAACCCATATGGGCCTGATTTACGGCCTATGGTGCTTTAGAGATCTCACCTAGGGGTGATACGGGCATAATTTGCACAAACTGGATCCGTGTGTGCCGTTATCTTTTACTTATTGTATGAAGCCTAGCAATTTTATAAATGGATAAAGAGTTGGTAGGAACATTAGAATATGGTCACCTGATTGGAAGTTTTCGAAGTAAATTCCAGAAAAGCAAACGTACCTAGTCAAGACTTCAAAAATATGACCCCCCTTATCAAAATCCTGCGTACGCTACTGGCACCAAGTATCTTAACAAACATTCCCGCTGATGCGGGGATGCTGATACAAACTTATTTGGGAGCATTGAAAATAAATTACAACTCTTCAAGGTTATTTTTCTATGTATGAACATTGTATACACTCAAGTTCAAGAAATTAGCGATGAATTCGATGATCCGAGCAAGGGTTTTAAACCAAAATCTCGCTCTTTTTCAGAGGTTTTCGCATTAAAATCAAACCACTTAGAAGCAAATTCAAGGATTTTTTGTCACGTTTTTTATGCAGCAATAAAATACAATATGCTGATATTATATTATAATTGCCAATAAAGACGTTTCCGTTCTTGCGATTCAAGCGTATTTAGCAAATCCTGGTTATGAATATGTATGGTTCGGCAGAGTTCATAAAAAACTGGTCCTTTGGCAAATATAACTTTTAACATTTTGCCAGCATTGCATGTCTGAACAGTAAGATACGCAGGATAAAACTGCTTCGTTTGATTTTATTTCGAATGAACTTGCATTTTGTCGAAATGTAGTTGTTGACCTTGACTGATTCCATAACTTGGAAAATTTTCCATGTGCCTTTTTTAATAAGCGGTAATTTACTCCTGATGAGCATCGATATAAGCAAATTTTCCAAAAATATTGGTTTTGAAAAATTCATTTATTGGGAAATGAACCTAAAACAAGATACTTAAACTTTTCGTTCGACTAAAAGTCAAAGTTTTTTTTGCAACATGTTCATGTTCACTTTAAAAAAAATCTTAAAAATTAGTATAACAAAACACCATCCTGATAAATGTTATGGTATATAGGATTGTGCAGTAGATCAAAAAGTCAAAGTTTTTATTGCAACAAGTTTATGTATTCTTTAGAAAATATCTTAAAAAATATTAACACAAAACATCATCCTGATAAATGTTATGGTATATAGCAGTGTGCAGTAGATCATCACAGCTATTTGTAGCGAAAAACTAGATTTAAAAAAAAAATCAAACTTATTATTGTTGTCTTATTTCATTGACTACTTTTTAAATGCCATATCCACAACTGTCACAAAAAGATCCATTCCAAAAGTAAACATAGTATACTATTTATTATAGCGAACCATATGCTAAATTTACAAAAAATAGAGCCATATCAATATCAAACGTCGAAAAATTTAAAGTTTAGGATCCCGAGTAACTCATTGCAAGAATTCGCTCTTTAAGTTTTACAAACTCCCTTCCCCTCAGGACTCGGTTGTTAGTTGGCTGTGTTATTTCATCAGTAATAAAAATTTGAAACGAAAACTACACTCATATTATCTGAAAGAGAAGATTATCAATAGATGATTTTTTTGATATTTGCAATTATCTGTTTTAAATAAGCCGCTGCTATCACAAATTTCAATAAACTCTTGCCAAAAAAACTTCAAAAGATCGTTCGTATTATGAAGTATTTTACGATTAATATTTCAAATATACATGAATATATTTCTTTGAAATTAATTTAAAAAAAATTTAACCACTACAGCCTACAGTTTTTTGTCGTTAAACTATTTTTGGTTGAGTGAAATAAAAGTGTAAGTAAGTGTTAGTAAAATTATCTTTTCTTGTTTTTTTGGGTCAAATTTAAGTAAATATTTTAGTTGTTTATTTTGAAAGAATGAGTTAAGTTCAAACGACATGGTCGATTTGAATTTTCAACTAATACAAGACAAGTTGGTCTTGAATTCAAAAGGGGTTTTAATATCTGCCATATCTGTTTCGAATAAATTTTTACAAATTTCCAAAGTAATAAAAGAACCGCCATACAAATTGAAATCCACAACTTCCAGACTAATACGTTTAAAGAAATCAATGAGTTGTTAAGCATCATAGTGGTAATATGAGGAATGGGTATCATTTTTCTGAGAGCAACATTGGTTGCTGAGCTCAAAAAACTAACCTAGAGACGATGCTACCTGGTGCAAATGGAGTAAACATTCCCGTTCCGATATAGAGCCTTACTTTATTTAGTAATAAAATAGCAGCCAGTAGCTTTTGAATTAGTAGCTAATCTTAAACTTTTTAAGTTTGCTGCTGACCAATAAACATGATTATCGTAATAAATAATAATAATAATAATAATAGAGAAAAAGCACGATATATTCGTACACAATCTGGAACTTTTTATTATATTTTGACATTGAAGATAGAAATTCGGAATTAAATTAGAGACGAGTTAGTTAGAAGTGCAGGAAAGAAACTGTATTCAGGCACTTTACCGAATATAGAAAAAAAATTTAAGTTTGGGCGGACAAGAATCAATAATATTTGTTTCAATTTACATATTTCAATGCTTAACTTCAAGAAATTCCAGTAATAAAAGCTACCAGTGTGCTTTGTTAGGTAACAACTCGGCCATGTTTCAATCAAGGTATTATTTGAAACCTTCTACCTGAAGTTTGAAGAAGCTTTCGCTCCGAAGCCTATCGTAGGAAAGCCATACATGTGAAAACAGAGGCCATAAATATTATTTCTCTGATTGTTCTAAAAAATCGATCGTTAAGAGGTTTGTAGCTGCAGAAAGTTAGCTCAAGAAAAGAACAGTTCTCTGCTTTGCTGAAACCGTTCTCAATGCTTATTTCATCTTCGTCATTTTATTGCATTTGCCCGATTTCTATTGAAAATGATTGTGGTAAACAACTATTAAGGGGGATAGCCACTGTGACGAAAAATTAGTAATTTTTAATTTTTTTTTGACCGAGTAAGTAGAGGAATTTTTGGATCGGGTTTTTTTTATTTTATTAAGTACACATCTAATAATTTTTCCACAAATTTGTATTAAAAAATATTAAAAAGTTTTAACAATATAAACGATGCCGTAGCGCCTGAAAAAAATTCCCCCTCCATGGTCGCATCGATTTTTTAAAAGCCGGTACTCTAAAAAACAAAAAAAAAATTTTGTAATCTGTATGAATGTAGTTATCGTTGTATGTAGCCGTTATTTTTTATTTTTATTTTGCACAAAATGGTGACCGATTGACAATATTTTAATTTTTTCGACTGTTTTTTTTTGATTTTCAAATTGTTTAAAAAATAGTAAAACACAAAAATTTTCAAATCGGCTACGCTTAACCTTAACTAAGACAAACAAAACAAAAACAAAAAAATAGACATCGGTTAATAATTGTTCGAGTTATTGATTCGACCAGTTCAAAAAAAGTCGTTACGAGAAAAATGCGTTTAAAGATTTTAGTCCATTTCGCTCGTAATGAAATCATGTATAAAATTTTTTTAACATTTTCATACCTATACTAAACTATCGAGACCTGGACCATATGACGGTTCTTCCTCTTCATCTCCAGGGGTCTTGTTGACTTTCTTAATTTTTTTATTAACTTGTTCGATGCGATACTGAGCAGCTGATCGGCCTACCTGCTCTCACTCCAATCATTGTAACTAAGTCAATTTTTGAAATTTTGACTTGCAATTTTGTACACATATTTTTGAACATATAAACTTTGATTTAAAATAAAAAAAAAAATTTAAATTTTTTTTGACCCATCACAGTGGCTATCTCCCTTAAGTCTGTAATATGGCACTTCTGACCATTTAAAATTGACTGCCATTCTGTGAGTGATCAAAAGTTTATTTTTAATTTTTCATAATCAGATGGACACGAGATTAGTCATGGTGAACTGACATACATAATAATTCCTTAGTATTCCGACATTTTGATTTTTCATAAACCAAATCTCAAGAGCTGCGAAGTACGATCCGTGACGTCCACACGAACAAATTCCCAATAATATTTACATTAATATTGAACAAAATAGTAATAATCATCAAACTCCAAATAATCGTAATGATAACAACTCATTAGAGTAAGCAAAATTCCGTAATATTATTAGTTAGAACCCCTTAATCATTGTGATTACCAATTTTTTCTTCTTAACTCCCCAGTATATTGGAAGTTCTTGTAATCGCCTCGAAAATTGAAATTGAAATTTTCAACATATCTTTACGTTTTGAGGTCTTCAGAGTATATTTATAAGTGTTTTTAGAAAGAAGTATGTATGTGTGTGTGTATATACGTACGTGCGTTCGTGAACGGTTTTTTCTACGAGCATAACTCATGTAAACAAAGTCGTATCGACTTCGTTGAGTTGTCAATCGAAGTGTCTTTGCAATTTCAAGAGCTGAGCACTTCGGTCGGCGGGGGGGTTGCTGTTTTCACCCCTTGAAGGTCATTTCTATCATGCGTTATATCTCGCGAACCAAACATACAATTTACATGGTTAAGGTGTGAATCAACGCGTATCAATTTGTGTGAATTTTGAAAAAAATCGTTGGAGCCGTTTTTTAATTTAAGAAAAAAAAGTGAAAAAATTAGGTTTTGTTTATAAACAGTAAATTTTTAACCTGATTTACGGAACACAGTAATCAATTCTTATAAAATTTATATACTTCCAGCAGTGGTTGTAAAAACAACATCAAAACTTTTTCTCATGAATACGTAAAAAATTAAATAAAAAATAAAAAAAATATTAACAGGCACCATGATTTTCAAGGTCATTTCTGTCATGCGTTATATCTCGCTAACCAAACATACGATTTACACTGTCAATCGTGTCAATCGATGCGTATTAAAATTTGCGTGATACTGTCGAATTTGGAAAAAAATCGTTGCAGCTGTTTTTAAATTAAGGGAAAAAAGGAAAAAAATATGTTTTTTTTCATAAACAATGAATTTTGAACCTGATTTACGGAATACAGTAACCAATTTTTATAAAATTTATATACTTCAAGCAATAGTGGAAAAAAATCATCAAAACTTTTTCTCATGATAACAAGAAACATTAAATAAAAAATCATTAACAGTCATCATGATCTTCAAGGTCATTTCTTCCATTCACTATATCTCACGAACCAGATATAATATTTGCATCTTTAAGGTGTCAATTGGCGTGTTTTAACATCTTTTTGATTATTTCAACATTATAAAAATCCGTTTCAGCGGTTTTTTTAATTCAATAGAAAAAAATTCGAAAACGTAGGGTTTTTTCATAAAAAATATTTTTTTAACCTGATTTGCACAACACAGTAATAAATGTTTATAAAATTTATACATTCCTATCAGTTTTTGAAGAGAAACTAGCAAAACTTTTTTCATGTCTCTGAAAAAAAAACTCAATTAAAAATAAAAAATCATTCAAAGTTACCATATGAATTCCGAATGATATTACCTTATATCTTTTATTCTAAAGACTTTGTTGTAAAGTCAATCAAAGTTTTAAGATGTTTGGATAATTTGAGCAGATTTTTCATAGTTTTTGCAGCCTTTTAATGGAAAAAAGCGGCTTAAATTTTGAAAACCATCAAAATTTCAATCAAATTTGCATTTGCGGTAATCAATCATCATCACCGATCCAACAAAAGCCTTACGCAATCAATGGATGCTCCCGTAGATGATATGATTAATATTAACTCATTCCTGTTACTGCTATGAATACCTGTCATTATTATTTTTTAAAGTAGTATTATTTTCAAAATTATTATTGTGTTGAATATTTTTAATATTTATCTATATATAACTGGGAAGTTGACCGTGTGGACCTCAAGGGTCGCACTTCGCGGCTTGTTTTTATATTATTTTTGCAATCATAAAAACTGTGCTGTTTTATTTGATGAAAACTCTTTGATACATCTGATTCTCAAACCTTGATTGCGAAAAGTGCAAATCAAATATAAAATTTTGTTAATTTTAATTTTAGTAGAATCATGAAAATGCTATTTTGCTACGATTGACACTCTAACTGCCTCAATTTGTAAGTATTTGTTGAACATTTTATTTCAGACTTTCGGGGCGAATACAAGAACTTCCCTTTACTATGGGAAGTTTAAAATTCGGAAATCCCTCTCCGAATTCGCAAACAAATAAGTTGAGTCTATGCAAACGACCGTAAACGAGCAAAATCGTCAGTACTTCGCATCATTTTATGGTTGAATTTGAACAAAAAATTCTCTACTTATTTTGCGATCAATGTTATATTTTCGTTTATAAGGTTCCAATTTTCCTCCTATCATAGATTTGGTGAGAAAACCAAAAAACAAATATGATCAGGAGATCAATATCAATATTTTTCCTTTGCTATTATCATACTGAACTGCGTAGCACTTGGTCTTGTAGACGTTTGAAAAGAAAGAACTAAAAAAACTATTTTATTGTAGCATTTATGAAAGCTGTGAATTCGGGATTCATTTCGTCTTGAAAGGTGACAAATCACTTGAGTAATGCGATTTTGAGCCATTTAATTTCGCGACGATTGTTCCGCCGCTGCCGTAACTCCTGCCAATGTAGATCGGTTGCAACCAACAATACAGCATACGACTTTTGGCGTAAATTTGAAATTTATTTTGTAACAAAAGCTGCAACAAATAAGTTGTAGCGGCGGGAAAGTTATCCCACACATTTTCTTGATTTTTTTTTAACATTCCTATTATCACATCTTCGTATGTAATGAAACAATGTAAAAGAATTTTTTTGCAAGTTTACCATTAACAAATTTTCGTGGAGGTCATGTTTATTGAGGTGAAGGGAGATTCAATTTTCATTTTCTTTTCAAGATGCTGGTCAAAAAAACTTGGATTTAAGCTCACTGGTAGATCCTTTTACGTCAGGAAATAATTCGCCTGCGTGAAGTTACGCACTATATGGTTTGATTTGGCAAGCAACTTATTTGGCTGTAATTCACTTTGATTGCAACAAACGATATCACAAACTGCTTATCATGTAACTATCTTAAAGTAAGCTTTCAAAGCGTTTTGCGGTTAAAATCAGAATACAAAAGTTATGGGGCCTAAAAGATGATTTCGGTTAGTTTTTATCCAGTAACTATTATCATATTGTCATGAAACCAATCAGTTGGTTGGAAATAAATTTTACACAATTTTGTTTCGAGAGCCACCAGCTTCGGTCCTCTAGATACAATAGGGTTTAGTTTCATCGTGGCACAACCCTATACATATTCCGTATTGCAATACATTCCGAACAAAATTTCTCCTTTCTGTTCTTTATTCGTTGCAGTATGTTAAACCATAGCAAGATTACTAACGTTTGGGTTAACACCAGCGTAACAAAGTGTGTATATTTTAAAATTATTTTGACATTTTTGAGAGTCTATGCTTAGCTATATATGCCAACTTGGGAATTTGAAAATTATTACAGATATTCAATTAGAATATCTTTTTGAATTATCCAACAGAATATGGAAAATCGCATGGAAATGAATGTTTGATTATTTTCGTTTTCACTAAAGTCCTCTGTTTAAATCGCTTTCAGTGTAAGAAAATATACTTTTTCAGTAGAAGCCTCTTCCTTTTCAAATGAAATTTAATGTACAATTTCCGGTTCCATAATGATGGTAAAAATGGTTGTCCCCAAGGTTAATTATATTTATCTCCCTTCTGGTTGATTTTTTGCCTTTCTTTGTGTTGCTTAGGTACATAAAACGGATTTGAAAGTTTTAAAGGGGTCTTGGAATGTTTTGAAATGTATCGAAGTTCGAGGAAACAGACTGGTCTTCCTGGTCATGCAGACCTGAGAAAACTTTTAAATATTTTGAATTTATTTTGTACTTCCTGCCATTTCCATTCGTATCAAAGAAGATAGAACATGGGGCTGAAGGACATCAAAGCAAAATTTAATTCAAGATTGAAAATTCTAAATTAAGAAGTCCTCCTTGATAGATACACTGAGTGAAAAGATTTCACAAGCACTTGAAGAATAAAATATATAGTTTTGTTTGAATTCTTAGATGTAGATTCGGAAAAAATCTAAATGTTGAAAAATTCAATTCAATTCATTTTCTTATATTCCAATGAAACATTTTGCTTGACTTTGCACTTGGCTGAGGCTTATAATTTCGCATTTAAATATTACTTAAATTACATTAATTAAAATAAATTTACACAATGCTCGCGTGGAAACGATTCCAGCTAATATTTTCAAGTTTATAGCAATCTTAATGTGCATGCTAGGAATTTGTATATATGAAGTAAATTAGATAAACTCTGTTTGATGTACAGCTCCGTAAACTTTGGCAAATAGTAAATAATTTCAAGAAAATGTTTCAAATTATTGAATAGTGAACCTTTTTTTCCTACTTGCAGACATAACTGTGTATGCATTTCGAACAGAAGCAGAAATCACTCTGCTATTTGAAAATGCTTCCCCATTCAATTTCTTGTTGTGGCGTATAGTATCGGCGGCTCGAGTTGGAAACATCCTAACTACATAGTAGCCGAGCGTTGCATGTTCGTGAAATGAATCCTAAAAGATCTCGGCCAGCCCGAGGAGGCTACCGCGAGCACTCCGTACGTTTCTTCACTGGCTCTAAAAACCGTTTCTTTGGCTCGCTTCGTTTGTACGCTCAGTCTCATTCTATGATTCCTTTTCGTACAACTCCTGGTTTTTATTCGAATTTAATTGAATAATTGTTTGTTATTCGAAACACGTCCACTTGGATCTGCAAGTTTCCTAGCGCTGGCTCGTGAGTGAATGTATCCTTGGGCAGTATTGTTGGGCACTTGAAGTGGCTTCTGTTGTTGCCTATTGTAGAGTTCCTCCTTTTTGGACTTTTCGCGTCCATCCCTGGGGAGTGAAAATCTTTGGGCATGTTGTTACATTTGTTAGTGCCATTTAATCGGAATAAGACATCGCCGAGACTAAGATTTCGGTGTTTTAATTGCCAGAGTTGCAGAAGTTGGGAAATCAGCGTTGTTTGCACTACTTAAAAGTTAAACATGAGAAAAAAGTTGGGGCACATTGATATGTAGATGCATTAGCTCTGGCTACATTTAAGTTAAAATAAAAGGAGAAACTAAATCAAGTTACACGACGAAGCATCCCGGTTTCTTACTTTCTTGGTGGACATGATTAAATTAATGCTCAACACAGCAGGAGCACACAATCAAACGGTCTATTTTTTAACACCGAAAACAGTCGGATGTCTGCGGCTGTTTTCTGATCGACTTCTGGCCTAAAAAAACATAAAAAAATTTAAACCCTCTGATTAAGATATTGTCATTTCACTGGAATATGCATATAAATGAATACTTAATCATCCACGAATTAAATTTCATTTTGTTGGTACTATATCGACGGTTTCTGAAATCAGGTGGAACCTAATCATGCTTTACACTTTCAAAAGCAACATCACCAATAAAAAAAATTTATATACATATACATTTTGTTAACTTCCCAGTACATGTGAGGTTCGTGGAATCGCTTCGAAAATACAAATCGAAATTTTCAACATATCTTTGAGGTCTTTAGAGTATATTTATAGTGTTTTGGAAAGAATTTTGTATGTATGTGTGTGTATCTAAGTTCGTAGACACTTTTTTCTACGAGCATAATTCACTTAAACAAAATCATGTCGAAATATAGGAAATAAAATATTTTAAATATATAACCATGCATAGCCACTATCAATAAGGGGTTTTTAGCAATAATTTCACAAAATTTCTCTTAGTTTAATGATATTGTTGTCATCTCAATCAAAGCGTTTTATCATTTGTATAATTGTAGCAAACTGGCAATAATTTTCGTGATGCCGTTTTCTATTTAAATGAAAAACTGCTTAAAATTTAAAAACATATTCCCACAAAAACAATATATTATTAATATTCATAATGGATAATGGTTGAAAAGAACAATAATATCTAATTTCACTTACTCTAATTACGGGGTTGTGGTATCGATCGATACGTATTATCATTTCAACGGTTTGTTCCAACTTCCAATATGTCAAGTGCAAAGGTTCCCTTTTAATTTAATAGAAAAAACTGTAAAAAAATAAATTATTTTTCACTTCCCAGTATATGGGAAGTTCTTGTAATAGCTCGAAAATCGAAATTAAAATTTTCAACATTTCTTTACGTTTTGAGGTCTATAGAGTATATATAAAGTGTTTTTAGAAAGGGAGATGTATGTGTGTGTATGTACGTACGTACGTCTGTACGTTCGTGGACAGTTTTTTCTACGAGCATAACTCACGTAAACAAAGTTGTATCGACTTCGTTAAGGTGTCAATCGAAGCATCTTTCCATTCCTAAGAGCTGATTAGTTTTTGGGACACTTCGGTCGGGGAGGTTTGTTGTTTTTACTCTTTGAAAATCATTTCTGTCGTCCGCTATATCTCGTGAACCAAACGTATGATTTGCTTGATCAAGGCGTCAATCGACGCGTATTGACATTTTCGTGATTCTATAAAGTTTTTAAAAAAAATCTTCGAGCCGTTTCTTAAGTTTTTAAAAAAGGTGCAAAAAATTAAGGTTTTTTTTTCAAAAACAATAAATTTTTAATCTTATTTTTAAACCGAAGTAATCAATGTTTATATAATTTATATACTCCAAAGGGTTTTTGTAAAAAAGCAAGCAAATTTTTTTTTCATGATTAAAAAAAATTAAATTAAAAATAAAAAAACCATTAAAAGTTCAAGGTCATTTACGTCATTCATTATATCTCGAGAATCAAATATAGCATTTAAGGTGCCAATTGACGTGTTTTAACATTTTTATGATGCTTTTATATTTGAAAAAATCGTAAAACGTTTTTTTAATTTAATAAAAAAATGTGGAAAAGTAGTGTTTTTTTCATAAAAAAATTCATTTTTATCCTGATATGCACATCGCAATAATAAATATTTATAGAATGTATAAATTTTCATCAATTTTTGTAGAGAAACCAGCAAAAACTTTTCTCAAGATTACAAAAAAAAAAATTAAATTAAAAGTAAAAAATCGTTCAAAGTCACCATGTAAAAAGGGTTCATACGAATGATTATATCCTCAATCTCTTATTCTAAAGACATTGTTGTAAAGTCAATCAAAATTTATTAATATCTGCAAAATTTGAGCAGATTTTCAATAGTCTTCCTAGCACCATGTTTTAACTTTAATGAAAAACTGCTTAAATTTTGAATACAAATCAAATCAAATTTGCAATTGTGGTAATCAACATTTTGAATGGTAAAATGTTTTGTTCTCAACGCTTTTCAAGATAATATGCTTTGAAAAGCTTTCATCAAATAACAAATTGCAGTTTTTAGGAGTTTCATACATTAGTATTCGTAAGATTTCAATTACTTCCTTCATCATTTGTAATACATACATTTTACTATTTACATGCAATTGAATCAATTTTTGACTCTATATACATTGTTTTTCAAAACCAACAGAAAATGGGAAATAATTATTAGTCTCATTGATGTAAAATCGTGAAAAAATACAAATTCAGTGATTATGCCGAAGTGCTGGCAATTTTGACCGCAACTATTCAAAATGGCCATCACGCGACAAAATCTCTTCAGTGTGCGTAATAACAAAAACTTCATTCATTTTCGCTAGCACTCTTTCATCGTTTAAACGTTGATATGAAAATAACAAATAGCGTATAAAAGGCTTTGTAACCTGTCCCCGCTCCGATTGATCCGCGTGAATATCCAATCAACCCCTTTCTCAAAATCCTTACGTAATTAATAGACGCTCCCGTAGAGGATACGATTAATTTTAACTCATTTCATTTACTGTTATGAGTACCTCTCATTATTATTATTTAAGGTAGTATTATATGCATAATTATCATTGTGTTTAATATTTTTAATATCTACGTAGATATTACTGGGAAGTTGTGGACCTCATGGTTCGCACCTCACGGCTTGTTCAAAAACAAATTGTCCTATTTACTTCTGCCAATCATTGCTTCTCAATATCAGATTTTTTAATTTCTCGTCAAATTGAAAATCATAGTTTTTTTAATACTTTAAAAAAAATGTTCATAAAGAAAAACAATAAACGATAAATAATGAATATGTATAGTGAGTAATGGAGCATCCATTAAATACGCTTGCATGATATGTCTAAATTTTGAGTTAATTAATTCTAAGGATTCGTAAGATTTCAGTTGATTCTTATCATTTATATTATAATCTTTAATATTTTTTACATATGATTAAACAACGATTATTGACTGCATAATAAATGTTTTTTTCAAGACCATTTGCGATATAAGAAATGATTTTAAGTCTTTTTAATGTAACATGTCGAAATAATACAGTTTCAATATCTATGTCATTGAATTTTCAGACACATCTATCCAAAATGATCCTCACGCAACAATATCTAGTTCATTCGGCATAGAAAGAAAAACTGCAAACAATAACCATAAACCACAATTTCGCCAACATTTCCACTAGCGTCCTTTTGTCTTTCAAGCGTCGATATGAAAATATCGAGTAACGTAAAAAAGGCTCTGTAACCTACCTCTCTGCTGATTGTGAAGCTTACATCCGACCGCCACGCACCAACAGCTTTTCGCAATTAATGGATGCTTCCTACGATGTTGCGATTAATATTTACTTATTCCTCATAATGAAATAAGTTTATATCGTTATTATTATTTGAAGTATAATTATTTTCATTTTTATTATTGTGTCCAATATTTTTAATATTTATGTAGACATTACAGGAAAGTTGTCCGTGTGGACCTCAAAGGTCGCAGCACGTGGCTTGTTAACTTCTCAGTATAAAGGAAGTTCTTGTAATCACCTCGGAAATCGAAATTGAAATTTTCAACATTTGTTGACGTTTTGAGGTCTATAGAGTATATTTAAATAGTTTCTAGAAACAGAGATGTATGTGTGCGCATACGTGCGTACGCATGTACATACGTTCGTACGCACGTACGTACGTTCGTGGACAGTTTTTTCGACGAGCATAACTCACGTAAACAAAGCCCTATAGACTTCGTTAAGGTGTTAATCGAAGCGTCTCTGCAGGGCTGATTAGTTTTGGAGACACTTCGGTCGGGGGAATTTGCTGTTAAAATCATTTCTGTCATGCGCTGTATCTCACGAGCCAAAGATAGGATTTGCATTGTTATTGTGTCGATTGACGCGTATTAACATTGGCGTGGTTCTATCAAATTTTTAAAAAAATCTGTGGAGCTGTTTTTTAATTTATTAAATAAAAGTGCAAATACTAGGTTTTTTGCATAAACGATAGTTTTTTAACCTGATTTTCGAAACACAGTAATCAATGTTTATAAAATTTATATACTGTAAACAGTTTTTGTAAAAAAACTGGCAACACTTTTTCTCATGATTACAAGAAAAAATTAAATTAGAAATAAAAATGTTTATAAAATTTGTAAATTCTGATAACTTTTTGGAGAGCCAAACTCTTTTCCACGATTACGAAAAAAATTACAATTAAAAAATACATCCAAGTTACCATGTAAAACGGGTTCATATGAATGATATTACCTAATTACTCTTATTCTAAAGACATTGTTGTAAAGTCAATCAAAGTTCATAATTTGAGCAGATTTTGAATAGTTTTCACAGTACAGTGTGTTAATTTTAATAAAAAAGCTGCATCAATTTTGAAAACCAAAAAACAAATCAAATTTGCGTTTGTCGTCATCGACGCTTTGAATGGTAAAATGTTTTGTAGTCAATACTTTGCAAGATCATATGCTTCGAAAAGCTTTCAATAAATTCAAAATTTTAATTCTTAGTAGTTTTGTTATATAGTGTTCGTAAGATTTCAATTACTTCCTCCATTATCATTCATAATGTTTTTTAGATTTTACATGCAAATAAACTAATTATTGACTGCACATTCAATGTTTTTCAAGATCAACTGAAAAGAAGAAAAAAATATTAGTCTCATTGATATAAAATCGTGAAAAGGAAATTCAGTGATTATGCCGAAGTGATGGCAATTTTGAATGCCATTATTCAAAATGGCAACCATGCGACGAAATCTCTACAGTGGGCGTAATAACAAAACTCCATTCATTTTTGCTAGCGCTCTTTTGTGCTTCAAGCATCGATATGAAAATAACAAATAACGTAGAAAAGGCCACCAACCACCGATTGATCCGCGTGAAAATTCAATCAAACCGTCCCACCCCTCATCCACCAAAAGCTCTACGTATTCAATGGACGCCCCCGTAGATGATACAATTAATATTAACTCATTCCATTTACTGTTATAATTAGCTCTAATTAGTATTTTATAAAGTAATATTCTTTTCATAATTATTATTATGTTTATTATTTTTAATATTAATGTAGATATTACTGGGAAGTTGACCGTGTGGACCGTGTTCGCAATTTTTTGCGCTTTTCCAATTCTAGTATTTTTTCTGATTACTAAGCATGTCACTATTGCAATCAAGAATTGTTTTCTGTGTAAGAACAAGATATGTATAAAACATGTAGTTTTAACTATTTTAGGCACCGTCATTCAAATAATTCGGTGATATAGTCCCGTAGAACTGAACTATAAAAAACACGATCCAAAACATAGCTTTGGTAAGAGCTCTTAAAAGACATGAATGAAAGTTGTGCCACGTTACGCAAAATATGCGGATCATGAATTTAGTTCGAACTTGAACCTTCTAGTGAAGAGCACGTTACATTTATTTTTCATGCTTATGTTAAACGTGACATTATTCTAAAGCTACTATTTGGACAAACTTTGTTGATTCTATCTAGAAAAAAAATGCGTTTTATTTTTGTTTATTTTCTTCGCCTAAAAGATTATTTAAATGTATGTACAAGCTTTTGAAATTACTAAGGGCTCTGGCAAGTGCTAAGGTATTGGTTATGAATCTTATTATATAACTTTAATATACCCTAAACTGGAAGCTTTGTCATTAAACTGACATATTCAGATGTATTTAATTGCTTGTAAATGAATTTCATAATACTATCTTTCTTTTCCAGGTAAGTTTATGGTCAACACTTTTGCATAAAATAGTAAATATGTCTTCAATGTAAGTATAAAACTACAGTTGTTATCAAATTAAATTTTTGTGCTTTTAGTTTAAAGTCGAATTAAGTTTTTTGTATTTCAAATATTTCCTTGACCGAAGCATTCCTATTTCGTTGATTTTTTTATTAAAATTCAAAAAGATGCTTGGTTTCAAACACTTTTATCACCTTACCCTATGAACTCTTAGTTTCGACATTCATTCATCCTTTGGATAAAATTATAGACTGTACAATCGTTGATCCTTTTATCCAAACACAACTCACACGAGATACAATTCTCTAAGGAAAGAATTCTTTTCAACTATAATCCAGCAAATGTAATGAAGTGATGAACGAAGAAGGAGTTGAGATACTTCTGAGCGTAAATTAAGCGAAAGTACACGAATGGGTTTAGACTTCACCTAGGAAGGTATTAGACATTAAGCCCAAGTTGAATTGTCTCAATTAGTCTTCTGAACGAGACCAGAACCTAATTGCTTCAGCTTTGCAGTCGTTCGCAGCGAGTATAAGAATGCCCTCTGAAAAGAGAGAAGGTAGGCAACATATCGTCGTACGAAAAGCAACACACAGGGATGAAAGTTATATTAAACCTTAAATAAACTTATTAGAAATTAACTTCTCACAACACTGAGGTGGATGTGATTCAAGTCACATAACCATTTTCGGGGTTTCATAGAGGACACATATCTACACATGATGATATTCAGAAAAATGTTGATGCTATCACACAAAGCATTGTTCACTTTCTAAAAACCACCTTCTGCAACATAATTTTAATTGTACTGCTACTATACCTTAGAAAATATAAAGGACTTGAAAATATCACCAAGACTGTGCGAACTTTCACTAGCGAAGGGAGCGAACATGTTTGAGCGGCTACATAATTGTACCTACCCAGCATTCGTATCCACATAAGAGTTCACACACGAAGGCAGTTGAACAGATGCAAAAATTGTAATATTCACAATTAGCTAATGTACACATTGAAATAAATGGAGCACTGGCAATGGCTGCAAGTTAATTTATTAACAAATAAATTTGTTTGAGTTTGCGATTTGCGCGCTCTGACTTAAATGTTTATTCGCACCGTGGGGCTGCACACTGGTTTTGGTGAATCCTCTGAAATCCTTCCCCGAAATCCAATGGAAAACTAAACAATGAAACATTAGGGAGATAATTTTGACGGGAGCTGGTGATTACCCATGGCAAACAGTTGTCACACGGGCTGCTGAAATTCAACCACGTAATTGATTTTATAATTATTTGATTAGTTGGAAACTAAACTCTATTGAGGTGGATTACGACTTTGATTCGGTCAACATGTGGTTGAATGCATCCAAATGGTGATGACATCGTTTTACGGTGTTTTGGTTTATTCTCATGATCCTGTTGTGTTTTTGCGGATTGAAAGTTAAGTACGCATAGATTTTATTTTATTATATATATCTACAGGGTGTTTCGGAGTTGATGGCATTAAATGAAACCACGGAATCCTTGAAGTCTTTTGAGCAAAAAATCGTATGGGATGGGGGTGGTAAATCGGAAGGGGTTTCGAGATATAAGGGGGGGAGTAACCACGCTCCTCACCCACGACCTGGCACGTGTAAACCATCATAACTATTTTATTGTTATGTGTAGACTTTTGAAAAAGGATGCGTTTGATAGCCTGTCAATGTATCTTTTTAGAAACGTTTTAACAATAGCCCCCAAAGCTGACAGTTTTACATGAAAAAATGAGAAACTTAAAACAACCGGGAAAAAATTGCTAATTTTGACTTTCGCGACCGTGTTAAACGCTAAAGTGATGTATTAACCTATAAAAATTATTATCTTGACAGAAAGCCTTACTTTCTGCTTGAATACTTCCGAAGAAAAAAGTTGCCAATTTTCCTTTGTTTCCTTCAAAAAATAGAAAACTAAAATTTTGTGAAATTTTGCCGACTTACTTTATTTTGGAAAATAATAACTAAAGATCCAAAGTAACAATTTATTTTGAACTTATTATTAAACAGCAGTATTACTGTATTGCTTGTGATCACATCAACTGTTCAAAGTGCCTTCCTTCCACAGAAATGCAAAGAAGAGCTCTTTTCTTAATTTCTGTGACTACATAGAAATGCATGAGTTCCTCTCTAATTTTTTCACTAGCTGCCCCAATTCTTAAATCTAATTCTTGAACTGATGACACAGGTGTCCTGTACACTTCTTGCTTCATTGCACCCCACACATAAAAATCAAGGATAGTTAGATCTGGAGACCGGGGTGGCCACCTAATTGGACCATTTCGACCTATCCACCTTCCTGGATAGTTTGAGGCAAACCAATGGGTGATTTGTTGGCCAGTATGGCTTGGAGCACCATCGTGTTGGTAATACATCCTGTTCAAATTGATTATTGGTGTATCTTCCAGTAAAGCTGGCAACTCGTTATCCAAAAAATTTAGATATCCGGCAGAATTCAGCCTATCCGGCAAACGTAATGGCCCAACTATCCTACGCCCCAGGACGCCTGCCCACATGTTTCTGCTAAATCTACGCTGTGTAGAGGTGGCCCTGGTTACTCTGGGATTGATAATAGCCAAAAGATGGCAGTTGTGGAAGTTGTTGACACCTTCCCTTGAAAAATGTGACTCATCGGTCCATAAAATGTTACTAATGAAGTTGGAGTCTGTTCGATCCCGTTCGATAAGCCACTCACAGAACTCAACCCTTTTCACGTAATCCTTGGGAAGTAACTCTTGCACGGGTTGAAAATGGTAAGGGCGCATCCTTTCCTTGCTTAAAACTCTCCAAATTGTGGTCGCCGATAAGCCCAGCCGCAAAGCTAGCTTGCGAGTTGATACGTCTGGTTCGTTGCGTACTATGGATAGTATGCGCTCCTCCCGATCGGCGTCCCTGAAAGTTCCTGGTCGGTTGTCCAAACGCTGCGGTTGGAAACTTCCAAACTCTCGTAAGTTCCTATGCAGTCTCATGAAGGTTCTGGTATCCGGTAATCGTCGGGTTGGATACCTCGTTTGATATTCCTCCTGTGCACATGCGGCATTGCCATCGCAAAATCCGTAAATGTAATGCATGTCAGCATATTCCTCGTTGGTAAAGTTAGCCATGATTGTATATGTTTAGAAATAAGCACTCCTTGATTCTTTTCAATTGACGCTTCGACTAAGTTATGCAGCATTTCAACACAACATTTATACCCTTTTGTATTATCAGGTGCTAATTATTAAACATTAACTTTATGCCATCCCCAAAACGTTGGATTTTAATTATCTGAGCTGAAAAACCCTTCAATACTAAAGCAGGTCCAACAAATAGCATGAAGAAAACCAACCACTCAAAAATCTTCCACTGTGGGATTATGCCAGGTAGATAATAAAATTTTATGACGTTTGGCTAATTCCGAGGGATTACACAAATTATGAGTTTTCTATTTTTCGAAGGAAACAAAGGAAAATTGGCAACTTTTTTCTTCGGAAGTATTCAAGAAGAAAGTAAGGCTTTCTGTCAAGATAATAATTTTTATAGGTTAATACATCACTTTAGCGTTTAACACGGTCGCGAAAGTCAAAATTAGCAATTTTTCTCGGTTGTTTTAAGTTTC